>JACDIV010000076.1:0-2500 GCA_022244645.1 Thraustochytrium striatum | reverse complement strand
TGAGTCGGTCCTAAGTGTGTTCCCAAACGGGATCTAAAGTTTCATTTTGTTTTAAAAGTGAGGCGTCACACGAAAGGGGATCAGGTTAATATTCCTGAACAGAGAAAGTGGATGTTGTATGTGGTAACACTGAAGAGTCGGTTGGAGACACCAGCGATACTTTCGGAAGAGTTCTCTTTTCTTTTTAATCTTTTATTATGTTGCTAATATGCCTGGAATCAGTTTGTCTGGCGATAGCTATTTTGTGCAAATGTTTGATAAAAGCGGAGCAATTTTTGTGTTTCGTCCGGTGCAGTATCGAGGGTCCGTGAAAATCCAAGTGACTGAAAAGGAATTCGAATATTAACACTCTCTGCCGTACTCATAACCGCAACAGGTCTCCAAGGTGAAAAGCCTCTAGTTGATAGAACAATGTAGATAAGGGAAGTCGGCAAACTAGATCCGTAACTTTGGGATAAGGATTGGCTCTGAGGATTGGGTTTTGCGGGGTTTTGTTATGCGTTGGGCAGGATGCTTACAGTCCTTGGTTCGCAAGAGCTGTGGTTGGTCGAGCGACCTGTTTTTCGCTACTGAACTTGTTAACGCTTGACAATGAACAATCGACTCAGAACTGGAGCGGACAAGGGAATCCGACTGTTTAATTAAAACAAAGCATTGCGATGCTCTCAGCAGACGTTGACGCAATGTGATTTCTGCCCAGTGCTCTGAATGTCAAAGTGAAGAAATTCAACCAAGCGCGGTAAACGGCGGGAGTAACTATGACTCTCTTAAGGTAGCCAAATGCCTCGTCATCTAACTAGTGACGCGCATGAATGGATGAACGAGATTCCTACTGTCCCTATTTACTATCTAGCGAAACCACAGCCAAGGGAACGGGCTTGGAAGAATCAGCGGGGAAAGAAGACCCTGTTGAGCTTGACTCTAGTCTGACGTTGTGAAATGACATATGAGGTGTAGAATAAGTGGGAGATGCCTGCAAAGGTATCGCAATTGAAATACCACTACTCGTATCGTCGTTTTACTTATTGCTCGTGACATATTGGTTGTGTTCAGAGATAATCTGTCGCAATTTTGGCAAGCAACAATCGATGCAAATTGATTGGATATACGCGAATGACAGCGTCAGGTGGGGAGTTTGGCTGGGCACATCTGTTAAACGATAACACAGGTGTCCTAAGGGGAGCTCAATGAGAACAGAAATCTCATGTAGAACAAAAGGGTAAAAGCTCTCTTGATTTCGATTTTCAGTGTGAATACAAACTGTGAAAGCATGGCCTATCGATCCTTTAGTGTTTGAATTTCAAGCTAGAGGTGTCAGAAAAGTTACCACAGGGATAACTGGCTTGTGGCAGCCAAGCGTTCATAGCGACGTGCTTTTTGATCCTTCGATGTCGGCTCTTCCTATCCTGCGCTTGCAGAAGGGCGCAATGGTTGGATTGTTCACCCACTAACAGGGAACGTGAGCTGGGTTTAGACCGTCGTGAGACAGGTTAGTTTTATCCTACTGATGAATGTGTGATCTTGCAAGTAGTTGAGGTTAGTACGAGAGGAACCCCTCATCCAGATAATTGGTAACGCGGTTGCCTGACAAGGCAATGCCGCAAAGCTAGCATCTGTTGGTTTAGGGCTGAACGCCTCTAAGTCCGAAACCGTGCTTTTCATGGGTCATTGTGTGTTGGGGAGAAAGTGATGATCTATATATCTTTGAGTGAAGGGTAGGGGGGTTTGTAATCCTCTTGCTGTGAATGAAAGCTCTTTAGTGTCCCAGCGTGTGTAATCCATTGTAGACGACTTTGATTGGGACGAGGTATTGTAAGCATGAGTATGCTCTGTCGTACGATCTGAGAGATTCTGCCTCTTGTCTTTTTGTTTTCTCTTGATTTGGTGTTGTTGCTGCTGGGTTGCTTTGAGGTTGGAAGAGAGCACGGATTCTGGAGGGGTGTGGTGGGTTGAATGGGACGTTGATTTGTTGATGTGATGAGAATGGGACGTATTGAAATGGTTTGTGGATGGAAATGGGTTCTTGTGTGAAAATGGGTTCTTGTGTGAAATGGTTCGTGACTGAGAATGGGTTCGTGTGAGGAAATGGGTTCGTGAATGAAAATGGGTTCGTGTGAGGAAATGGGTTCGTGAATGAAAATGGGTTCGCGAAATGGGTTCTCCAGAAATGGGTTCTCCAGAAATGGGTTCTCCAGAAATGGGTTCTCCAGAAATGGGTTCTCCAGAAATGGGTTCTCCAGAAATGGGTTTGCAAAATGCGTTCTCCAGGTTAGGTTAGTTAGGTTAGGTTAGGTTAGGTTAGATAGGTTAGGTTATTAGGTTAGGTTAGGTTAGGTTAGGTAGGTTAGGTTAGGTTAGGTTAGGTTAGGTTAGGTTAGGTAGGTTAGGTTAGGTTAGGTTAGGTTAGGTAGGTAGGTTAGGTTAGGTTAGGTTAGGTTAGGTTAGGTTAGGTTAGGTTAGTTAGGTTAGGTTAGGTTAGGTTAGGTTAGTTAGGTTAGGT
>JACDIV010000075.1:5000-347844 GCA_022244645.1 Thraustochytrium striatum | reverse complement strand
CTAACCTACCTAACCTACCTAACCTAACCTAACCTAACCTAACCTAACCTAACCTAACCTAACCTAACCTAACCTAACCTAACCTAACCTAACCTAACCTAACCTAACCTAACCTAACCTAAACCTACCATCCTAACTAACCTAAACCTAACCTAACCTAACCTAACCTAACCTAACCTAACCTAACCTAACCTAACCTAACCTAACCTAAACCTAACCTAACCTAACCTAACCTAACCTAACCTAATGCCCTGACTGAGTACCCTAACCCTCACTTATAGTACTTTTCTTTCTCAACTCGTCACGAGGCGCCTGCTGCCTTCCTTGGATGTGGCCCTCACCGCCGATGCCCACTCATTCATAGAGTCGGTCGTGCGGGGGCGACGCTGCAAAGTCAAACTCAGTCGCTTCCGCCAGTGGCGTACCGCGACCAGAGCGGTTCCTTGCGTTCTGCGTTCAGATTCAAGTGTTGCGCATCGCGTAACAGCATGAAGCCTTCTGCACGTGGAGCATACGAGCAGCCAACTCTTCATTTCAATGAAAGAAAGTCCTGGCCACCGCTCCCTCGATCCACCCTGCGCTCACCCTCCTTTCAAAGGGACAAGCAAGCAGAGGAACCGAATTCCGATGCTGCGAATCAAGAGGATCTTTCGAGGCGACGCTGCCAACACTTGGCCGCGCCGCGTCTCCTCTGTCGCGCTCGTCATGTTCCCGTGGCACAAAATTTCAAACAAGTTCCTGCCGCGCACTCCGAAGAGAAACTCGAAGAGATCCGATTTGAAGAAACGAAGAGAGAAGCAAAACTCCTCTCTTCGCCCCTCATCTCTTCACCCTCAAGCGCCCCCTCAGCTGCAACACTGAACCCACTCTCAACACCACTCTTGAATACTCAAAGCTCTAATACTCTGATTACTCATGAATCCGCGCCAAAAATGACCGTTGAAACATCCGTTATGCAAATGTGCGAGGAAACGTGAGGGGAGAATGCACTTTGGTCGCACTTTTGGCAAAGGCTTGCCTGCTTGTTTTTCCCATGTTTCATGGACACTTGCGCAGGGTCTCCCGAGGGGGTCGACCCGACACTTAGCCACGAGTTCGCTCACGTTCGACACCCAACAAGCCCAGCCACGACGCGCGAGTTCGGAAAGGGCGCCACTGCCTCCTCTGTCGGTCGATGACGACCGCTGTCCTACGCGCCTGCTGCGCCTCCTCGCCCTGGACGCGTTTGCTGCCTAGCTCGCCCGCACGTGCTCGCGTCGTCCCGCTACCGGCGCAGACAGCTACCATTCAGTCAGTCTCAGCATGCGTGCCCGGACCAGCCTCTTCTGCCTCTCCCATGGCCTGCCGCGCTGGATGCTGTGCCGACGCCCGCGTACGCGACGCCCCGAGACGTCGCTGCCGCCACCGCCGCCGCCACAACTCGTCTCTTGCCACCTCCCTTCGCCAATGTTCATTCATTCACTCATTCACCAGCCTGTTCTTCCAACACCAGCACTCCGCGCCACCGCTCTGCCCCGAGTCGATCCCCGTGTGCTGGAGCCGGTGGACACCAGCCCCGCGCCCGCGCGCACACCCCTGCGCTCTTGCCATCGCAGCCTCGCCCATGGCGGCCTGTGCTCGCCCAAAGCTCCTCACGATCTTGATGGCGAAAAGATCTTTCTTCGCCGAATCTTCGCTGACCGATCTGTGGACAGACTGGCTCCTGAGGAAGGGCCTTCATTATGGATCGGCTCCTGGTTGATCGCCCAACCGAGTCTTCGGCCGAGTCGTGCGCTCTTGTCGACGTGCTTCTCACAACAACAACGACCGACCACCAGCGCCACACGAGTCCACGACCTCATCGCGCACGGCCATGAGCGAGGCTGCCAATGGCCACCACGGCCACCTCCGTTGCCTCACCGCGGCCGACCTCTTCTCAGCCGCGCACACTCTCCGTTTCGGAAGCGCTACATGACCCCAAGAAACAACCTTGCTGTATCTGCTCGCGACCACGCTCTGGCTCATTCTGACGCTTGCCCGTGAGTCTGCCGCCTCGATCGCCCGTGCCTCTTGTCCCATGTTGCCTTCCGAGCCCTCCTGCTTCACAACGCAAGGCTCCTTCGCTCCCATCTCGATCAGCGTCTTCAAGCGCGCGCAAGTCGCCGACGCTGCTAATCTTGCCAGACCAACCAAGCGCCGTGTCGAGTTGGTTGCCGCTCACTTCTACCCTCTACCCGAGCTCCTCGACCTGTTCACCGCCACTCTTGATCTCAACCTCCTCCCAGACTGACCAACCGCACCGCCACAAGTGCTCTCTGTTTGTTCAACCACCTACAGCAGCCACCTGCGCCGGATCTCAGAGCTCTCAGGCGTGCCGATGCCCTGGTCCACCTGTGCCACGTCCCCAACAAGCCTTCCGATCCACTCTCCTCCCTCTCGCCACCGCCTGGATTGCCAATGCACTCTCGACAACTCCTCATCTCGCCCGACTCAGCCACTCGCTCGTCCTCAACGACCCACGCCACCGGCAAAGCCCATCAATAGCCGCCCTGCATCCATCTACGGCGTTCAACTCGTCTCCAGCTCCGTGCAACCCTTTCCCTGTGGTAGAACCACCCTCGACAACCGTCTCGCTTTGTGCTGCTCCTCGAACGCCGCACCGCGACTCAAGGAGCGGCAGTGGCGCTGACTGCCAACTTCGCCTCCGTCCCGAGCCCCGCCGTGGCCCTGCACCTCGTCTGCGCTGCTTCTCAGGCCATCTCGTCCTGCCTGCTTCCAACCATTCTTGTTGCTTCCTTGCCTGGCCGTGTGCTTCTTTGCAATCACGCCATGGTTCACGCCAATGCCGTTAGTGCAGCTCGACGCCTCAGTCTGCGTCGCCTCCATCCCCGCCGTCCGTCTATCGTGCTTGCTTGCCCTCCGTCCACTCGCTCTCCGGCTCTCTTCACCTTTTGCCACTGTCATCGTCTCCTTCCAACGACCTCGACAAGCGTCATGGCGACTCGACTCGGCCGCCGGGCCTCCCACCCTCGTCCTGCGCCACGTCAACCTCGTCCCTGCCATCCACTGCCTCCGAATCTTCCGCTAGACGCCCAACTCGACCTACCCAAGCAGTCAGATTGTTCTTGCAGCCGCCCAGGCAACCAAGCCTGCAACCAAGCACCCCCGATGGCCCGCCACTCTATCCGTCGCGCCCCCGCCAGTCTGTCCATTGCACTCTTCGCAGCCTGGCTTGCGCGTGCGTGCATTCAACCCTCTCCCTGGTCGCCCGCCCTCTCTTCGTTCTTGACACTCCAAGACGCGCCGATCCGATCAGCAAGACGCGTGGGGGCGGCCCCATCTCTTCCATCGCGCAGATTTTAGCTCCCTACACTCCTCGCCTGGCGCTTCACCGCCTCCTCTTGTACAGGTGGCCTCTGCTCCTTCTCAGCCCAAACAAGACCAAGTTTTCTCCTTGCTCGTGAGCACGCCCTGGTCCATTACGGCACTGATGAGCGAGCTCGTAGCCTCTGTCTCCTCTCCGCCCCACCCTGCGCGGCCCTCCTTTCTTCCTTTGGCGATTCTCTGTGCTCTGCGGCGTCACCTTGCCAACACAGAGACCCTTCCGTGTCTTACGGCGCGCTGCGAGGCGCCGGAACCCTCCAAGTCTCTGCCCCTGGTCGACGCCGTCGTCGACCCCGTCGCCCGCGCTTCGCCGCTTGTGCAGCGCGGAAGAGAGCAGAGCGTGAATCTTTTGTTGGAGAATTGCTGGCTACGTGGATCTGGCCGAATGGCCGGATGTTCGTTCATAGATCCGGTGAAGCCAGGGCAAAACGTCACCGCGTCCGACGGCCGCGAGTGAGAACTGTCCTCTGCTGCTTTAGTGCCGCCGGGTAGGAGTATGCTAGTGCATGGGAAGTTGTGCATGCGAGTGCATGCGAGTGCATGCGCGGAGCCCAAGAGTCCGGGCCGCGAGACATTCCGTCGTCTCTCACGCTGTCAAGAGCACCCAGAACAGCAAACGCGTCGGCTGGCATCGGAACCAGCACCTCAACCCCCCGTTCCGTGCTCCTCCGCCTGCTGGCCACTGCCTACTGCCTCGTGCTCGCCTCTCGGAACAGCCAAGCCACACCCCAAGATCTTCAACACTTTCACAACTTGCAACAACCCACAGCCCCCCCTACTCCAGGCCACAGCGACAAACTCGCCTGGCGTCATCGCTTCCTGGGCCGGGTTGCCATCGCATCCTTCCATGGCGCCTCCACCCGTCGCTCTCCCTTGGCCGTGCCGCAAAGAACCACCACGCCGACTCCACTGCTCTGGGACACGCAAGAGGACCCGCGAGAGACCGGGGTGTACCTTCCTGCTCTGACCGATGGTGACCGCCCTGTTCCCAGCCCCGCAACGCCCCTGCCCTTCGCCACGCCGCCTCCACTTCACCGCAACTTGCTCGGCTCGGCTCAAGCGCAACGCAACCACAGGATCCGCGGCACCGCTGGCGATCGTCTGCCCCATGTCCCGAGCTCCCTAAAGACCCGCCTGTGTGACTCCCATCCGTCTGTGTGCCTTGCGCACCAGCCCTGCCGCCGACACGTTCATTCTCCGCCACTTGCTGTCCTCGAGTTCGCCATGACTCACGACGACGATGTCACCAATAGCCGCCTTAGCGGCCTCCCCCGACCGTACATCCTGCTCATCGTGTTCTCGGCCCTCTATCCTTGCGTCTGCAGGCTCTGCGACCTTGCTGACAGCCATCCTCCACCTTTTTTTCCAGCTCGTCAACGCCACGAACGGCGCCCAGCAACGCAACAAGACGCACTTGGCCGTGCAGTATCCTCCAACGCCTTTGCCTCGACCTACTCCACCCCTCCGTCTTGACCTCCTCCATCTCTTTGTCATCGCCTCTCCTGGATCACTCACGACCAAGCCACGCCAACGACCACCTCTGCAACCGCGCACTTTTGGCAAAGGATTGCCTGCTCGAAGTCATGAAGATTACTTACGCCGAGTTAAGACTGGTCGCGAGGTTGACAGCAAGCTAGAGAGTTACCCAACGCCCACTTCGATGCCGAGTGGGGCTGCAGGGAGCACAGGCTGCCACCGGTAGTTGTTCCCATGTTTCATGGACACTTGCACAGGGTCTCCCGAGGGAGTCGACCCGACACTTGGCCACGAGTTCGCTCACTTTCGATACGCAACGAGCCCAACCACGACGCGAGCTCAGAAGGGGCGCCACTGCCTCCTCTGCCAGTCGATGACGACCACTGGCCTGTGCGTCTGCTGCGCCTCCCCGCACTGGACGCGTCTGCCGCCTAGCTCGCCCGCACGTGCTCGCGTCGACCGCTACCGGCGCAGACAGCTACCATTCCATTCAGTCCCAGCATGCATGTCCTCGCCAGCCTCTTCTGCCTCTCCCATGGCCTGCCGCGCTGGATGCTGTGCCAAGGCCCGCGTACGCGACGCCCCGAGACCATCGCTGCCGCCACCGCCGCCGCCACAACTCGTCTCTTGCCACCTCCCTTCGCCATTGTTCATTCATTCATTCACCAGCCTGCTCTTCCAACACCACCACTCCGCACCACCGCTCTGCCCCGAGTCGAGCCCGTGTGTTTGGAGCCAGTGGACACCAGCCCCGCGCCCGCACGCACACCCCTGCGCTCTTGCCATCGCAGCCTCGCCCGTGGCGGCCTGTGCTCGCCCAAAGCTCCTCACGATCTTGATGGTGAAAAGATCTTTCTTCGCCGAATCTTCGCTGACCGATCTGTGGACAGACTGGCTCCCGAGGAAGGGCCTTCATCATGGATCGGCTTCTGGCTGATCGCCCAACCGAGTCCTCGGCCAAGTCATGCGCTCTTGTCGACGTGCTTCTCACAACAACAACAACGACCGACCACCAGCGCCACACGAGTCCACGACCTCCTCGCGCACGGCCATGAGTAGCGAGGCTGCTAATGGCCACCGCGGCCACCTCCTTCGCCTCACCGCGGCCGAACTCTTCTCAGCCTCGCACTTTCTCCGTTTCGGAAGCGCTACTCGACCCCAAGAAACAACCTTGCTGTCTCTGCTCGCGACCACGCTGGCTCATTCTGACGCTTGCCCGTGAATCTGACGCCTTGATCGCCCGTGCCTCTTGTCCCATACCACCTCCTGGGCCCTCCTGCTTCACAACGCAAGGCTCCTTCGCTCTCAACTCGATCATCGTCTTGAAGCGCGCGCAAGTCGCCGACGCTGCTGATCTTGCCAAACCCACCAAGCGCCGTGTCGAGATGATTGCCGCTCACCTCCACCCTCTACCCGGGCTCCTTAACCTGTTCACCGCCACTCTTGGTCTCAACCTCGCCTCCCAGACTGACAACCGCACTGCCACAAGTGCTCTGTTTGTTCAACCACCTACAGCCACCTGCGCCAGATCTCTGAGCTCTCAGCCGTGCCAATGCTCTGATCCACCTGTGCCACGTCCCCAACAAGCCTTCCGATCCACTCTCCTCCCTCTCGCCACCGCCTGGCTTGCCCATGCACTCTCGACAACTCCTCATCTCGCCCAACTCAGCCACTCGCTCGTCCTAAACGACGCCACGCCACCGGCAAAGCCCATCAAGATCCGCTCCTGCATCCATTCGCGGCGTTCAATCGTCAGCCCCCGTGCAACCTTTTTCCCTGTGGCATATGCCCACCTCGACAACCTTCTCGCTCTGTGCTGCTCCTCGAACGCCGCACCACGACCCAAGGAGCGGCAGTGGCGCTGGCTGACAATTTCACCTGCGTCCCGAGCCCCGCCGTGGCCCTGCCTTGTCTGCGCTGCTTCTCAGGCCATCTCGTCGTGCCTGCTTCCAACCATTCTTCTTCCTTCCTTCCTTGCTTCCTTGCCTGGCCGTGTGCTTCTTTGCAATCACGCCATGGTTCACGCCAACGCCACTAGTGCAGCTCGACGCCTCGGTCTGTCACCTCATCTCTGCCACCCATCCGTCGTGCTTGCTTGCCGTCCACTCGTCACTCGCTCTCCGGCTCTTCTTCACCTTTTGCCACTGTCACCATCTCCTTCCAGACGACCTCGACAAGCGCCATGGCGACTCGACTCGACTCGGCTGCCGGGCCTCTCCACCCTCGTCGTGCGCCACCTCAACCCGTCCCTGCCATCCATCCACTGCCTCCAATTCTCCCGCTAGAGCCCAACTCGACCACACCCAAGCGGTCGACTTGTTCTTGCAGCCGCCCAGACAACCAAGCCTGCGGCCAAGCACCCACGATGACCCCACTCTATCCGCCGTGCCCCCGCTAGCCCGTCCATCGCCTTCTTCTCCTCGCAGCCTGGCTTGCACGTGCGTGCGTTCAACCCTCTCCCTGGTCGCCCGCCCTCTTCTCGTTCTTGACACTCCAAGACGCGCGATCCGATCAGCAAGACGCGTGGGCGGCGTCCCATCTCTTCCATCGCGCCGATTCTAGCTCCCTATACTCCTCGCCTGGTGCTACACCGCCTCCTCTTGCACAGGTGGCCTCTGCTCCTTCTCACCCCAAACAAGACCAACTTTCTCCTTGCTCCTGAGCCCTGGGTCCATTACGGCACTGATGAGCAAGCTCGCGGCCTCTGTCTCCTCTCCAACCCATCCTGCGCCGCCTTCTTTGCCCTCCTTTGGCGGTTCTCTGCGCTCTGCAGCGTCGCCTTGCCAACACAGAGACCCTTCCGTCGTCTCTGACGCTGCCAAATGCGCCCAGAACAGCAAACGCGTCGGCTGGCCTCGGAACCAGCATCTCCACCCCCGTTCCGTGCTCCTCCGCCTGTTGGCCACCGCCTACTGCCTCGTGCTCGCCTCTCGGAACAGCCAAGCCGACCCCAAGATCTTCAACACTTTCACAACTTGCAACAACCCACAGCCCCACTTCTCGGCCGCAGCGACAAACTCGCCTGGCGTCATCGCCTCCTGGGCCGTGTCGCCATCGCATCCTTCCATGGCGCCTCCACCCGTCGCTCTCCCCTGGGCCGTGCCGCAAAGAGGTCTTTACCAGCACCGCCTCAGCCACGCCAACTCCACTGCTCTGGGACACGCAAGAAGACGCACGAGAGACTGGAGTGCATTTCCCTGCTCTGGCCGATGGTGACCGCCCTGTTCCCAGCCCCGCAACGCCCCTGCCCTTCGCCACGCCGCCTCCACTTCCCCGCTACTTGCTCGGCTCGGACATCATGCTCCAAGCGCACCACGCAACCACAGAATCCGCGGCACCGCTGGCGATCGTCTGTGCCCATGTTCCGAGCTCCCTAAAGACCCGTCTGTGTGCCTTGCGCGCGAGCCCTGCCGACACGTTCATTCTCCGCCACTTGCTGTTTGTTGAGACTTGATCTTGGGTTGAATGTAAGTTGAGTGATTGATCGTAGTCTAGCAGGTCGCGCAGCAGCGCATGCGGCCTTCGCGCGTGCTTGGCACGTGCGGCGTGTGCCGTCGTGAACGTGGCGTGCGCGGTCTTCTCGTGTCGGCGTACGCCAGCAGCACGGCGGCCAGGCCCTTGCGAGTGGATGCGCAACACTGTTCTCGAGTTTGCCATGACCCACGACGACGATGTCACCAATAGGCCCCTTGGCGGCCTCTCCGGTCGTAATCCTGCTCGTCATCGTGTTCTTGGCCCCTATCCTTGCGTCTGCACGCCCGACCTTGCTGACAACCATCCTCCATCTTTTTTTCCCAGCTCGTCAACGCCACGAACGGCGCCCAGCAACGCAACATGACGCACTTGGTCGTGCAGTATCATCCAACGCCTTTGCCTCGACCTCCTCCCCCCCTCCGTCTTGACCTCCTCCCCTCTTTGTCATCGCCTCTCCTGGACCACTCACGACCAAGCCACCCAACAACCACCTCTGCCCTTGCAAGCAACCGCGGCGACACAAGAACCGCTCAAGAGCCAGACCGAGTGCCGCCAAGCGCTACAAAGCCTTCGTCTACCCCTGCGCCACGACGCGATCGAGTTCTCTTGCGCGCGCGCTCCGCCCCCACCATTGCTTGCTTCTCTGCGTTGCTGGCAACAACATGTCTCTTCGAGCTCGTCGCGCCATGCTGCGACAACGCTGCAGCCCGCAAAGCGCTTCTCCCACGCGCCCTGCCGGGCCCTGCCGTGTTTCCGGCCACGCCATCGCCCTCCTTGGTGGCTTTGCCCTCCCTCGACGAGATCACTAGAACGTCCGCCTTGGTCGTCTCGTTGCTTCCAGCCTTCAGGCCGACCGGACACGCAGCGGCACTGCTTGCGCTCTTCTCCACCTGTGCCTTGAGCCATTCAAGCTCCCCAGACTGCTTGTGGGTCTGCTCTCTGCCTTGCACGACGCCTGCGCCTCGGACGTCGTCGTCGACTTCACTCTTGCTCTTCGTCCAGCTTGCCAGGCCATCAGATGGCTTGGCGTGCCGTTATTGGCACGGTACGAACCAAGCCTGCTTTCGATGCCCGCGCCTTGCACCGGCTGGTGTCCGTCTATTCCTTTGCTTCTCCACCTATTCATCTCGGTCGTCGTGGAGCGTCTCGTGAGATCGCCCATCACGATGACTGCGGCGGCAAGGACGATCATGCACGCCTCCACCTCCCTCTCGTGGCCATGAACGCCCTCGACGTCTCATATCCGCCCGCCTCGCACCGTGGTGCATCATCAAAGTGGCCAGAATCGTCCTCTTCCGCGTCGTCCTCCTCATGCCAGGTCCAACCGGCGCCACAGTGTTGCAGGCGGTCGCCAAACCGTCGCAACACCTCGGCGCGCTCCAGACCCTGGCCCAGAGCCCAAGCACCCGGCTCCTTCGCCAGTTCGTCTCACTTGGTCGCCGCTCCTTGGCCAAGCCTACCACCTTGCTGTCGACAAAGGCGACAAGCACCGCCGCGGACTTGTTGTCGCCCAGCAACGAGTTGCCAAGCTGGCCAGTGACCGTCACGCCTGCCGGCCCAAGCCCCATGCCGTCTTCTGCCCCTGCCCCTGCCCCTCTTGGTCCCCTGCGAGCCGTCACACCACAAGTCCATCAAGCCTGAACGACGACGACCATGACGAGCCCGCTGGAAAGGATCGAGCCTCGAGGAGCGACGAGACCAGCTCATGAAACCGCTAGTCTACCGCACGGACGCGAGCGTCGCCACACTCTCTGCCCGCGCTGCAGGCGCTCTTTACCAGCCCAGAGAGGTCGTCTTCGGGTAACTCTGCGTCTCAAGCCTGCTCGACAGGTCGCCACAAGTGAAACGCGGAGCTGCGAGCCCGGCGGCAGTGCTTTTCACCTACCTCTCGCAGGTGCAGTGGGTCGCCATCGCGCAGCTCGTGCTGGCTGCCACGCGCTTCGAGGCGGACAAGATCGGCTACGGCTACGGCGGCGGCGGCGGCGGCGGCGGCGGAGGGGGAGCGCGGCTCGGAGACGGTTAACGTGGCCATCCTGCTCTTCAAGTGCCTGCTCGACTCGCTGGCCATCGTGGGATGGACCGCTTCTTCAAGACGCTCTCGGCGGGCGGATTCTCGTACCCGCTGCAGCAGGTGTACTTTGCGGTGTACGGGCTGGCGGCGGGCTTGCTGTTCGTGCTCGCGCCGGAGGGTCGCGCGCGCGGCGTCCGAGCCGCTGTTCGCCGGCTGGAGCGCCGGCGCCTGGACCAGCGCGGCCCTGTCGGCGTTGTACAGGCTGCTCGTGTCGCTCTGGCTCGCGCCGTACAGAGCGCTCAAGCCGGCAAACGAGGCAGCGAGGCTGTCGAGGGCCGCCGTCGCCTCCCTATCGGGACCATCAAACCTTCTGGCGCCTCTTTCACCCTGTGCTCTGCCTTGCTTAAGCGCTCGCCTATCTCGTGTTCTGCACACCATTCAACTTGCTCTCCTTGGATGTGACTACGATGCGCACGGGTCTGGCAGACAGTCTGGCAGCCTCTGTCTGGGCGCTAGCCTTGGTTCCTTGGGGCCACGTGCCTCCAACGCTAGACCCTTTGGCTTGAAATAGAGCCCAGGTCTTGGCTTGGCTGCGCATCGTGAGGCTTGCTTGAATGCATGGACTGATCCGACCGCCTGGCGTGGGGTCGTGGAGATCAGCTGGTTGGCGGCAGTTGCTCGAGGCCAGCAGAGATTGGACGCTAGCGCCGAGCTGGCTAGTGGCCAAGCAGACAAAACATTTCTTGGACTCTTCATTTCTACTGATCTGGCTAGGCAACGACGCGCTTGAGGTCGCTGCGCAGCTGCTCGACGGACACCGGCGCGTTGTGCAGGTCCAGGCCCGTGCGCTCCCAGTGCTTTAGCAGATCGCTCAAGCTCCACGCGCTCTTGCCGTCATCGAGAGTCACGGGGTCGACCACCAGCCGGCTCAGACGCCGGCTCACGCGCTTACGGAGGCTCTGCCGCCGCTTGGTCTCGGCCAGCTCCTGCCACCTCAGCTCGGCGACCACTTGGTGCCGCTGGTGCCGCTGCCACTCGGGCCACTCGGCGAGCCACGCCTCGAACTGTGCGTCCATGATGCCCAGCGCGTCGTCCTTGGCCGCCTCTAGCTCGGCGTCCTCGATCTTGATGTAGCCCGGGAAGATCATGGCCGTGGCGTCGACGGGCAGGTCGAGCGCCTCGCGCAGGTCGATTTCGAAGCGCAGGTACACGCAGACGTCGTCCACCCAGCGCAGCGAGTCCACCTTGCGCTTGGCGTGCTCGTGCACGACCATGAGCCGCATCACCCTGCGCCCGAGGTCCTGCAGCTGCTCGGCGCTCTCTCGGGCCTTGGCGACCTCCACAACCAGGTGCATCTGGTTGAGCGCCCACACCGGCTTATCGCCGCACGCGCCCAGTGAGTCATTCATGCGCAGTAGCAGCTCCTCCCTGTGCTCGTCGTCGCCAGACAGCAGCTCGAGCACTTTGACCACGCGCTTGGCGAGCGCCTTGCGTGTCTCGGCGATGCCAAATTCCTTGGCGTCGCGCAGCCGCGACAAGAACCGCACCAGCGTCGCGTCGTCAGCCTTCGTTGGCACAGCCACAGCTTCCACCTGAGCCTCGCTGCTCCAGAACGCCGCGGCCTATGCAGCGCTGGTAAAACCAGGCCTCGCTTCAGACTGGCCGCCCCAACGGAGGTTGACGTGAAAGCGGAGACCTGGCGTATCTGCCTCGCGAAGCCACTCGAGCGTCTCCGTCGAGAGCCCGAGCCGCCCAGGTAGATGTCGTGCGGGTAGCCATTTTCACGCAACGGCCACTCGAGAATGCTGGCTGGTAGACTCTCCAGCGACGTGCATTGCTCCAGCTCAAGGTGCCCTCCAACATGCAGGTCCTCCGGCAGGCTTGTGAGAGAAGTGCATCCCGTGGCGTCGAGGCGACCAGAGACCTGAAGACCGGCTGGCAGACTCTCCAGCGACGTGCAGTGCTCCAGCCAAAGGTCTTGACCGACGTGCAGGTCCTCCGGCAGGCTCGTGAGAGAGTGCATTGCCTGGCGTCGAGGCGACCAGAGACCTGAAGACCGGCTGGCAGACTTGCTAGCGACGTGCAGCCCGTGAGACCAAGCTGGCCATCCACTCGAAGGCCATCGGGCAAACAACGTAGCGCTGTGCACTCCGCGAGATGCAGATTGCCACGCACGTGCAGGACCTCAGGAAGTCGGGTGAGGGCGGCGCAACCGGACAGGTTGAGCTGGCCACCGACGTCGGCGTAGCAGTCAAGCAGCTCGCGGATGGTTGTCCACTTCTGAAGCCACAGACCACCACTTGGCCCAATGATCTCCCGCAACGCCACCAGAAAGGCCTCCATGTCCGCCTGGTGCTGCGCCTCCAACGCCGAGCACAGGTTCAAGTTGAGCGCGCCGTTGACGCGAACGCTTGTCGGCAAGCTTGTCAGAGCCGTGCAGCCGCCCAAGTCGCCATCCACGACGAGCCCCTCGGGCACGCTGGTGAGCTTCTGGCAACTATTCAGCTTGAGTCTGCCGCTGACCTTGATCAGACTCGCGGGCAGGCTGGTCAAGGCCGAACAGCCCTCGAGATCGAGGTCGCCACCGACGCTGAGGCCGTCACCCAGGCTTGTCAGGACCGAGCAGTCGCGAAGATTGAGATTACCGCCGACGCTGAGGCCGTCGCCCAGGCTGGCCAGGGCCAAGCAGCCCTCGAGAACGAGATGACCGCCGACACTGAGCCCGTCACCCAGACTGATCAAGGCCGAACAGCGCGTAAGGCTTAGGTCGCCGCCGACGGCGAAGCCATCGGGTACATACTCGACAGCATCCCACTCAGCGAGAGAGAGCCCGGCCTTGGGCCCCAGCACCGCCGAAAGCTGCTCGAAGAACGCCCCCATGTCGCCGCGGTGCCGCTTCTGCAGGGCCAAACAGCCCTCGAGATTGAGATGACCGCCGACACTGAGGCCGTTTGGCAGGCTACTCAAAGCCCGGCAGCGCGAGAGATTAAGGTCACCGCCGACGCTGAGGCCGTCGCCCACGCTGGTCAGGGCCGAGCAATGTTGAAGATCGAGGTCACCGCTGACGCTGAGACCATCGCCCAGGCTGGCCAGAGCCAAACAGTTCCCGAAAATGAGGTCGCCACCGACGCAGAAGCCATCAGGCACTCGTTCAACAGCATCCCCTCCCTTGAGAGAGAGCCCGGCCTCGGGCCCCAGGACCGCCGAAAGCTGCTCGAAGAACGCGCCCATGTCACCGCGATGCCGCTCCTGCAGGGCCGAACAGTCATCAAGATTGAGATGACCGCCGACACTGAGGCCGTTTGGCAGGCTACTCAAAGCCCGGCAGCCCGTCAGGCTCAGGGTGTCGCCGACCACGAGTCCCTCTGGAAGCGCAGTCAGCGTCGAGCAGGATGCCTGATCAAGCCAAAGGCTCCTGCGCACTATCATCCCAGCGGGGGCCAGTCCGCGCTCAATCAGCTGCCGCGCCTCACGTTCGTCGTCGGCCTCGAACTCCTTGAAGGCCTGGATGATCCTGTCCCTCTGGCCGAAAAGGGGAACGCCGACTCTCCGCAGATCAGTGTGCGTAAGTCGCTTACAGCGGAGGAGCGTGCTGTACCTCGCTACGATCCCGTTGTAGTATTTACTCAACGAGACGCTTTGGAGCACCTCCTTGATCGTCGCTTTCTCATCCCGCTGGACCACGCCCTCGCCCGGCTCTGCGCCTAGCTCGCTCGCGCTCGTGCCAGCGCCCCTCGTCGAGCGCGTGCGACTGCCGCCCGCCATCGCTCAGCCCACTGACGCTCGCATCACTCGACGCCCGCACCCCGCCCCCACGCCGGTACCGCCCCCGCCACTGCTGTCCGTCGCTTCCTCTTCCGCCCTCCTGTGCCATACCTCCCACACTCTGCACGTGCTGCAGGAATTGCTGCAGGTACCGGTACGGTACGGTACCAGTACGTACCGGTACTTGTACCGTACAAGGTACGAGTCGAGCTTCTTTACTCGTGTCCACGAGCTGAATCCGGTAGATAAATGCGGTCAGCACATAGGAGCCATTAGGAGTCCACAGAATGCTTGCTGTGCTTTCCGTGTCACATGTCACATGTCAATACGGAACACGCGTGTGCCGTCTGCTTGGCTCCTATCTTTCTCGCGTGCGATGGTGGAATGGTTTGGCGAGGCTTTGACGTGCGCACCCTGCTATCCCTCGACAAAATCGGTCCGTTGCCCGAAATCCGGATCGCCTCGGAGTCGTGAAATTGACGCCAGTCATGACATGACCCTGGGGCCCCTTGTCACGTGGACCAACACGCACGCCAGAGCCGTCAAGTAGGCAGCGAGCATGAACGCGCAGGCCGCCGCGCCATTGCGACGCGGCGCTTGCGGCCGACGACGCCGCGGCGCGCTGTGCCCAGCGGCCCGCGGCGGCTCATCGCAGGGCTGACCGGCGGCTCTGGCGAGGTGGATCACGTGGGCTCGCTGCGCGCTGTGCGATTAGTCCTCCCACTTCTTCCACTTCAAAGGCATGCATCGCCGTGGTGCTCCCAGACTCGGCCAACGCTGGCCTTGACGAGACGCTGGGTGCACTGGTTGGAGCCGCTCGCTTGGCCACAGAGAGCGAGAGCGTCACGTGGCAGCGCGTTGCGAGAAAACTCGCCACGCAAAACGCATTTGCCAGACGTGTCCAACAACAAAGGCTTGGGTGCGCAGCTCGTGCTCTCGGTTGCGGAGGCCCTGCGACAATGCAGCAGCGGCGGCGGCAGCGGCGGCGGTGGCGGTGGCGGTGGCAGCGGCAGCAGTGCGATGTGGCGCGACTTGCACATGGTTGAAGATCCGCCCGTACCATTCAGTCGCATGTGATCGCCATGCTACAGGCTCTCGCGACGACGAGCACGGCCCTCTATAGCCTCGAGCTTGGCAGTATGAGCGCAGTCGCGGTGCGGCAGCGGCTGTCGCCACGCAGATCGTCGCGCGCGCCGCTGTCAGCGCCTCAAGGCACGCTCCACCTGATTGCTCGCTCGGCTCACTCGGCCTGACGCACTGCGGCGTTAATCCCGCAACTTGCGCAGCCATCGACGCGGCTCGGCGCGTTGGTGACGCCGGCGGCGTTGCGCTGATTCGCGGCTGCTCGTTTCGCCGTCTCTGTAGAAGATCTCGGAGTGTGCAAAGATGTGCTTGATGCAAAGTTAGTCGCGATTGGGTTATGGTGGTCGCGGCTCAGCGGCGATGGCGCTGCCGCTGGCTCCGCTGCGCTTGCAGGCGCGTGCCGCGCGTGCCGCGCGTGCCATCATGCGCGTGCCGCGCATTGGGGGAAGCGCGCCCCTTTGGGCCGTGATTAGAGAGCCGCTTGACTCGCCTGCTCTCGGCCGACAGCGCCTCTCGCAGACGGCGCTGCGGCCCCGGGGTCGTCGTCGTCGGGTCCGAACCGTGGTGTCCTGGCATGAGGGAACCAAGCACCCGGTGCTGTGTCTCGGCTGATAGAGGATCTTCTCTACAGTCTCTCTTTCTCTAGCGCGCGCGCGCGATGCGGCCTTGGCGCTTGCTCTGCCCGCGCGCTGCGGGAGGTGGGCCACGCGGCCAAGACGCTCACACTCGACGGCAATAAGGCGCTCTGCGCGGGCGTGCTGCCGCAGAGTTGGCACAACGGCATGCATTGCGAGCTCAACGTCATGGGTTGCGGTCCTGGGTTTGTCGCGATAAAGGCCCTCGGCGGCGCTGCGTTGCGGGCCAAGTCGGCGCTCCAGCGGTTCGACGTCTCCTGCCACAGCGACCTGCGCGGCTCGGGCGTGGCGCTGGACGCGGGCATGCGCGCTATGGCGTGCTCGCTCGCTCACCTGCGCGTCGACACTGGCGACGACGATGGCCTCGTGAAGCGCTTCCGCGCGGCAGTCCTGGCGGCGATTGGGCCCGAGGCCGACTCCGCGGCCGCGGAGTCGGCCGAGGAGGGTGTGCGCGCGACGCTCTTGCAGCAGCTCGATGCAGCGAGTGCGCTGGGCATGGCGCAAGTCGGTGTGGGCGCTCGGGCAGCTAGCCGAGGTGGGCGAGGTGGCACCCACCGCCAGTGCCACCGATGCTGCGGCTCGGCCGGCGCGGGCGCTCTCGAGGTGCTGCGCGAGGTGCGCCTACTGGCTGGGACGCGCGGATGACCTCCTGGTGAAGGTCATTAGTTGACGTCACTGGGACGACCATGTCACGTCACTTTCTGACGAACATTGGTCTCGACGGATCTTGGAATCCATCAGAAGAGAAAAAAAGATCCGAAGGAGAGTCGCCGAGAGCAGGGAGAGCAGCAGGAGCAGCAGGAGCACCAGCAGCACCAGCAGCACCAGCAGCACCAGCAGCACCAGCAGCACCAGCAGCGACGCGACAGAGGATGGTGGGCATCAACCCTCTTCTCGACCGCAAGAGGAAGAACGAGTGCGAGGTTTGTGGCAAGACGCTCGCATCGGCACAAAGCCTAAAGCAGCATCTGAAGGCCGTGCACGAAGGGTTGCGCGAGCACTCGTGCGAGCTGTGCGGCAAGGCCTTCACGGTAGCTGGCAGCCTTCGAATGCACATCAAGGCCGTGCACGAAGGGCTGCGCGAGCACTCGTGCGAGCTGTGCGGCAAAGCCTTCACGGGAGCTGGCAACCTCCGCAGGCACATCAAGGCCATGCACGAAGGGCTGCGCGTGCACCCGTGCGATCTGTGCGGCAAGGCCTTCACGCAAGCTGGCAACCTTCAGAAGCATATCAAGGCCGTGCACGAAGGGCTCCGCGAGCACTTGTGCGAGCTGTGCGGCAAATCCTTCACGGAGACAGGTAACCTTCGCAGGCACATCAAGGCCGTGCACGAAGGGCTTCGCGAGCACTCGTGCGACCTGTGCGGCAAGGCGTTTACGCAAGCTGACAGCCTCTGCAAGCACATCAAGACCGTGCACGAAGGGCTGCGCGAGCACTCGTGCGACTTGTGCGGCAAGGCCTTCTCGCAAGCTGGAGATCTCCGGACGCACATTCGCTCTGTCCACGAAGGGCTGCGCGAACACTCGTGCGGCCTCTGCGGCAAGGCCTTTACAGAGTTTGGCAACCTCCGCAGGCACATCAAGGTCCTGCACGAAGGACTGCGCGAGCACTCGTACGACTTGTGCGGCAAGGCCTTCTCGCAAGCTGGAGATCTCCGGACGCACATTCGCTCTGTTCACGAAGGGCTGCGCGAACACTCGTGCGACCTCTGCGGCAAGGCCTTTGCGCGGGCTACCCACCTCCGCAGGCACATCAAGGTCCTGCACGAAGGACTGCGCGAGCACTCGTGCGACTTGTGCGGCAAGGCCTTTACGGAGGCTGGCAGCCTCCGCAGGCACACCAAGACCGTGCACGAAGGGCTGCGCCAATACTCATGCGACTTGTGCGGCAAGGCCTTCTCGCAAGCTGGAGATCTCCGGACGCACATTCGCTCTGTCCACGAAGGGCTGCGCGAACACTCGTGCGACCTCTGCGGCAAGGCCTTTGCGCGGGCTGCCCACCTCCGCAAGCACATCAAGGCCGTGCACGAAGTCCTGCGCGAGCACTCGTGCGACTTGTGCGGCAAGACCTTCACGGAGACAGGCAGCCTCCGCAAGCACATCAAGGCCGTGCACGAAGGCCTGCGCGAGCACTCGTGCGACCTCTGCGGCAAGACTTTTACGGCAGCTGGCAGCCTCCGCAGGCACACCAAGACCGTGCACGAAGGCCTGCGCCAGTACTCGTGCGACTTGTGCGGCAAGGCCTTCACGACAGCTGGCAACCTCCGCAGGCACATGGACAAGCTGCACCTCCCAGTCACGAGCAACGCCACTGCGGACGTGGAATTGGAAACAACAACCTATTTGATTGCGCGCAAACCGCGCAAGCGCCTGCGCGCACAGCACCCGCAGCACAGCAGCCGTGCACGAGCCAAGCGCCGCGTGCTGCGCTCGGGCGTTGGTGGTGCAACCTAGCTCTAGTAATCGGTTCCAAAAAACTTGAGGGGTAACTCTTGCTTGTTCTCAGCCTCGCGACCAGCCTCGACTCGGCTTTAGAACTCGGGGACCAGGTCGTCTGGCCGATCAAGGACCTGCCAAGGTTTGGTTGGCGTCCCAAAGGCCTGCGACAACATCAGACCAGTCGGGGCCGACCGAAGACCCCGCGGCGTGTTCTCGCTCGTCCACGTCCGCCGGGTTGACAAGCCGGGCGTCACCAACATATCCAGCGTTGGCACGCCGCCGACCTCACCAACGAAGAGCCCTTATTGCAGCGTGCAAAGGCTCGAGCCGCCACAAGCTGGAGATCGATCGGACAGGTCGCGTTCAGGTCGCAGATCTCATCCCACAGAGTTGGCGTTCAGGTCTGGGATCCTCAACTTTTTCGGAAAAAAAGAAAAAAAAGAAAGGGAAGGGACAGACGCGGAGAGAGAAGCGAGGGACGTTGAGGTCGGAGCCCAGGCCGCGCAAGAGAGAGAGAGAGAGGAGAGAGAGGGAGAGAGGGAGACGGAGGGACGGAGGAAGCAGAGCCGCCGAGGTCAAAAGCGGCGACATCGCGACGCTTGGAGACAACCTGCCGATGCTTGAACACGAGGACGTGGAGGAGCCTTGGCTTGTGCTGTGCTCCGAAAGCTGTGACGAGATCCAGCATGGGACCGGCGCGGAGGGCAGCGAGCTGCCGCACTGCATCTCCAGCATGCTTTGTGGCGGCGACAGGCCCTACAAGCGCCTGCTCGAGACGCTGACCGAGCTGCGAGGCGAGGTTGACCTCACCCTGCCGTCCATCGTGGTTTGCGGCGTGCAGAGTCACGGCAAGTCGTCCACGCTCGAGCGGATCGCGCAACTGGAGGTGTTCCCGCGCGACTCGAGTCTCTGCACGCGCATGGTCATGCGGCTCATGCTGCGCAACTGCGGCAAGGAGAACGGCAAGACCAACATCACTGTGCGCATCTTTGACACCGAGGAGAGCAAGGGCATTCGGCCGTCTTGGACCGATGTCCCGGAGGGAATGCCAGTGTCCAAGGCCACCAGAACCATCATGCGAGACTTTGTCGACAGCAAGCACAGGGGCGTTAAGAACGCCATCGACGGTCGCCACGAGCTGCAGGTGATGCTGCAAGCGCCCGACGTGCCCACCATCGACCTCGTCGACCTGCCGGGCATCGACAGCTTTGCAGAGGACGCTGCGCCCATGCTCCTCGCCAAGCAGTTTTTGGCCAAGGAGCACACGCTGGTGGTGGCCGTTGCTTGCGCAAGCGACAAGCAGATTGGGGCCAGCGCGATCTGGGGACTCTTGTCTGAGACCGAGAACCCCGCCGTGGTGGCGCTGACGCACATGGACTTGAGCCGGCACAGCAAGGAGGATATGTTCGACGTCCTCAACAAAGAGGCCAAGTTCGTGGCCGACTGCGGCACCGTGCAGAGCGTCATCCCTTTGGTCAACCGCGACACCCTCAGCGCGGGCAAGCAGGTGTCGCTGCAGGGCGCTCTGGCCTCGGAGGAGGCGTCGCTGACGACCAAGCTCGAGCAGATCGACGTGCTGTTCGACCCGAGGCGACACGGCATCCGCGCCGTCGTTCGCGCTCTTGGCAACATGCTGCAAGAGGACATGGCCAACACCTGGGGGCGCGCCGAGCTGTACAAGCTCACTTTGGAACTCGCGCCGATCGCCAAGGAGCTCGGCGAGCTCGGCGCGAGGCCCGACGTCCTGACGCGCGACGACATTGACGAGGCCATCGAGACCGCCTGGGCGCACTTGATCTCGGACAAGGGGAACCTAGCCGCTCTCGGCGACGTCGCTGCCGACAAGATCGAGAGTGGTGCGCCGCCGCCAATCGATCTGCGCATCAAGCAAGCTGGCGACCTTGAGCAGCTGCTGAGCGATGAGCTGGACGGGCGCATGGAGGCCGCGCTTGTCAGCGTGCAGCGCATGCTGGTGCAGAGCATCCAGACGACGTGTGCAGAGCCGCCGGTCAAGCTCGTGCGCTTCGGCGCCATCATTGAACTGTGCAAGAAGGCGCTGCAGGACGTGTTCGAGGCGGACAAGTCCAACATCAAGAGCGGGATCGTAAAAAGCACGCGGCGCATGATCAAGACTGCCAGGCTCTCGCTCGACTCGGACCGCGCTGAGGTCGTCACGCTCACGCGCAAGGTCAGAGCGCTGGTGTTCGCGGACATCACAGACAGTCTATTGCGGCGTGGCGCGTTCTTGTCGGCCGTCCAGTCGCAGCTCGGAGATGGTGTGCGGCCAGAGCTCGTTGTGGACGCTGACGCAGAGCGTCGACGGGAGCTCGAGCGCAAGGTGGAGCTGGTCGGCGAGGCCGCCAATGCGCTGTCGGGGCTCATGCCGACGTGTCCAGTGACGGAGGAGGTCGTGGCGGGCATTGACGTCGTGGTTGACGCAGGCAAGAGCGGCAGGATTGACAACGACTCGGTCCGTGCCTGCTCGCAGTGGACCAAGGGTGACCTGCACTCTGCGTCCGCCAAGGGCAGCAAGGCTCTCGTCAGTGTCCTTCTGGACAACGGGGCCGATGTGCACGAGAAAGACAACAATGGCGACACGGCGCTGCACAGAGCCTGCGCGAACGGCCACGAGGGCGTCGCCAAGCTGCTGCTCAACAACGGCGCCGATGTGCACGCGAAAGACAACAATGGCTGGCTGCCGCTGCACAGAGCCTGCGCGAACGGCCAAGAGGGCGTCGCCAAGCTGCTGGGACAACGGCCGATGTTCACGCGAAGAACACCAACGGCGACACGGCACTGCATTTGGCCTGCGCGATCGGCCACGAGGGCGTCGCCAAGCTATTGCCTCGGCAGCTGGCCTGCGCGAACGGCCACGAGGGCGCCGCCAAGCTATTGCTGGACAACGGCGCCGATATGCACGCGGAAAACAACAATGGCGACACCGCGTTGCACAGAGCCTGCGCGACCGGCCACGAGGGCGCCGCCAAGCTGCTGCTGGACAGCGGCGCCGATGTGCACACGAAAAACAACAATGGCTGGCTGCCGCTGCATCTAGCCTGCCGTTTTGGCCACGAGGGCATCGCCAAGCTGCTGCTAGACAACGGCGCCGATGTGCGCGCGAAAAAGAACGACGGGTGGCTGCCGCTGCATCTGGCCTGCGCGAACGGCCACGAGGGTGTCGCCAAGCTATTGCTGGACAACGGCGCCGATGCGCACGCGAAAAAGGACGATGGCTGGCTGCCACTGCATCTGGCCTGCGCGAACGGCCACGAGGGCGTCGCCAAGCTATTGCTGGACAACGCCGCCGATGTGCACGCGGAAAACAACAATGGCGACACCGCGTTGCACAGAGCCTGCCACAATGGCCACGAAGGCGTCACCAAGCTGCTGCTAGACAGCGCCGCCGATGTGCACGCGGAAAACAACAATGGCTGGCTGCCGGTGCATCTAGGCTGCCGTTTTGGCCACGAGGGCATCGCCAAGCTGCTGCTAGACAACGGCGCCGATGTGCGCGCGAAAAAGAACGACGGGTGGCTGCCGCTGCACCTGGCCTGCGCGAACGGCCACGAGGGTGTCGCCAAGATATTGCTGGACGACGGCGCCGATGTGCACGCGAAAAACAACAATGGCGACACGGCGCTAGACTTGGCCTGCCAGAAGGACCACGAGGCCATCGCCACCCTACTGCGGAACCATACGCATGACTTTGACACGCTCACTCCCCAAATGGTACCATTCTGGCATTCTGGTTTCCTTGCTCCCTGATTTCCTGCTCGCGCATCTGACGCACTTTCATGCTGCAAGCGCCTTTCGTCGCTCAGAACACTTGAGATGAAGAACAACACCGACGTCCGCGGTCTCCTCGGCCCGCCGTCATCCTGGCGTCGTACATGTCGGTCGGCGTCGCGGCGAAGGCCTCGCTCTCAGGCTTGAGGTCTCGTGCGCGTGCGGGAGCCGCGGGTCCAGCGCCGCCTCGGCTGTCCGTCAGGCGGCCTCAAAGTGCTCCAGGGAAGGCCGCGCGGCTCTGCAAGGTCCGTGCGCTGCTTGCGCGGACGGCGCCCGAGCCGCCGAGCGCCTGGCGCACGTCGGAGCGCTCCACGATGATCCAGGCGCTCGCAACGGCGTTGCGGCTGCGTCGGCGGCAGCGGCGGCGGCGGCGGAGGAGGAGAAAGGTCACTGCGTGACAGCACGCAGCGCGGCGACGGCGTCAAAGACGTCCTCCAGGAGCGTCGTGGCGACGACCTCGTTCGCCTCGGCGACCACTATGCAGAGCACGACGTTGAGGCCATCCCGCGGCGGCGAGGCGGGTCAGCTCGGCCTCGGACGAGAAGGAGCTCGCGCACCTGCACGCCCTGGCAGTCCGGCGCGGCAGGCGGCGCGCTTGAAGGCCTCGCCGAGCGCCTTGACGCCAGGATGCCGGCGTACCTGCAGTAGCCCAGGTCGCGCCAGAGCGCGCACATGACCGCCACAACGACCATCGCTGGCCGGCATTGGCGCTGGCCGGCATCGTCGCTGGCCGACTCGGGCGCGTCCGCGCCAAGGTCGCGCGCGCGAGATGCAGCGCGCCGTCCACGGTCGATGGCGGCCTCGTGACCTCGTGACTTCCTGCCCTCGTCCGCGTCGCGCACGATCGATGGGGCGAACGCTTTGTCGTTCTCGATTGACTGCCGCAGTAGTTCCTCCGACGTCCGATGACCTTCCCGACGTCCTCTGGTCACGCAGGTTACGTGATTCACAGTCAAATCCAGCCAGTGACCAGAATGGATTTCGAGAATGGATTCCGATCAACACCCTTTTGCTGCACTTGCGCGCGCACAAGTGCGCGCACAGCAGCCTGCCCGGACCCTGGACCCGTCCGAGAGAACAACGAGGAGCCAGTACCCGTCCTGTGCGGATTCAGGCGGTGGAGAAGAAGGAGGAAGCGCGATCAACAAGAGCTCTTTGAGAGAGCAAGACCAGTCCCAGGTCCGGCGCGGTTTGCGGTTTGGTCGGACCTGTCCATCGCAATCAAGTAGACGAGCGAGGGCGTCGCGGACGAGCGAGGGCGTCGCAGACGAGCGAGGGCATCCAGACTCCGCTGGCGCTGCTTGATCGAGGCCTCGCACAAGTCCATCTTTCACAATTGAGATAAAGAATTCGTCTCACAGACATGGTCCTGACTGACTGAAATTCTGACTGATGACTGACTGGCACTGGATTTTGGACCTGTTGTGAGAGAGATGAGAAATCGAGTTTGTGTGCAAATGCACATTTTTCACATGTCACATGTCAGTCAGCGTGTGTGCAAGATACCGTACTACATCTTCACACACCGTACTACGGTATGGTACGGTACCGTACGTACTCGAGCTGGTCCTTGACTGACTGTTTTGTGCACGTCATGAGATTTGTGCAACTGTCTGTCTGTCGTCATGAAGTGAGCGTGGGTGTCTGACCTGGACTAGACCGGAGGTGCACAGAGCGACCAAGGGTTGTGTTTGCACACGATGGTCGCTCAAGAGCAAACCTCAAACCCCAAACTGCACGGCACGGCGAAAGAGCAGACAGCAAGCAGCAGCAGCAGCAGCAGCAGCAGCAGCAGCAGCAGCAGCAAGAGCCCAAGAACTGCAAGAGCAAGAGCATTTCGATGGCGGCGACGACACCGGACTGGATCGTGCTCGCCTCGGAGCCAGTGAACGGCGGCGCGCCGGATGCCGACGTCGCTGACAACGCTGGGGGCGCCTCGGAGCCAGTGAACGGCGGCGCGCCGGATGCCGACGTCGCTGACAACGATGGACGCGCCCTCCATCAGTGCATTTCTACAGCGCTATGCGGCGAGGGCCAGCCCTACGGGAGACTCTTGAAGGCGCTGACCGATCTGCGGAGCAAAGCCGACCTGGCGCTTCCTACCATCGTGGTCTGTGGTACCCAAAGTCACGGCAAGTCCTCGACGCTCGAGCGCATTGTCCAACAGGAGGTCTTTCCACGCGACGCGAGACTCTGCACGCGCATGGTTTTTCGGCTCCTTTTGCGCAACACGCCTGGCGACAACAAGCTGACCAAGGCGCGCATTTTTGACACTGAGACAGAGCAGGTCATTCAGCCATCGACACCGTTTGCCGTGGGCACGGCAGTGCCTGACGCTCTCAAAGCCATCATGGACGAGTTCATGAACGAGAAGCACGGGGGCAACTCGCGTGCCATCGACGGTCGCTATGAGCTTCAGGTTATGGTATCGGCGCCCAACGTGCCGACCATTGACATCGTGGAGCTGCCGGGCGTCATCAACACCACGGAAGGCACGATCTCCAACGAATTGACCAAGCGCTTCCTGGCCAAGGAGCACACGCTGGTGCTGGTGATTGCTTCTGCCCTCGACACCACGATTGAGGTCAACCCCATCTGGTCGCTCGTGCACAGCCACAACAGAAACCCCGCGGTGGTGGCTCTGACGTACATGGACTGGACCAAGCAAACCGACGAGGACCTCCGCAACATCCTTCAGAAGCACGAGGGACTTTGTGCCCGTCGGCGACAGCGTGGAGAGCGTCATTCCTGTGGTGAACCGCAACACGCGCGACAAGGACGAGCAGCCCGAGCTCAACGAGGCCCTGGCCGCGGAGACCAGAGCGCTCAAGGTCAAGCTCGAGGAGATTGGCATCCCCTTTGACGTGAGCCAGCACGGCATCCGCGCTGTTGTTCAAGTTCTGAGCGAGAAGCTGCACCAGTACATGGCCAACACGTGGGTGCTCAGAGAGTTGGTGAAGCTCACCGACGACCTCCTACCGGTCGCCCACGAGTTGCGCGCGCTCGGAACGAGGCCGGATGTCGTGACGCGTGAGGAGATCAACGAGGCCATCGAGATTGCATGGGACCACCTGCTCTCCCGAGACCTTGGCGAGTGGAAGACTGCCGCGCTTGGCGATGCATCCGATGCCGAGTCTGGTCGTGCTGTGCCGTACGGTCGTCGGCATAGGCAGGCCGGAAACCTCAAAAGACAGCTCCGCGAGAACCGGGAGCAGCTCATGGGTGACGCTCTCCGCAAAGTGCAGGCGATGCTGGTGGAAAGCATTAACACAAAGTGCGCAGAGCCGCCGCTCAGGCTCAGTCGCTTCTCGGTCATCATCGAAAGGTGCAAAGCGGCGCTCACAGACGTCTTCGAGGAGCACAAGGCGGCCATGACGGGCATCATCGAGGACCGCACGGAGCGTATGATCGAGGACACCATGCTTTCGCTCGAGTCCGACGAGATCGACGCTGCTGATACATTGGAGCGAAAGGGCCGCACACTCGTGTTCCAGGTCGTCGCGCATTGCCTCTTTGATGGTGACGAGTTCATCCACGCCGTCGGCGAGCGGCTTGGAGACGGTGTACAGCCAGAGCTTGTCGAGGACCCTGACGCGGTGAAACGTGCGGAGCTCCAGGAACGTGCAGAGTTGGTCGACGCGGCTAAAGCAGTCTTGTCCGGGCTCAGCTTGGAGGCGACACGTGGGGTCGTGGATGACATCAATGCGGTTGTGGGTGCGTGCAGGGAAGGGCGTGTAGACAACGACACGGTTGATATCCTCGAAAACGTCCGGAAGACAGGGCTTTCGAGAGGGCTTCACGCTGCATGTGAGGCGGGGCACGAGAGCGTTGTCAGCATGTTCCTGGAGGCCGGCGCTGATCCCAACGCGAAGAACAAAAACGGCGAGACCCCGCTCCACGTGGCCGGCAGGGCTGGCCACCGATGCATCACCAAGCTGTTGCTGGCCAAGGATGCGAACCCGAACGCAGTAGACTCGGATGGCAGGACCCGCTGTTGGCCGCCTCCGAAGGCAACGCGTCCGAAGGCAACGCGGAGGGCACCGCCGAGCCATCGCTGGACAATAATGCCGACGTGCACGCGGACACAGGCGATGCGACCCCGCCAATGAACGCCACGTGACGCGACGCGCCCGACGACGCACGGCGAGCCATCGATGAGCCTGCAAGCCGTGGTTTCGCGCCAAATTCCTCGTGCAGTGCACCGCGTTGAGGACGAAAGCGCGTGGATGCGAGCACGAGTCGGACACATAGGCACTGGCAGATTCCCCCCTCTCGCTGCCCTTGTAGCTAGCGCTCCTCTTAACTCGAAAGCGTCCGAGATCCCACTCTTACTTGACATCATTCAACCGTTTGCAACCGTTTGCAACCGTGATTCCAACCGTTGTAACCGTTGGTAACGGTCATTCTTTTTCTCACATCATCATGAACCCACGCCGATGAGTTCCTCGCTCGCGGTCACATGTCAGTCAGTAGACCCTTCCCTTTCCTGACGAAAAGTGGGTATAACGCGAGCCGACGCTGGTGCGTAGACACTGGAAGCGCACAGGCGCTTGGTGCGGCTGGAGCAGCCGACCATGCAGACCACTGCGCGGTGGCAAGCAGACTGATGCCGTCATGAAGAAGGAGTAGGCACGCGTCACCGGCCAGTTTCTGTTTTGTTGAAGATCGCCTACTTTGGGAGAAGGGAGACATGATGAACGAACGGCAAAGAGGTTTGGCTCGGCCGCCGCCTCACGCTGGCGGAAGGGCCTTGGCGACCAGGCCACTGGCGACGGGACCAAGGAAGGAGAGCAAAGGGGAGAATCAGACCTTGTTTGGGCGTGAGTTATGCCTTCAAAGCTGGTCGTGAGGTCGAGCGCTGACGGCACCGACCGCAGCATGGAACACGCCGTGCTGGTCTGCGGTCGCAGTCGCGGCTAGTGCTACGGCAGCCACGACAAGAAGGAACAGCACGACAAAGGCGCGCGGGTTGGCGTTGACGATGGCGCGCAGTTGGTCGATTAAGCTCGAGCCCCGTAGCAGCTTGGCGACGCCCTCGTGGCCGTTCTTGCAGGCGTAGTCCAGCGCCGTCCAGCCAATGTCGTCCTTTGCGTGCACCTCGGCGCGGTTGTCTAGCAGCAGCTTGGTGACGCCCTCGTGGCCACACAAAGAGGCCAAGTGCAGCGCCGTCTTGTTGTCTTTCAGCTTCGCGTGCACATCAGCTTTTTGTCCAGCAGCAGCTTGGCGATGCCCTCGTGGCCCTGTCGACAAGCTATGTGCAGCGCCGTCTTGCCGTCTTTCAGCGTCGCGTGCACCTTAGCTTTTTTGTCCAGCAGCTTGGCGACGTCACCGTGGCCGTACCAGCAGGCCAGGTCCAGCGGCGTCTCACCCGACTTGGTTTTCGCGTGCACATTGGCGTTGTATTCCTCCAGCAGCAGCTTGGCGATGCCCTTGTGGCCATTCTGGCAGGCTAGGTGCAGGACCGTGTAGCCAAGCTCGTCTTCCTTGGTTACGTCGGCGCTTTTCTTCAGCAGAAACGTGACGACGCGCTCGTGTTGGCCTTCACGACAAACGATGTGCAGCGCCGTCTTGCCATTGTCGAGCGTCGCATTTACATCGGCGCCCTTGTTCAGCAGCAGCTCGGCGGCGCCCCTGTGACCATTCTGGCAGGCCAGGTGCAGCACCATGCAACCAAACTTGTCCTTTGCGCCCAGGTTGGCGCCCTTGTTCAGCAGCAGCTCGGCGACGCCCTCGTGGCCGTTCTGGCAGGCCAGGTGCAGCCGTCTTGCCATTGTCGAGCGACGCGTGCACATTGGCGCCCTTGCTTAGCAGCAGCTTGGCGACGCCCTTGTGGCCATTCTGGCAGGCCAGGTGCAGGGGCGTACGCCACCTTCCGTCCGCTGCGTTTGCATCAGCGCCGTGGTCCAGCAGCAGCTTGGCAGCGACCTTGTGGCCGCTCGTGCAGGCCACGTGTAACAGCGTGCAGTCCTTGCCGTCCTCCCCGTGCACATTGGCGCTGCTGTCCAGCAGCAGCTTGGCGACGCTCTCGTAGTTGTACGCGGAGGCCACCTCCAGCGGCGACCGACCAGACTTGTTCTTCGCGTGCACATCGGCACCATTGTCTAGCAGCAGCTTGGCGACACCCTCATGGCCGCGCATGAGGGCTATGTGCAGTGCCGTATCGCCCTCGTCGTTCGTTGCGAGCACATCGGTGCCGCTGTTCAGCAACAGCTTTATCACGTCCTCGTTGCCAGAGGTGCAGGCCAAGATCAGCGCCGTGTTACCGCCATCCTTGCTTTTCGCAAGCATATCGGCGCCCTTGAGCCGCAGAACGTTGACGACGCCGCCGTGGCCGCAGGCGCGGCCCAACATTTGCGCCGCCAGGTCATCTCGGTGGTTCACGTGCGCAGGTCCATCGTGCTGTTGCTCAAAAGCAGAGCCTCGATGTTCTTGGCAGACAGCGAGCGCAGGCTTCCCTCCATCCGCTCCGAGAAGATGCAGATTGAGTCGCTGGTGAGACGGCCACTCTTAGACGCGTACATAACTTTGCGTATGCCTGCGACGACCTCCTCGGACTCCGGGCACGTCTGCATGAGCCCCAAAGCACGTCGGCGGCCTCGCCAACCAGCTCCACCCTGCGCACGAGCTCCCGTCGACGCACTGCGTTAGCGTCCACGACACGCGCAGGCCACCAGACGCTGGCACGCGCAGGCCGCACACCCGTCTCGGGATGCGACCTGGCGCTGGTCTTGACGACGTCGCTGACCTCCTCGCGCGTCTTGCCCACTGACGCCAGGTCGAGCTTACCGAGCGCTTTGATGATCGGCCCAAGCTCAGAGCCCAGCTTGACAAGCTCTGTGCGCACCCACGTGTTGGCCATGTACTCGTGCAGCATGCTGTCAAGGGCGCCGACGACGGCGCGGATGCCGTGCTGGCTCGCGTCGAAGGACATGCCAATCTCCTCGAGCTTGGCCGTCAGCGCTCTGGTCTCCGCGGCCAGCGCGCACCCGGCAGCGAGACCTGCTTGTCCTTCTCACGCGTGCTGCGGTTGACGACGGGGATGACGCTCTGCACGCTGTCGCCGGCGGGCACAAGCTCTGCGTCCTTGCTGAGGATGGCGATCAGGTCCTGGTGGGCGGGTTGGGCCAGATCCATGTGCGTGAGCGCCACCACGGCAGGGTTCTTGTTGCCGCGTAGGAGTTGCCAGATCGGGTTGATCTCTATCGACGTGTCCGCGGCAGATATGACCGCAAGCACCAACGTGTGCCTCCTCGCCAGGAACCGCTTGGTGAGGGCTTCCGTGATCGCCGCGCTGGTTGTGCTGACGACGCTAGGGAGGTCCACGAGGTCGATAGTGGGCACGTTTGGCGCTCGCAGCATCACCTGCAGCTCGTGGCGACCGTCGATGGCGCGCGGCTGGCCCTCGTGGGTCTTGTTGACAAAGTCGTTCATCTTCTTGGTGATAGCGTCACGCAGTGGTGAGCCCTCCGGAATGTCAATCCACGCTGGCATGATGCCGGCGCACTGCTCGGTGTCAAAGACGCGCATCTTGGTCTCCTTCTTGGCGCTGCGGCGCAGCATGAGGCGCACGACCATGCGCGTGCAGATCCTCGAGTCGCGCGGGAACACCTCGCGCTGGGCAATGCGCTCGAGCGTGGACGACTTGCCGTGGCCTTGCGCGCCGCACACCACGATGGTCGGCAGCTTGAGATGCGCTTCGCCGCGCAGCTCGGTCAGCGTCTCGACCAGGCGCTTGTAGGGCATGTTGTCTCCACAGAGCAAGCCAGAGATGCAGTGTGGCAAACCTGCGCCATTATCGTCGCCGCCGTCGCTCTTGGTCTCGTCGGCGCTGCCGTCTTCGCTGCAGGGCTCGTTCACTTCGCCGCTGACACTCGTCGCGCCCTTGGGCTGCATCGCGCAACAGAGCTCTTTCTGCCTCGTTCCAAGTCGATCGTGTGATCACGATTGAGGTTCTGCGCGCACGCACGCACACGCCACTGGCGTGTGCGCCAGCCGCGTGTGCAGGGGGCGGTCGGTCCCTTGCCGCTTTCCACTCGAGTCAAGGAACAGGGTCGCGCGGGACTTGCTTTCAGCTTGCACACATGACGTGTGCAGACTCGAGTCCAGGTTAGGTTCAGGATTGTGGACTCAGCGGGTAGCTCTGCACACAGCACTTGAGTGGCGTGTGCAGCGTGAAGCGCATCGCAAGCCGTTCTGCGCAGCGACGCGGCGACCTGCACACTGGCTCATGCGTCACGTCGGAACGCGGAAGGAAGGAGGTGGATCAAACTGGTGTTCCGAGCGCCGGTCGAGTCCATCTGGACACACTCGCTCACCCAAGTGGATTAATGACGACAGACTGGCGCGACTTGGACACCCGCGCCCGCCTGGCTTCGGCGGACTCAATGTGCAGAACACCCTCCCTCGCACGTCCACGCAGAGCAAATGCGGATTCGCAAGCAGCCCACGCAGCCACCGCCAGCACAGACCAGGGAGTGCAGTTCCCTCGAGCGCAGACGCAAACCGCTGAGCGGGTTTCAGCAAGCTCTCGGCACTTGTCGAGAGTCCTGCGAATCCGACAGATGTCCAAGTGGAGCAGCGGCAGTTCCTCAAGGCGAGCTGGAAGGGCTGTCACTGACTGAGCGACGCACAAGCCCAAGTGCGTGATGAGCGACATCGAACAGGACGACGAGGACGCGTCGTGGCTTGTGCTGGAGCACTGCAGCGATGGCGGCAGCCTCGGCCTACCTGCCTCGAGCGGCGAGTCGGAGGCTGAGAGCAACAGCGACGACGATGTCGGCGCGGACTTGCCGCACTGCATCTCGAGCATGCTCTGCGGCGACAACATGCCCTACAAGGGCCTGGTCGAGACGCTGACCGAGCTGCGTGGCGAGGCCCACCTCAAACTGCCGAGCATCGTGGTGTGCGGCGCGCAGAGCCACGGCAAGTCGTCCACGCTCGAGCGCATTGCCCAGCGCGAGGTGTTCCCGCGCGACTCGAAGATCTGCACGCGCATGGTGGTGCGCCTCATGCTGCGCCGCAACAACGAGAAGGAGACCAAGGTGCGCATCTTTGACACTGAGAAGGGTACCGGCATCAGGCCGTCGTGGACCGACGTCGCGGAGGGCTCGTCGCTGCCTGCCGCCATCGCCGGAATCATGAACGAGTTTGTGGACAACACTCACGAGGGCCAATCGCGCGCCATCGACGGTCGCCACGAGCTGCAGGTGGTGCTGCAGGCGCCAAACGTGCCCACCATCGACCTGGTGGACCTCCCGGGCGTCGTTAACACGGTCAACAGAGAGGTTTCGGACGCCCTCACCAAGCGGTTCCTGGCTCGGGAGCACACGCTGGTGCTGGTGATCGCCTCTGCCGCGGACACGTCTGTGGAGGTCAACCCGATCTGGCCGCTCGTGCGCGACAACAGAAACCCTGCCGTGGTGGCGCTCACGTACTTGGACTGGACCAGACACGATGACGACGATCTGGTCGCCATCCTCAACATGGACCCAGAGTTTGTGCCCGCCGGCGACAGCGTGCAGAGCGTCATCCCCGTCATCAACCGCAGCACGCGCGAGAAGGACAACCAGGTCTCGCTGGCGGGTGCGCTGGCCGCGGAGACCAGAGCGCTCAAGGTCAAGCTCGAGGAGATCGGCATCCCCTTTGACGCAAGCCAGCACGGCATCCGCGCCGTCGTCGGCGCTCTCGGCAAGATGCTGGAAGAGTACATGGCCAACACCTGGGTGCGCACAGAGCTGATCAAGCTCGTCTGCAACCTTGTGCCGATCGTCAAGGAGCTTGGCGAGCTCGGCCTGAGGCCTGAGGCTGTGACTCGCTGTAGAGAAGATCCCCTGGCGGCCGTGACTCAGCACCGGGTACTTGGCTCCCTCAAGCCAGAGCACTACGGTCTGGACTCGGACGACGACGATCTCCGCCCAGAACATCCCCTGCGGGCCGCGCTGCTGGCAGAGCGCGAGCGAGCCGAGCGGCACCCGTCCCACGAGCCGCCGGGGCGCCTCTCCCGCACGCGCGAGACGCGCGACACGCGCGGCACGCGCAGAGCGGACCGTGCGCTCGCCCCGAGAAACCGCTACCGGGGGAGTGCACGCGGTCCGGCCCGAGTCTCTCGAGGGCATCCATCCTCGACTGTACGTGCGGCACGCGGCGGCAGCACGCGCGTACAGCCGCCGCCAAGTGGGCGCGCGCGAGGATCCGCTCCGGCCCAGCCCGGACGGCCGCAGCGGAGCCAGCGGCAGCGCCATCGCCGCTGAGCCGCGACCACCATAACCCAATCGCGACTAACACGTAACTTTGCATCAAGCACATCTTTGCACACTCCGAGAACTTCTACAGGTTATGGGCCTCTACCCCTTCCGCACCATGGCCAACACCAACGCTTTCGAGGCTCTGGCCGACTCTGGCCTCACCGATGAACAAGTGTCGGCTCTCAAGGACACCTACGACGCTCAGCAAGAAGAACTTGCCGCTCTCAAGGCGCAGGTGGCCTCGCTCTCTCAGGCCTCCACTGCCACGGCGTCGACCACCTCCTCTCCACCTTCAGCGCCTTCCAAGGACTTCTTTCCCGCTCTCAAGGAAGCCCCGCCGCGTCTCTCCGCGGTCAGCCCCGAGGCTTTCGCTCGCTATCGCCGCGAGCTACTCGAAGTCCTGGCCCTCTTCCCCATCACCGAGGACCAGCTCACGGCCGCCGTCCACCCCGACGCGACGCTCCGCACGCCTCTCGCGGAACATGCTGACCGCTCGCTGCGTTTCCTACTCGCGCGCGGCGTGGGCGACCACTTCGCGCTGCTCAAGGGTCCTACCGGCATTCCCACCGTGGATGACCCCGGCGACGACGACAATCTCCCTCCGGGTGCCCACGCCTGGGCCGTGCTCCATGAGGTCTTCGCCAAGGACACCATGCGGTCCCTGATCCACACGGTACAGCAGCTCGTCAACCACACGCTCGTGGGCCACTCCAACGACGGGTTCGCCATGTGGGCCGCGGCAATGGCCGCGTACGCAGCTCGTATCGCAGAAAGCGACCCGAGCGCCGACACGCTGATCTCTCTCATGATCCTCTCCGCGCTGCCGGCCGGCGACCAACACTGGGCGCAGTTCACCCACGAACTGCTTCGCTCCAACCCCAGCGAGCTCACCCCCGCCCGCTTACTCTTCAGCGCACGGCAACATGTCCAAACGATGGAAAGCACGGAGCTGCTGCGCCACAGCGCCCCGCCGCTCGCCTTCTCCGCCACGGGCCCGTCCTCTCAGCCCGCGGCGCGCGCGCCAGCACGCCCCTCATCTTCCCGGTCCCCGCCCGCCACACCTCCGACGGTCGATCTCACCACAATGCCGTGCGCACGCTGCAACGGCAACCACACCGGGGTCGACTGTCGCCGCGCTCGCAACGCCACCTGCCACCAGTGCGGCGGCGTCGGCCACTACCCGAACACCCTCTCTGTCGCGCCGGCGGTGCCCAACAACCCAAGGACACGCGCAAGCCACGCGTCACGGCACGCTCTCCACACCGCGGCGATCCCCGCCAACGTCCGGGTCCCATCCCACGCAACGGACACGGCACTCGCGCGTGGAACCGCGGCTCAACCCACCTTTTCGCCGCGCTCGCGGTACACCGGGACCCCATCGAGCACCCCACCACCGCCATCGTGGACTCCGGTGCCAGCGTTCTCGTCTCCGGCAACCTCGACTTCTTCACCTCCATCACCGCGCATGACGTCACGGTCTACGGCGTGGCCGGTCCCGTCACCGGCCGGCGCGCGACCTTCCGTGCGCGTCTCGCGGTGCGCAACCTGGACGTCATCATCGAGCACGACAACGCCATCTACCTTCCCGAGGCGCCCGTCACCCTTCTGCCTCTTCGGGTCCTCACCGACAGCGGTCTCGAAGCAACTCTTCGCTCCGACGTGCTGACACTCATCTCGACCGACAAGAGACCGATCCGCCTGCCCCGACACGACGGCGTCTTCAAGCTCACTCTGGCGCCTACCGCCGTATCGCCGACATCGCCACCGATGGCAATGCTCGCAACGGCGCCGACGCTGACACGGTGGCACGAACGCTGCGGGCACGCAGCCCCCCAACGGGTCCGCGCCACGCTCTCCGTTTGGACGTTCCCTTCACGCTCGACAAACAGGCGCCGGGAGTCTGCCACCCCTGTGCTCTCGGCCACAGCCAGCAGCGTCGCCAAAGCCGACGCCCCGTCGGGCCGCGATCGCACTGCCCCGGAGAGGTCATCCATCTCGACCTCGCAGGCCCGCTACCCGTCGGGCGCCCTGGGAAACTGCGCCATGCGGCCGTCTTCGTGGACGACTTCACCGGACACATCGTCGTCTACCCGCTGGCGAGTACGGCCGAGATCGACATCGCGTTGAGCGTCTTCCTACACACCTGGTCGCAGTACAGCCGCGTCACGCAGGGCACCACGCTCTTCACGGACAACGCCCCGTACTACGCCCGGCTGCGCGACCCCCTCGCTGCACTCGGGTGGACACGACGCATAAGTGCTCCTCATCATTCTGCAGGCAACGGCCGCGCTGAGCGAGCCATTCGCTCGGTCAAACAGGCTGCCCGTGCCATGATCGCAGGTAGCAACCTCGACACCTCTTTCTGGCCTAGCGCCTGGACGTACGCAGCCTTTCTCCACAACCACATGCTGCGCGCCGACGGCCGCGCAAGCCCTCACGCGCAGGCTTTGGGCACGCCCTCTCACCTAAAAGGCGCCCGCGTCTTCGGCGCACTCGCGTTCACCTACGACCACAACAGACGCACATTCGGAGCCATGCGCAGGCCTGCCATCTTCCTTGGCCTGCGCGATTTTTTCGAGCCTGGGACAGCGGCCGTCTTCTGGCTGGACACGCGTCGTTTTGGCACAGCATCGACCTCGTTGTCGACGAGGACACCTACCCGGACCTCGCCCACACCTTCTCGAGCCCATCGACTCTCGAGTTCCGCCTCAGGTCTGCCCAACCTTCCACTACAAGCAGCCCCGCCAACGGCACCCACGACCCCCTCTCCGACGCCCAGGTCAACCCGCACGAGGCCTCCTACGCCACCCACGATGACGTCGACTCCTGCGACTCCCACGACGACGTCGACCCCTCGACTCCGCCCTCAACTCCCACGCCACCGTCTCCGGCCACGTCGCCGGCCGCTACCAGCTCGCGCCCCACGCGGTCTCGTACGCAGCCGGACCGTTTCAATCCTGCACCTATCGACAACGCCACGGTCACCCCGTGTCAGCGCGCAGCTGGGGCACGCATGCCCATGCCGCTCTACGTGTTCTGCAACCCCGGAAAGTCTACCTTCCCATCGGCGCCGACCCCGCCACCCCGTCCAACATCAACGACCTGCTCAACATGCCGCCCTCCCCACTGCGGGCAACGTGGATCGACGCCATGCGCGCTGAGGTCGACCACTTGGTGGACACCGGCGCGCTCGCCCTCGTGCACCGTGACGACGTCCCGCCCAACAGCCCTCCGCTTCCCACGACGGTCGTGTTCAAGTGCAAACCTCAGGGCGACAACGCCGCTCAAGCCAAGGCGCGGCTGACCATCCGCGGAGACCTCATCGCCGGCAAGGAGGACCGTGAGCTCTACATGCCTACCTTGACGCCGGAGGAGATGCGCGCGCTCCTAGTCCTACAGCTCCATCGCGGCTTCACCCTCGCTCGCGCCGACCTCTCCAGCGCCTTCACGCTCGGACACGTCGACACCACCCAACCGGCCGTCTACCTTCGGCCTCCGCCTCTTCTCGGCCTCGCCCGACATGTTCTACGCCTGCAGAGCTCCCTCTATGGGCTAGACTCGGCTCCTTTGTCGTACTTCAGCGAGCTGAGCCGCATCATGCATGGCCTCGGCTACCACAGCTGCGCAGACACGCCGTGCCTCTTTCGCAACGACACCAAGACGCTCTACGCGGGCGTCTACGTCGACGACCTGCTCCTCGTCGGGACGCCACCAGCCATCGCCACCCTCCTCAGCAGCCTCCAACAACACATCAACGTCACCCTCGTCGACGATGATGCGCCGTACCTCGGCGTCACTATCGCCCCCGACGTCGGCGGCTCCCTCCTGCTCACGCAGACCTCGCTCACCGACAAGGTCCTCGACGCGCTTGGCCTCCGCACCGCTACCGCGCAGCCGACCCCCGTCACAGCCGCGCTCCCTCCGGCCACGATCGAGGGGGAGGAAACGGACCAGAACGCGGACTCCGATCGTGACCTCCAGTTCAACGAGACGTTGGTGGATCAATATCGGCATGGTCTCGGCTGCGCCATGTACCTGAGCCGCACGCGCTTCGACCTCGCGTACGCCCTCCACGAGGCCAGCCGCCACGCAGCTAAACCTGGACAAGCCCACCTTCGCGCACTCAAGCGCCTCGGCAGGTACCTCCGCACGCCAGGACAACGCGGACTCCGGATCAGCAAGGACGATGGAGACCAACCCCCTGAGCTAAGGGTCTTCTGCGACGCCAGCTATGCGAGCACTCCGGCATCGGCGAAGAGCGTCACCGGCATCGTGGCGTTCCTCGGCCGCACCCCGCTGCATATCACCAGCAAAGGCCAGACGCTGATGGCCCAAAGCGCCTCAGAGGCAGAGCTCTACGCCATCTGCGAGGCCGTAAAGACGACGGTGAGCCTGCGCCGCGTCCTCCGCGCCCTGGACATAGAGCCGAAGGGGCCGACCATCATCTTCAGCGACAGCGCCTCTGCTCTGGCCCTACTGCGCAGACGTCACGGGCAACCGGTTCGGTCACGGCACCTGACGACGCGCTGGCGGCTGATCCAGTACTACAGCGACCTACAGCTTGTCAAGGTCGTACACGTTCCCGGGCACCTGCAGCTGGCCGACGGGGCAACCAAGCCCCTGCCCAAGGCGGCCTTCAACAGTTTCGCCGCAGCAGTACGCGACGGCCTGGAGACCAGCGAGTACGACAGGCTTGTCCAAGCTGAGCTCGAGGGGGAGTGTAGAGAAGATCCCCTGGCGGCCGTGACTCAGCACCGGGTACTTGGCTCCCTCAAGCCAGAGCACTACGGTCTGGACTCGGACGACGACGATCTCCGCCCAGAACATCCCCTGCGGGCCGCGCTGCTGGCAGAGCGCGAGCGAGCCGAGCGGCACCCGTCCCACGAGCCGCCGGGGCGCCTCTCCCGCACGCGCGAGACGCGCGACACGCGCGGCACGCGCAGAGCGGACCGTGCGCTCGCCCCGAGAAACCGCTACCGGGGGAGTGCACGCGGTCCGGCCCGAGTCTCTCGAGGGCATCCATCCTCGACTGTACGTGCGGCACGCGGCGGCAGCACGCGCGTACAGCCGCCGCCAAGTGGGCGCGCGCGAGGATCCGCTCCGGCCCAGCCCGGACGGCCGCAGCGGAGCCAGCGGCAGCGCCATCGCCGCTGAGCCGCGACCACCATAACCCAATCGCGACTAACTTTGCATCAAGCACATCTTTGCACACTCCGAAACTTCTACACTCGCGACGAGATTGACGGCGCAATCAAGAGTTGGGCACTCTCTCGCCCCTCGCGCCCCGCACACACCTCTGGCGACGAGGCGCAGTCTGGCGTGCTGTTCGGACTGCGCGTCGAGCAAGCTGGTGATCTCGAGCAGCAGTTTCTTGCGGAGCTGGACGAGCGCATGGACGCCGCGCTTCGCAGCGTGCAGCGCATGCTGGTTGAGAGCATCACGACAGTCTGTGCAGAGCCGCCGGTCAAGCTCGCGCGGTTCAGCGCCATCGCCGAAGTGTGCAAGGCGGCGCTGCAGGATGTGTTCGAGGAGGACAGAGCGCAGGTCAGGAGCGAGCTCAAAAGCAGTGCGCGACGCATGATCAAAGACGCCATGCTCTCGCTGCCTCGGACGAGGCCGACGTCGCCACGCTCACGAACAACGTCAGGGCGCTGGTGTTTACGGACGTCGCGTACAGTCTCTTGCGGCGAGGCGCGTTCTTCGCCGCTGTTGAGGCGCGGCTCGGGCCGGGCGTGCGGCCTGAGCTCCTCGAGGACACGGACGCCGCGCGTCGGCAGGAGCTGGAGAACAAGGTGGAGCTGGTCGGCAAGGCCGCCGATGAACTCTCGAGGCTAATGGCAAGCACCGGCGTGGACGGGGTCTTGGAGGATATCGACCAAGTGGTGAGCGCGGCCATTCTTGGCCGTGTGGACGACACAACGGTCCAAGTCCTCGACCAGCGCATGCAGGCGGAGCTGCTCACCGCGGCCGCCGAGGGCCACGAGGGCGTCGCCAAGCTGCTGCTGGACAACGGCGCCAACGTGCAAGCCGAGAACGAGTTCGGTCAAACTCCGCAGTACTTGGCCGGGTTGAACGGCCACGAGGAATCGTCGAGCTGCTGGTTCAGGCGAGCGCAGAAGCGTAAAGAAGAAGAAGAAAACCGACCTGACAAAGCGCTTGCCGAGTCTGGGGCTCTTGACTTGCATGTCATGGCGTTGCCATGTATCGTGTGCAGCCTCTGCTACTGCTTTGTTCGCTCGCATGGGCCTCGCCCGCCTGTTCGCCCGCCATCTGGTCGATCACGGGCGCCATCCGGCCCGCCTGTGCCTGCCTCTGCTCGTTGTCATTTTGCTGTCGAACGGCGCCGATGTGCACCTGGTGATCTCAAAAGCAATTATCGCGCGCCAGGTTCCTCGCTCAGACAGCCCGGCCTCTCTTCGGCCCGGCCCCTAGTGCTCGGCCCGCCGTCTCCCTCCACAAGTTATGGCAGTCGCTCAAGAGTAGCCCGGCCTGGGCTCTAGAGCGAGCTCGAGAGTCGCAACGTCACGACGAGTCGGTGGAGGCTGCGACTCGAGCCCTGATCCGGACTCGACCACCAAGGGGCCGACAGGCTTGTGCGCACACGCCAAGCGCGCAAGCACTTTTGTGCACAGAGCCAGCAAGTCCATTTAGTCCAACTCGGACGCGATTGATCTCGACCAGTCCAGGTCATCAGTCCAGTCCTTGACACATGGACTTGTGAATGACCGACTTGAATCGACATGCGACTTGTGCACGCGGAAGGCTGCAGATGCAGAACCTCAACCGGGAAGAACAAGCGCGAAGCGCAGGGAGAGCCTCGACCGACAGCGTGGCCGCTGCATCTTTGCTCGCGCCTCATCGTCGAGACGATCCTTAGCACCAACCGCGTCTTTGCTCAAGAGCTGCTGCGAACGCGCGCGCCCTCGGCCTCGACCGGTGACAGCCTGAGCACCGCGCGGCCCCGCTCGGCATCGCAAACTCGGGTGCGGGTGTAACTCGCGGCCGGACTCGAGGCTGGAAGAAGAACAGCTGGAGTGCACGATGCATGTCGACGGCGACACAGATGAGCAGTGGCTCGTGCTGGAGCACGGTAGCGACGACAGCATCGGCTCGGCCGTTTCGAGGAGTGAGCTCGAGACGAAGAGCGACACCGACGACGAGAATGTCGACGCGGACTTGCCGCCGCACTGCATCTCTGGCATGCTCTGCGGCGACAACGTGCCATACAAGCGCCTGGTCGAGACGCTGACCGAGCTGCGCGGCGAGGCCCATCTCGAGCTGCCGACCATCGTGGTGTGCGGCGCGCAAGGCCACGGCAAGTCGTCCACGCTCGAGCGCATCGCTCAACGCGAGGTGTTTCCGCGCGACTCGGAGATCTGCACGCGCATGGTCGTGCGCTCATGCTGCGCCGCAGCGCCAAGAAGGAGACCAAGGTGCGCGTCTTTGACACCGAGGAGAACAAGGGCGTTTGGCTGTCGTCGACCAACATTTCGAAGGGCATGCCAGTGCCCGACGCCACCAGAGCCATCATGCAAGACTTTGTCCACAGCCAACACGAGGGGGACCCAAGCGCCATCGACGGTCGCCACGAGCTGCAGGTGGTGCTGCAGGCGCCCAACGTGCCACCATCGACCTCGTCGACCTGCCGGGCATCGACAGCCTCACGGAGGACGCTGCTCCCATGCTGCTCGCCAAGCAGTTCCTGGCCAAGGAGCACACGCTGGTGGCGGCGGTTGCTTGCGCAAGCGACAAGCAGATCGGGGCCAGCGCGATCTGGCGACTCTTGGCTGAGACCGAGAACCCGCCGTGGTGGCGCTGACGCACATGGACTTGAGTCGGCACAGCAAGGCGGACATGGTCGACATCCTCAACAAGCAGACCAAGTTTGTGGCCGACTGCGGCACGGTGCACAGCGTCATCCCTGTGGTCAACCGCGACAGTCTCAGCGCGCGCGCGCAGGTCCGCTGCAGGGCGTTCTGGCCTCGGAGGAGGCGTCGCTGACGACCAAGCTCGAGCAGATTGGCGTGGCGTTCGACCCGAGTCGGCACGGCATCTGCGCCGTTGTCGGCGCTCTTGGCAGCATGCTGCGCGAGTACATGGCCAACACGTGGGTGCGCACAGAGCTGATCAAGCTCAAGTCCGAGCTTGTGCCGATCGCCGAGGAGCTCAGCGAACTCCGCCTGAGACTTGAGCTCGAGACGCGCGGCGAGATCGACGACGCCGTCGAGACCGGCGTCGGGTCGCAGCTCGGGCCGGTTGTGCGGCCTGCGCTTGTCCTGGACACTGACGCAGAGCGTCGGCGGGAACTCGAGCGCAAGGCGGAGCTGATTGGTGAGGCAGCTTCAGTGCTGTTGAAGATCGCGCCGGCGTGCCCAGAGACGACGGAGGTCGCGACAGATATCAGCAAAGTCTTGGACGCGCTCCAGTGTGGCCGCGTGAACAGCGGCCCGGCCGGCGACCTCTCGGAGCGGGTGGAGGGCGACCTGCACTCCGCCGGGGGCAACGAGGCGCTGATCAAAGTGCTGCTGGAAAACGGCGCCGACTTGCTCGCGAGAAACAAGGATGGCGACACGGCGTTGCTCGTGGCCTGCAAGAAGGGTCGCCAGGGCATCGTCAAGCTGCTTCTGGACAATGGCGCCAACGTTGCCGAGGAGACGATCGACGGCAACACGGCGCTGGCCTTGGCCTGCTCGAACGGCCATGAGGGCGTCGTCACGCTGCTGCTGGACAATGGCGCTGACGTAAACGCAAAGAAGAACAATGGCGAGACGGTACTGCACGCGGCCAGTCGGAGCGGCCACGAGGGCGTCGCCAGACTGCTGCTGGACCGCGGCGCTGATGTGCATGCAAAGGCGGAGAAGGGCTGGGTGGCGCTGCACATGGCCTGCCAGAACGGCCACCAGAGCGTTGCCAGGCTGCTTCTGGACAACGGCACCGATGTTCACGCCAAGACGGGCGATGGCTGGCTGCCGCTGTGCCTGGCCTGTCAGAGCGGCCACGAGAGCGTCGCCAAGCTGCTGGTGGACAACGGCGCCGACGTGCACGCGAAGAGCGAGAATGGCGACACGCCGCTGCACAAGGCTTGCTGGAACGGCCACAAGGGCGTGGCCAGGCTGCTGCTGGATATCGGCGCCGACGTGCACGCGAAGAGCAAGAATGGCGACACGCCGCTGCACCTGGCCTGCGAGAACGGCTACGAGGTCGCTGCTAAGCTGCTACTGGACAACGGTGCCGATATGCACGCGGAAAGAGACGATGGTTGCCAGCCGCTGCACCTGGCCTGCGAGAACGGCCACGAGGTCGCTGCCAAGCTGCTACTGGACCACGGCGCCGATGTGCACGCGAAGAAGAACGATAGCTGGGTGGCGCTCCACCTGGCCTGCGCAAATGGTCACGAGGGCGTCGTCAAGCTGCTACTGGACCACAGAGCCAATACGCACGAGAAAGACGACGACAGCTACACGCCGCTGCACCGAGCCTGTCTGAAAGGCCACGAGGGCGTCGTCAAGCTGCTGCTGGACGCCAGCGCCGACGTGCACGCAACGGAATGCGGTGGCGACACGCCGCTTCACAAGGCCTGCGCGAATGGCCACGAGGGCGTCGCCGAGCTGCTGCTTGGCAACGGCGCCGATATACACGCGAAGAGCAACGATGGCGACACGCCGCTGCACACGGCCACCTTGAACGGCCACGAGAGTGTTGCCGAGCTGCTGGGCAAAGGCGCAGACGTGCACGCGCAGAGCGACTCGTGTCCAACACCACTGCACAAGGCTTGTCAGAGCGGCCATGAGAGCGTCGCCAAGCTGCTGCTGGACAACGGCGCCGACGTGCGCGCAAAGGAGTACGATGGCGACACGCCGCTGCACAAAGCCTGCGAGAACGGCCACGAGGGCGTCGCCAAGCTACTCCTGGACAGCGGCGCCGATGTGCACGCGGAAACCAAGTTTGGTTTCACGGCGCTAAACTTGGCTCGCATCTACCGCCACGAAGGCATCGCCAAGCTGCTGCTGGACAACTGCGCCGACCTGTACGCAAAGGACGACGATTGCTGCACGCTGCTGTTCTCGGCCTGCCAGAACGGCCACGAGGGCGTCGTCAGGCAGCTGCTGAACAATGTCGAAGATGTGCGCGCGGAAAGGGACAATGGCGAGACGGCATTGCACTCGGCCTGCCAGAACGGCCACGGGGCGTCGCCAAGCTGCTGCTTCAGGATGATATGGCTGTGCGCGCAATAAACAACGATGGCGATACGGCATTGCACTCGGCCTGCCGGAACGGCCACGAGGGCGTCGCCGAGCTGCTGCTTCAGAATGGTGGTGTGGATGTGCGCGCCATGAACGATGGCGATACGGCGCTGCACCTGGCCTGCCGGAACGGCCGTGAGGGCGTCGCCAAGCTGCTGCTTCAGAATGGTGGTGTGGATGTGCGCAAGAAGGACGCTGGCTGGCTGGTCCTGCACCTGGCTTGCGAGAATGGCCACGAGGGCGTCGCCAAGCTGCTGCTGGACAAGGGCGCCGATGTGCACGCGAAAAGCAACACCGGCAATACACCCTGCACCTGGCCTGCCAGAATGGCCACGAGGGCGTCGCCAAGCTGCTGCTTCAAAACGGTGCGGATATGCACGCGAAGGGGGACGATGGTTGCCAGCCGCTGTACCTGGCCTGCCAAAACGGCCACGAGAGCATCGCCAAGCTGCTGCTTCAGAATGGTGCGAATGTGCACGCGAAGAAGGACGATGGCTGGAGCGCGCTGCACGTGGCCTGCCATTACGGCCGCGAGGGCATCGTCAAACTGCTGCTTTTCAACGGCGCGAATGTGCACGCCAAGCATAGCGATGGTGCGACAGCGCTGCACGTGGCCTGCTTCAACGGCCGCGAGAGCGTCGCCAAGCTGCTGTTGCTGCTGCTGGACAACAGCGCCAACGTGCACGCAAAGAAGGACAATGGCGAGACGGCACTGCATTCGGCGTGCCAGAGCGGGGACGAGGGCATAGCCGAGCTGCTCTTGAGCAACGGCGCCGATGTGCACGCCAAAGACAAGTGGAGTCAGACGGCGCTGCACGTGGTCTGCTCAAACGGCAGCGAGGGCGTCGCCAGGCTGCTGCTGAACAACGACGCCAATGTGCACGCGAAGAGGGACGATGGTTGCCAGCCGCTGTACCTGGCCTGCCAGAACGGCCAAGGGAGCATCGCCAAGCTGCTGCTTCAGAATGGTGCGGATGTGCACGCGAAGAAGGACGGTGGCTGGATGGCGCTGCACATGGCTTGCCTGAACGGGGACAAGGGCGTCACCAAGCTGCTACTGCAAAACGGCGCCGACGCAGACGCTAAGAATGACGGTGGCTGGAGCGCGCTGCACTCGGCCTGCTCGCACGGCCACGAGGCCGTCGCCAGGCTGCTGCTTGAGAAACGTGCGAATGTGCAAGCGAAGAATGACGATGGCTGGAGCGCGCTGCACGTGGCTTGCCATTACGGCCGCGAGGCCGTCGCCAGGCTGCTGCTCGACAACGGCGCGAATGTGCACGCAAAATGTAACAGGGATCGGACGTCGCTGAGCATGGCCTGCTCGAAGGGTTACAAGGGCGTCGCAAAGCTGCTCTTGGACAACGGCGCGGAAGTGCACACGAATGACAAGAATGGCCGCACGCCGCTGCACTTGGCCAACACAAACAACCACGAGGGTGTCGCCAAGCTGATCCGCGACCACATTGCAGACACTGTATTTGGATTGAACTACTGGGGTCCAAAGTCGCAACGCTCGGTACCGGCACCAAATTTCGGTACTCGTGCGCTCAACGTTTTGCTGCCGCTGCTCCATCATTCATTCGCGATTGTTGTCCTCCGCACGCTGCTTGTGCCCCTGCTCGCGTCAACAGCAAAGACGTAAATGACCTGGACTGGGGGCTCAACTCACCTGCCTCTCGTCAAATCGCAGAGCCCGGCAGACGGGTGCTGTACTCGAGTACTCGAGTACTCGAGTACCAGAGTACCAGAGTACCGGTACACTGCGGTAGGTACGGTACCTACCGTACTCGAGTACCGGTACTCGAGTAATGGAACAAAAATACGGTACGAGAGGTACCGTATTCTGCTGGAGATGAAGCAGCAACCAACCAAGCGCAAGCGCCACCATGATGGACTGCAACACCGCCCATGTGCCGGCCGCCGCGTCGTCTCGACCCGTTCGCCCGCCTTTGCCGAAACGGTCACTGCGCCTGCGACCGCGACCAGCTTCGACGCCGCGGCCTGGTCCTCTTGCGACCAGTCTCGACTCGGCCAAAGCAATCAGCTTCACCTCGACCGTCACATGCTGAGTAGGCAACGAGCGAGGGTGTCCGAACTGGACTCGACGTGCGCTTTGAAATGGATTGGTCCGCCTGCCTGCCTGTCTGTCGGTCTGCCTGTCTGTCCGTCCGTCTGCCTGCCTGACGTCATCAAAGCACCAAGATGGGCGAGGGCGCCTGTTCTGGACTCGACCAAAGGCCTGCGCACTCGGCGTGTGCACAGACCAGTCGGTCCCTCGAGCTCGGAAATTGGACACTGGACCGCCTGGTCAAGTTTTGCGCACAGACGCGTTCTCACCCGCTTGGCGTGTGCAAGAGTCTGTCGGCCCCTTGTTGCTCGTCCGGTCGGCCAAGACCAGGCTCCGGCTCAGGCTCGAATGGCGACTTATGACGACAGCGGAAGCGATCTCGACTCGGACTGCGACGAATGCCAAGAATGGATTCCAGTGTCCTGTTTCCAAGCTCGACTGGATGAGCAGCGATGGACCCTCCGAGCGCACAAGCACATTGAGTGTGTGTGCAGGCAGGACCTGCACCGGGTCGAGGGAGCGCAGCCCTCGGCTGGACTGGACACGAGCAGCGTGGGACTGGCTGCGCTGGGAGAGCGCTCGGCAGTCCCACGTGCAAGCAGAACAGAGAGCGAGAGCGACGAGCAGGTGGACGAGAGGAAGACGAAGCACCCGGCAATGGCCGCTCGGTTGGTCGACGTCGAGGCGATGCCGGAGATGCTGCAGCTGCTCTGCCGCGTGATCGCAGAGCATGGCAAGGTGATGCAAGTGCGCCGAGATCTGGCCAACGCAGACGCCGTGCGCGCGAACAAGGAGGACGCGAGCAGCGCGGCAGGCGAGCAGAGCAGGGCGTGGGACGAGGCGGTGGCGTGCCTTCGGAGGCTCGTGGCCTGGAAGCCCTTCTCGCCGGCCGAGGAGGCGCAGTGGCAGCGCTTGGAACGGGTCCGGACTGCAAAGCTGCGCCTCGGTGAGCTCAACAAGATCGCGCCCGGCGGCTCTGCGACGAACGCGGAAGAGCACGCTGAGGCGGTGCGCTGTGCGCAGAACAGCTACTTTGAGGCCATTGAGGCCTTCCTCGAGGAGTTTGTCACCCCCAACAAAGATATGGAAGCAGCCGCCGAGCAGGCCACGAGGTTCGCCGCGCAGGCAGGCAGCGTGTCCAGGAGCCTGGAACCCCGTCGCGCCACCGCGGCCAAGGCGAGCGTGGCCATCCCTGAGGCCGCCCAGCTGCGCGAGACCTGCGCGGCAGCGCTGCGCGTAGCAGATGTCACGGGCGACCCACGCGGCAGGGACAACGCGGAGGCCGCGACAGACCGCATGGCCGACCAGCTGCGCAACGCAAGGGATACTCTGTTCTTCGTGGACCCTGCCAACATGACGAAAGTCCAGCGCCAGGACCTGGAGACCGCGCTCGAGACGTTCCAGCGCGAAGCGGCCCTGGCGGTCAGCGCTGTCCAGGAAAGGCCGGTGGCAGTGCTCGTGGACGCTCTGCGGCGCGTCGAGGTGTACTGCAAGGACCTGGCCAAGTATGTGCACCGCATGGACATGGTCCGCAATACCTTGAAGAACGAGCTGCGATCGCCGGCGAGGCTCGCCGACGAATTGCGCGCGGCGCTCGAGGCTGTGGCCGCGTCTCCCGCTCCGGGAACGCTGCAGGCGCGCGCAGAGCTGGAACGTGAGCGCGCCCGCTTTGTCCGCGCCTTCGCGGGAAAGCCCAAGCTGGCCGAGCACTGCGAGCTACTGCTCGACACTGTCACCGCGCTGGAGGGTGGCATGCCGCTCCACCCACGACCAGAGATCATTCTCAGCGTGGCTCCGTGGACGTCTGATGACGAGTCTGCTGCCATCGGCAAGAACGACCCGGTGCCCGCGCCGCTCTCGCGCAGGTGTGGGCTTGGACTCGACGGCGCGCGCGTCACGACGATCGCCGAGCAAGCACCGCTCAGGTCTCACTCGTACGTCGTCCTTCGTCTCGACCTCCGCGTGGATCGCAAGCTCTCGCGGCCGCTGCTTCTGCCGTCGGCGCCTCTCCTTCTGCAAGCCGAGAAGGTCTTCCTTGACGACCACGAGCTGTGCCTGGCCTTCCGCAGCGTGCGGGAAGGGTCCATGGACATGTGGCTGCAAGGCATGCAGCCAGACCTGCCGCCCTTTGACGTGGGGCGAAGCGTGCTGGAAGCCGTGCTGACTGCGCTGGTACCCATGCACAAAGGCGGCCGTGCACATGGCGGTGTCACGGCAGACAACATCTTCATCAACAGCGCGAAGCGCGTGATCGTCGGTTTGCCGGCGCCACCTGGCGGTCCGCTGCTGAGCGTGCGGACGGACATGCGCAGCGTGGTTGGCCTCGCCGAGCGCCTCATTGGAGGCCTTGACCTGCCGCATGAAGTCCGTGCTGCGCTCAAAAGCTTTTACGAGAACGCGCCGAACCTGAGCGCTCTCAAGGCGCTTGAGCACCGCCTCTTTCAGGTCGGCATCGAGCACGATTGCGTGGTGTGCTTTGAGACCAAGACCGAAGCCAGCGGCCTCAAGTGCAACTCGGAAAAGCACTTCATCTGCGATGAGTGCTTTGAAGGGCACCTGTGTGCCCAGAGTGAAGCAGGCAACAGCGCGGCGCTGCAGCAGCATAATGGCGCCGTGCTCTGTGTCGTTCCTGGCTGCGACAGCACTCCTTTTCACCTGAAGACCGTGGTCGAACACGTCAAGGAGGAGATCGTCGACGTGTACCGCAACGCGTTGAAGCGGGAATCTGAAATCAGAGTCAGGCAAGACGCAGAGAAGGTAATGAAGACGGAGCTGGACAGAGTACTGAGCATGCGGCTCACCGATCTCAGCGTTGAGAGGCACTTCACGCATGTCGTCGAGGGCATCCTCACGCTCAAGTGTCCCAATGGCCACGCCTTCACCGACTTTGACGGGTGCTTTGCGCTCACGTGCAGCACCTGCAACACCTTCTTCTGCGCCTACTGCCTCAAGGGCTCGCCTACGGACCGAGAGAACCACCGGCACGTCGCCGAATGCGCGGAGGGAAGCCTTGCCAATACCGTGTGGGGCGACTTTGACAACTTCACTCAGCACCACGCCCGCCGTCGCGAAGGCAAGATCAAAGAGTACTGGCCGACTGTTTTGGCAGACGGGAACGACGTTGCCCGCCTCGTACGGGACCGCATCCTTCCGCGGATGCACGACCTGGAGATTCGCTGCGACCTGCCGCTGCGCTAGCCTTCAAGTAATCATTTCTGTAAAGTGTTTTGAAGATTACTTACGCCGAGTTAAGACTGGTCGCGAGGTTGACGCACGGCACTCGAGTTGCCGGCCTCTTGTGATGGCACCTGGCGACAAAGCAGTGGTCGAACAGGTTTGCGAGGACCGTCGCAAAGGTCTTCAACATCAGGCTCGTGAGGGGTTGGTTGTCTCCAGGCATTCATTTATTTCTGCACTTGCGCACCCACCTGCCAGCCCGCCAGCCGCCGAGACCAGCTCGAGTCCGGCCTCCGCACATGGCGCCGCTGCCTTGCCAGACGCCGGGCCTGGGCAAGCTTGGCGAGGTTGGGCCAAGTGGGCTGGCACTGCTGGCCCTTTGTGTCAGCGGAGGTCGCGGCTAATTGCGCGTGCGCCGCGGCTGGCGCGAGCAAAAGCGGTGTTGCCGAGCCCCGCACGGCAGCCGCCAGTGGCTTGCGCAGCTTGGCGACCTCGCGCCTTCTAGCGGTGTCGGGCGCCCTCTCGCAAAAGACTGTGCCGGCTCGTCCTGCGCGTGGGACGCGCGCGCAAGTGGTCGTGGCAAGGGGGTCGCTGGGCGCGCTCGCGCCTCGCCAGCATCTCGTCGTCGCGAAGCTGACGCGTCCTCGTCCTCGTCCACATGCTGGGCAGCTCGCAGGAAACCCAGTACAGGTACTGCGCGCCAGTACCATGGTACCTGGTACCGGTACCGTACTGACAATGTGATTTTACGGTACGTACCGGTACCGTACCTGCACCTGTTGCACACTGGGCGAGCAAGCACATTCGTGTGCACAGGATGTCCACCGGGAATCCAGTTCTGGACTCGACTGGATGGGCTCCGAGGGATCGGAATCGGCGGCCATCTGCACACGCAAAGTGCGCAAGCGCCTTTGTGCATACGTCCAGCCTGGTTGACTATCAGCAAGTTCAGCTTGCCGTGGTCCCGAGCTTGACCAGATCAAGTTCGTCCAGTATCCTATTCCGTGCGCGAGCAGCGAGGGAAGGACTGCCTGGGCCTTGCACACGACGCCGGGCGCGCAAACACATGCGTGTGCAGGGTGTCCAGTCCTGGGCTCGACTGGACGGGCAAGCGCGCAAGCACAAGCGTGCGCAGAACCTTATCAGCAAGAGACAAGCAGGAAGAGCAGGAAGAAGAGCTGTGCCGCAGCCAAAGTGCGCGATGAGCGTCCACAACGAAGAGAGCGACGAGGGCTCGTGGCTCGTGCTGGAGCACCACGGCGACAAAGGCAGCGTTGACGGCGACATTTCGGTCGACGTGCTGGAAACCAAGAGCGACAGCGGCGACGATGTCAGCGCGGGCTTGCCGCACTGCATCTCCACCAAGCTCTTTGACGACAGCATGCCATACAAGCGACTGCTCGAGACGCTGACCGAGCTGCGCGGCGAGGCTCATCTCAGGCTCCCAAGCATCGTGGTCTGCGGCGTGCAGAGCCACGGCAAGTCGTCCACGCTCGAGCGGATCGCGCAACAGGAGGTGTTCCCGCGCGACTCGAGTCTCTGCACGCGCATGATGGTGCGACTCATGCTGCGCAACAGCGTCACGAAGAAGGACAAGAAGACCATCAAGGTGCGCATCTTCGACACCGAGGAGAACAAGGGCATTCGGCCGTCGTGGACCGACGTCCCGGAAGGCATGCCGGTGCCCGACGCCACCAGAGCCATCATGCAAGACTTTGTCAACAGCAAGCACAAGGGCGACTCAACCACCATCGACAGTCGCCACGAGCTGCAGGTGATGCTGCAAGCGCCCGACGTGCCCACCATCGACCTCGTCGACCTGCCGGGCATTGACAGCCTCGCGGAGGACGCTGCTCCCATGCTGCTCGCCAAGCAGTTCCTCGCCAAGGAGGACACGCTCCTGGTGGCAGTTGCTTGCGCGAGCGACAAGCAAATTGGGGCCACGGCGATCTGGCGACTCTTGTCTGAGACCGAGAACCCCGCCGTGGTGGCGCTGACGCACATGGACTTGAGCCGGCAGAGCAAGGTGGACATGATCGACATTCTCAACAAGCAGCCCAAGTTTGTGGCCGACTGCGGCACTGTGCACAGCGTCATCCCTGTGGTCAACCGTGACACCCACGGCACGGACAAGAAAGTGACGCTGCAGGGCGCTCTGGCCTCAGAGGAGGCGTCGCTGACGCCCAAGCTCGAGCAGATCGACGTGCTGTTCGACCCGAGTCAGCACGGCATCCGTGCCGTCGTTGGCGCTCTCGGCGACATGCTGCACGAGTACATGGGCAACACCTGGGGGCGCACCGAGGTGGCCAAGCTCACCTCTGAACTCGTGCCGATCGCCAAGGAGCTCGGCGAGCTCGGCGTGAGGCCCGACGCTCTGACGCGCGACGAGATTGACGAGGCCATCGAGACCGCCTGGACGCACTTGGTCTCGGGCAAGGGAGGCCTAGCCGCTCTCGGCAACGTCGCTGCCGATGAGATCAATGCTGGTGCGCCGCCGATCGATCTGCGCATCAGGCAAGCTGGCGACCTCGAGCAGCTGCTCAGGGACGAGCTGGACGGGCGCATGGAGGCCGCACTTGGCAGCGTGCAGCGCATGCTGGTGGAGAGCATCCACGCGATGTGTGCAGAGCCGCCGGTTAAGCTCGTGCGCTTCGGCGCCATCATCGAACAGTGCAAGAAGGCGCTGCAGGACGTGTTCGAGGCGGACAAGTCCAACATCAAGAGGGATCGTGAGCAGAACGCGGCGAATGATCAAGGCTGCCAGGCTCTCGCCCGATTCGAACCACAATGAGGTTGTCACGCTCGTGCGCGAGGTCAGGGCGCTGGTGTTCACGGACGTCGCGTACAGTCTGTTGCGGCGTGGCGCGTTCTTGTCGGCCGTCAGGTCGCAGCTCGGATTTGGAGTGCGGCCTGCTTTCGTTGTGGACGCTGACGCAGAGCGTCGACGGGAGCTGGAGCGCAAGGTGGAGCTGGTCGGCGAGGCCGCTAATGCGCTGTCGGGGCTCATGCCAGCGTGTCCAGAGACGGAGGAGGTCGTGGCAGGCATTGACGTCGTGGTGGACGCAGCCAAGAGCGGCAGGATTGACAACGACTCGGTCCGTGCCTGCTCGCTGTGGATAGAGGGTGCGCTTCGCTCTGCGTCCGCTGAGGGCAACGAGGCCCTCGTCAGTGTCCTTCTGAACAACGGCGCCGATGTGCACGCGAAGAGCGACAATGGCGACACGCCGCTGCTCAACGCCTGCGAGAAGGGCCACGAGGGCGCCGCCAAGCTGCTGCTGGACAACGGCGCCGATGTGCACGCGAAGAGCGACAATGGCTGGCTGCCGCTGCACAGAGCCTGTAAGAGCGGCCACGAGGGCGTCGCCAAGCTGCTGCTGGACAGCGGCGCAGACATGCGCGCGAAAATGAACGACGGCTGGCTGTCGCTGCACCTGGCCTGTGCGAACGGCCATGAGGACGTCACCAGGCTGCTGCTGGACAGCGGCGCAGACATGCGCGCGAAAATGAACGACGGCTGGCTGTCGCTGCACTTGGCCTGTGCGAACGGCCATGAGGACGTCACCAGGCTGCTGCTGGACAGCGGCGCCGACATGCACGCGCAAACCAGCGATGGCGATACGCCGCTGCACAAGGCCTGTTTGAACGGCAACGGGGGCGTTGCCGAGCTGCTGCTGGACAACGGCGCCGATGTGCACGCGGAAAGCAACACCGGCTGGCGGCCACTGCACAGAGCCTGCGAGAACGGCCACGAGGGCGTCGCCAAGCTGCTGCTGGACAACGGCGCCGATGTGCACGCGAAGAATAACAATGGCTGGCAGCCACTGCACAAGGCTTGCCAGAAAGGACACGAGGGCGTCGCCAAGCTGCTGCTGAACGCCGGCGCCGATGTGCACGCGAAAACGGACTATGGCGACACGGCGCTGCACCAAGCCCGCCGGAACGGCCACGAGGGCGTCGCCGAGCTGCTGCAGGACCACGGCGCCACAGCGTGACGCGCTCAGCAGGACACAGGAGCGGAACCACTTGTGGATGCTTGCTGGACAGCGACGTGTGTCGCGCCGGAGACTCACGAGCGCAGGCGTCCTCGCGCCCTCAGTCAGTCGGACAGACAGCGAGGCAAGCGCCACAGCAGTCACCCCTGCCTGTCCGGCTTGTGCTCGCGCAGTCGTCGCCCTCTCGCGCTGCCGCCGCTTGGGCTCGCCCAACCCAGCAATGAAGACCTTGGCTGACGATCTGACTTGCTACTCGCCACTCCTGCGCACGACGCGGCGCAGGTTGGGCTTGAGCTTCTCGACGCTGTTGCCGACGTTAAGGCCCGTGCGCTCCCAGTGCTCGAGCAGTTCGCTCACGATCCACACGCTCTTGCCGCCGTCGAGCGCCACCGAATCGTCCATCTTGTCGCCCACGACGCTCATCAGACGCCGGCTCAAGCGCTTGCGGAGGCTCCGCTTGACCCCGGCCAGCTCTTGGTGCCGCTGCGACTCGGGCCAGTCGGCGAGCGACGTCTCGAAGTGCGCGACCGTGGTGGCCAGCGCATCGTCCTTGGCCGCCTCCTCCACGATGGTCCAGACGTTCGCGAAGGCGTTGCGGCTGCGTCGTCGTCGTCGGCGGCGGCGGAGGAGAAGGTTTACTGCGTGGCAGCACGCAGCGCGGCGGCGGCGTCAAAGGCGTCCTCCAGGAGCGTTGTGGCGACGACCTTGTTTGCCCTGGCGACCGACCACTATGCAGAGCGCGACGCTGAGTCCGTCTCGAGGTGGCGCGGCGGATCAGCTCGGCCTCGGACGAGAAGGAGCTCGCGCACCTGCACGCCCTGGCAGTCCGTCGCGGCAGGCGGCGCGCTTGAAGGCCTCGTCGAGCGCCTTGGATGGCGCCAGGATGCCGGCGGACCTGTAGTAGCCCAGGTCGCGCCACAGCGCGCACAGGGCGGCCACAACGACCATCGCTGGCCGGCATTGTCGCTGGCCGGCATCGTCGCTGGCCGACTCGGGCACGTCCGCGCCAAGGTGTCGCGCGCGAGACGGACGCAGCCGCCGTCCATCCACGGTGGATGGCGGCCGCGGTGCTCTCCTCCTCCTCCTCCTCCATGTCGCGCACGATCGATCAGCTTCAGACTGACAAGAGTAACACGCTGCGTGGGACGCTCGCGTTCTCGTTCTCGATTGACTGGCGCAGTAGTTTTCCCAGACGTCCGATCACCTACGCGACATAGTGTTCCACAACATCCACAGGTTAAAACTCACATCTAGGAGGTGATCGGGACGGCACGTCAAGGTCGCTTTTGGTCTTGGGCTCGGCGCAGGCCTTGCTCAGCCGGCGTCCAGAGGACGCGAGGCGGCAGCGCCGCAAGAGTCTTTGCGCGGCCCTCAATCAAGCTGCACAAAGCGCTGCACAAAGCGCTCCAGGCCAAAAGTCTGAACGATGAGCCACCCACGCCCGCTTGCTCGCTCAGTCCAAAATGGCCTCGTGACGACAGGCAGTCGGACAGAATCGATCCAGCGCCACCAAGAGAGTCCAACTGGACCAGCCTCATCTCTCTCCCTGTCCCACCCATGTCAGTGCCGAGAATGGATCCAGAATGGATTTCGGGAACTGGGACAACACCCTCGCTCGCGCTCACTCGCTCGCACTTGGCACATTTGAATGTGCTCACCCACGCTCCGAGTGGTTCAGCTCCAGGGCTTTGCACGCTGTGCGTGCGCGAGCGCAGATCCCCCGTGGCTTGGAGGAAACAAGCAGCAAGAGCAGGACGAGCTGCGCCGTGCCACAAAGCCCAAGTGCGTGATGAGCGTCCACAACAAAGGCAGCGATGAGGGCTCGTGGCTCGTGTTGGACTGCAGCGACGACAGCGTCAACGGCGCCTCCTCGGACAACGAGCATGAGTCGGGCGCGGAGGGCAGCAAGCTGCCGCACTGCATCTCCAGCATGCTCTGTGGCGACAACACGACCTACAATCGCCTGTACGAGACGCTGACGGAACTGCGAGGCGAGGTTGACCTCATTTTGCCGTCTATCGTGGTCTGCGGCATGCAGAGCCACGGCAAGTCGTCCACGCTCGAGCGCATCGCGCAATTGGAGGTGTTCCCGCGCGACTCGAGTCTCTGCACGCGTATGGTCGTGCGGCTCATGCTCCGCAACAGCGGTAAGGAGGACGACAAGAGGACCATCAAGGTGCGCGTCTTCGATACCGTGGACAAACAAGGGCATTCGGCCGTCGTGGACCGACGTCCCTGACAGCATGCCAGTGCCCGAGGCCACCAGAGCCATCATGCGAAACTTTGTCGACACCAAGCATAAGGGCGTCTCAAGCGCTATCGACACTCGCCACGAGCTGCAGGTGATGCTGCAAGCGCCCGACGTGCCCACCATCGATCTCGTCGATCTGCCGGGCATCGACAGCTTTGCAGAGGACGCTGCTCCCATGCTACTCGCCCAAGCAGTTCCTGGCCAAGGAGCACACACTGGTGGTGGCGGTTGCTTGCGCAAGCGAAAAGCAGATCGGGGCCAGTGCGATCTGGCGACTCTTGTCTGAGACCGAGAACCCCGCCGTGGTGGGCTGACGCACATGGACATGAGCCGGCACAGCGCCGCGGATATGATCGACATCCTCAACAAGCAGCCCAAGTTTCTGGCCGACTGCGGCACCGTGCAGAGCGTCATCCCTGTGGTCAACCGTGACCCTCAGTACGGGCAAGAAAGTGTCGCTGCAGGGCGCGTTGGCCTCGGAGGAGGCGTTGCTGACGCCCAAGCTCGAGCAGATCGACGTGCTGTTCGACCCGAGTCGGCACGGCATCCGCGCCGTCGTCGGCGCTCTCGGCAACATGCTGGAAAAGTTCATGGCCAACAACGTCAACTCCTGGGGGAGCGCCAAGCTGGGCAAGTCACCTCTGAGCTTGTGCCGATCATCATGGATCTTGGCGAGCTCGGGATGAGGCCCGACGTTCTGACGCGCGACGACATTTTTGAGGCCATCGAGACAGCCTGGTGCACTTGATCTCGGGCAAGGGGAGCCTAGCCGCTCTCAGCGACATCGCTGATAAAGAGATCAAGGCTGGTGCGCCGCCGATCGATCTGCGCATCACGCAAGCTCGCGACCTTGAGCAGCTGCTCAGCGACGAGCTGGACGGGCGCATGGAGGCCGCAGTTGCTAGCGTGCAGCGCATGCTAGTGGAGAGCGTCCACGCGACGTGTGCAGAGTCACCGGTGAAGCTCGCCCGCTTCAGCGCCATCATTGAACTGTGCAAGGCGGCGCTGCAGGACGTGTTCGAGGCGGACAAGTCCAACATCAAGAACGGGATCGTGAGCAGCACGCGGGCTTATGATCAAGGATGCCATGCCATCGCTCGACTCGAACCGCGCTGAGGTCGTCACGCTCACGCGCAAGGTCAGAGCGCTAGTGTTCGCGGACGTCGCGTACAGTCTGTTGCGGCGTGGCGCGTTCTTGTCCGCCGTCAGGTCGCAGCTCGGCGCTGGTGTGCGACCTGCCCTCGTTGTGGACGCTGACGCGAAGCGTCGACGAGCTCGAATGCAAGGCCGAGAGGGTCGGCAAGGCGCCGATACGCTGCTTGGGCTCATGCCGACGTGTCCAGAGACGAAGGCGATCGTTTCAGACATTGCCAAAGTGGTGGACGCTTGCAAGAGCGGCCGTGTGAACAGCGACTTGGGACGTGCCTGCTCGCAGTGGACAGAGGTGCTCTGCACACTGCGTCCGCCGAGGGCAACAAGGCTCTCGTCAAAGCCCTGCTGGAGAGCGGCGCCGATGTGCACGCCAAGAACGACGACGGCTGGCTGGCGCTTCACTTGGCCTGCCAGAATGGCAACGAAGGCGTCGCGAAGCTGCTGTTGAAGAACGGCGCCGATGTGCACGCGAAAAGGAACGACGGCGAAACAGCGCTTGTCTTGGCCTGTAAGAACGGCTACGAGGGCGTCGCCAAGCTGCTGCTGGACAACGGCGCCAATGTTCACAAGAAAAACAGCAATGGCGACACGGCAATAGACTTGGCCTGTCGGAACGGTCACGAGGGCGTCGCCAAGCTGCTACTGGACAACGGCGCCAAGCTGCACGATTGTCGCCAGCTGCTGCTGCACAGCGCCTGCAAGAATGGCCACGAGGGCGTCGCCAAGCTGCTGCTGGACAACGGCGCCGATGTGCACGCGAAAAAGGACGATGGCGAAACAGCGCTTGTCTTGGCCTGTAAGAAGGGCTACGATGGCGTCGCCAAGCTGCTATTAGACAACGGCGCCAATGTTCACGAGAAAAGCAGCAATGGCGACACGGCAATAGAATTGGCCTGTCGGAACGGTCACGAGGGCGTCGCCAAGCTGCTACTGGACAACGGCGCTGATCTGCACGATTGTCGCCAGCTGCTGCTGCACAGCGCCTGTCGGAACGGTCACGAGGGCGTCGCCAAGCTGCTGCTGGACAACGGCGCCGAGCTGCATTATTGCCGCCGGCTGCTGCTGCACATCGCTTGCGAGAATGGCCACGAGGGCGTCGTTAAGCTGCTGCTGGACAACGACGCCGATGTGAGCGCGGAAAACGATGGCGACGCCCTACTGGCCGTGGCTTGCTACAACGGCCACGAGGGCGTCGCCAAGCTGCTGCTGGTCAACGGCGCGAATGTGCACGCGAAAACCAAGATTGGTAGCACGCCACTGCACAAGGCCTGCGCGAACGGCCACGAGGGCGTTGCCAAGCTGCTGCTGGACAACGGCGCCGATGTGCACGCGGAAAGCAACACCGGCTGGCTCGCTCTGCACGATGCCTGCAAGAACGGCCACGAGGGCGTCGCCAAGCTGCTGCTGGACAACGGCGCCGATGTGCACGCCAAGACTCGCTATTGCAAAGAAACACCGCTGCAAATGGCATGTCAGAACGGCCACGAGGGCGTCGCCAAGCTTCTGCGGAACCATGGCGCATGACTTTAAACCCCAATGGTGCTGACATTCTGGCTTCCTAATTTCCTGCTGGCGCATTCGACGCACTGTCGTGCTGCGGTCGCCTTTTGTCGCTCATCTGGCCAAGTGCAAGGTTGCCAAGCAGCACCCGAGCCACGAGCAGCCGATCCTTGTGAGCAGCATGCAGGGCACGCGCAGCACGCACAAGACGTACCCCTTGACGCGGCCTGCATGCCCACGCTCGACGAGGTCAACCCGCGTAGGCCCACGCTCGGCACCCGTCGACCTGATTTACCTGCAGAGGCGTCCACAGCGAGCCCGACGACGACGACACCGCTGAGCGACGGCAGGTAGAGCCCCAACGCGTCTAACTTTGCATCTTGAAATCAAGCACATACTCGAGTCCGCGAGGAGGTCGAAGACGGCCTCAGTGGCGGGGTGCTCGGTAGGATTTGGGTTGGCGGCCAGGTCGTGCAGTAGCGCAAGGTGCGCGAAGAAGGAGCTGCCGAGTCCGGGAAGCTGCGTGCGAACGGCCCGGTCCTGGAGATCTTCCGAGGTGGCGCCCAACGGAAGCGCCGACGCACGACTGGCGCGTCCCAGACAGGCCCCGAGCTGAGCAAACAGGGCCAAGGGTGTTGGCACGCGCGGCCAGGTTGCGGATCGCGGACGGCGGGTTGACGCGGAAGGCGTACGCCAGCTTGGCCTGCACTAAGAGCCGGAGGACCTGGAACGCTGACTGCTCAGAAGGTCGCGGACAGTGGTCTACTGTACGGTACAGGTACCGTACTGTATTTTGAGCTTCTGCGGTACCTGGTACCGGTACCGTACCGGCGTACGTACTCGAGTATACTCGAGTACTCGAATACCGTAAGTACTCGAGTACTATCAGAGTGTGAGATTCCGGTATTCACTCTAACTGGCTAGAGTAGTTACATGCCATGTACCCGAGTAGTACTCTAGCTGGTACGGTACCGGTACCGGTACCGGCAGAGGTACGGTACGGTGCTGTACGTACGTACTCCACTTCCGGCGACGGAGCTCGACCGCGGGCAACAGCCGGTGGTCACAGCCTCGCACGAATGTTCTGGCTGCGTTCCTCGCAGCTTCGGAAGGAGTCCCACTGGACAGACACCCTCGCTCCCAGCCGCGCTCCCTCGTAGGCTCTCGTGACGACAGACAAGAGCAGACAACGCAAGATCACGTGAGTCCAGGTCCAACACCCACGCTCGCTGACGTGATTTGATGACGACAGCGCAAGCGATCTCGGCTTGGACAGCAGGAAATGTCAGGAATGGATTTTGGCGGTGCTGACTGACATGACTTAAGCCGCACCGCGGCACAAGTCCCTCGCGCACCGACAGGGCGCACTTGCGCGCAGACTCTGGACCAGGAGGGAATCCTGCAGATTGAGCGGGCAGCTGCTGGCCCGGCTCCTGGAGGCTCAGCGCTGGTTCTCGACGCGACTGGGTGAGCAGCGAGGGACCGGCGGCCTTGCCTTGTGCTCATGCCAAGCGGCCCTTGTGCACTTGCCAAGTGCGCGAATACACGCGTGCAGAACCTCAACTTGGAAGGAAGAGCTGCATCTCCAGCATGCTCGATGGCGACGCCATGCCCGTCAAGTGCCTTCTCGAGACGCTGACTGGGCTGCGCGGCGAGGCCTGTCGCGAGCTGCCGACCATCGTGGGGTGCGGCGCGCAGAGCCGTGGCAAGTCGTCCACGCTCGAGCGCAACCCAGAGGTCGTGCCCGCTAGCGAGTGCGGGAGAGCGTCCTCAAACGCAAGTCGGGCGAGAAGGTCAATCAGGCTGCGCTGGCCGCGGAGACTGGAGCGCCCACGGCCGTGCTCGAGGCGATGGACACCCCTTGGACGACGCAAGCCAGCATCATGGCATCCGAGCCGTCGTTGACGCTCCTAGCGGGATGCTGATCGCGTGCATGGCCCACATCTGGGTGCTCATGGAGCTGATCAAGCTCATCTGCGACCTTGCGCTCGTGTTCGTGTTCGCCGCGTACAGTGTCTTGCGGGGTGATGCGATCCTCTCCGCTGTCGAGTGGCAGCTTGGGGCGGGCGTGCGACTTGGCTTCCTCCAGGACACGAAGGCAGCAACTCGGGGCGAGACACAGAACAACGGCGCCGATGGGCGCGTCAGGTGCAGCTTTGGCATCACGGCGCTGCCTTACGAGAAAGATCACGAGGGCGTCGTCCGGGTCCTGCTGGATCACGGCGCCGACGTGTTCGCGAGCGACAAGAACGGCAACACGGCGCTGATCTATGCCTGCAGTGCCGGCCGAGAGGGCGTCGCCAAGCTGCTCCTGAACAACGGCGTCGATGTGCACGAAAAGAACAAGCTTGGTCGGACGGCGCTTAACGTGGCACGCGCCAACGGCCACGACGGCGTCGTCAAGATCTTGCTGGACAACGGCGCTGACGTGCAGGTGAGCGACGACGTTGGCTGTACGCCGCTTTGCCCGGCCAGCGAGAACGGCGCCGATGTGCACGCCACCGTGGCACCCACCGACGGCCACGACGGCGTCGTCAAGGTCTTGCTGGACAACGGCGCTGACGTGCAGGTGAGCGACGACGTTGGCTGTACGCCGCTTTGCCCGGCCAGCGAGAACGGCGCCGATGTGCACGCCACCGTGGCACCCACCGACGGCCACGACGGCGTCGTCAAGGTCTTGCTGGACAACGGCGCTGACGTGCAGGTGAGCGACGACGTTGGCCGTACGCCGCTTTGCCCGGCCAGCGAGAACTGCCGCGACGGCGCCAATGTCAATGGCAAGACGCCTCTCCACAAGGCCTGCTTGAAGGGTCGCGAGGAGGTCGTCAAGCAGCTGTTGAACAAGGGCGCCGATGTGCACGCGACGAAAAACAACGACTGGACCCTGCTACACTCGGCCTGCAAGAACGACCACGAGGGCGTCGTCAAGCTGCTGCTGGAGCACGGCGCCGATGTGCACGCAAGGAGCAACTTGGGCCGGATGCCGTTGCACGCGGCCTGCACGAGGGGCAGCGAGGGCGTCGTCAAGCTGCTGCTGGACAACGGCGCCGACGTGCGCGCGACGAATAATGCCGGCTGGACAGCGCTGCACATGGCCTGCGCGAACGGCCACGAGGGTGTCGCCAAGCTGCTGCTAAGCAACGGCGCCGATGTGGACGCGAAGAACAAGTGGGGCCGCACGCCGCTCTACTTGGCCTGCGCGAGCGGCCACAAAGGTGTCGCCGAGCTGCTGCTTAGCAACGGCGCCGATGTGCGCGCGAGGAACATGTGGGGCCGGACGGCGCTGCACACAGCCTGCAAGAGCGGCCACGAGAGCGTCGTCAAGCTGCTGCTGGAGCAAGGCGCCGATGTGCGCGCCAGCGACGACAATGGCGAGAAGCCGCTGCACAAGGCCTGCGAGAACGGGCACGAAGCCGTCGCCAGGCTGCTGCGGGAGAACGGCGCAGACATGTGACACGACAACAATCATTGTACTCTTTCCTTTCCTTGTTTTGATGACCGACTGACTCAAGATCGATCAACGCGGGGGCCTTTTCGGGACAGCAACGAGCGTTGATCAACGTGTTATTGGCAACGAGCCCACAGTTGGGGGGTATAATAGGAGTCTTTGCCAAGTGTTCATGCACGCGCCTGCTTAATTGTGTATTCCACCCTGCAAATGCGGATTTCACAGGGCAAATGACTCCCAACATACCCCTCTTCCAGTTTCTTTCTTCTGCCCGTTGCTATTCTGATTTTTGCTCGTTGATGTTACGACAAAAAATCACACTTCTCGTTGGTAAAACAACAGATTCGGCCGCGAGCACGTCCGCTGTGGAATTTCTAGCCCTGTGATTGGTGCGTTGATTTTGTGGGGACTGTGGAAGGTTCCCTTTCCGGAAAAAAATGTCTTTGCTCGTTGCTATTCTAATTTTTGCTCGTTCTCGGGACTGAGAGTAGAGAAGAGCGTCGCGTTTCGACCGCGAGGACATATGTCGGTTGAGGACCTGCCCGCGCGGAGCGCTTGCTGCGCGAGGAGGTTGCAACCGCTCTCTGGTGGAGAACAAGAGAGACAACAAGAGGGAGAACAAGGACCGCGGAGCGCACCACGAAGAGCACCACGAAGAGCACCACGGCAAGAATGGACGAGAGTTCGCAAGGAGTGCTTGGCCAAGAGGCGATGGCGGCTCGTGCCGCGCGTTCCGATGGACCCGCGGCCCCAGGCCACGCAGAGAAACCAACCAAAACTCAGCTTGCGCAACTCCCCTCGCCGAATGATCCACCGCAACCGCACTACAACGTACCAGGGCACAGCGGCGCGTCACCGTACTACAGTGACTTGTCGCAGTACAGCGCAATGCCGTACTTTGGCATGCAGCCGCGCCACAGCCCGCCGCCGCGCAACGGCGGGGCGCTGTCTCACGATGCGTACTCTCGGCTGCAGTACAAGAGCCAGCACGGACAGCGGGTCCAGGAACTCGAGCAGCAAGTTCAAGAGCAACACCGGCAACTGCAGATCGGACAGGGCCCATCCGTACGTGTCCGGGCCCAATGCCAATTTGGACGTGGTCCGGGCGCACGCCCCCGCCTTTCCCAGCCCTAGCGCACTCCCCACGCCAGCCTTGGGCTGGCGTGGGGCCGCTACCGCCAGACACGCCGCGCACAGCGCTGGCCGCCGCCCCGGGCGTTCACGCGCTGGCCCCGCGCCGCCCCGGAGCGGCTACCCCAACATCACCTGGAGGCGCGCCGCGCCCCCAACACGTGCTGTTGACCCGTTGGGCGCCATGCGCGCGCGCAAGCGTGAGCTCGACGACCAGGCGCTCAAGAGCGCCTACAGCGTCGCTCCCGCCTCTGCCTGACCGACCACCAGGTGGCCGCGTCCCTCGACTGGCTACAGCCAGGCCTCACTACTGGCGACGTCGACCTGCGGTACCTCGCTCCCGAGTGGTGCGTCGTGACCCGCCGGTTCCCGCCGCGTCTCAACTCCTCGGCCCTGGCGGATCCAAGATTCCCGGGCCGCGGTCGGGTGGCCAGCGACGCCGAGAACCATGCTCTGCGTGGTGGCACTGACGCCCTAGCGCGGCACCACGAGAAAAGCCCGGCTTTGTCACCGACACCGCCGGCGCGCGCCTCTCTGTTCTTCTGCTGACCAGCGACCTCTGGATGCTCCCCGACCAATCGCCCGTGCCGTCCACGCCCCAGCTCCAGAACGCAGAATCACGACCATGTGGCTCGCCCTTCGACTACCATGCCATCGCCACGGATCTCGCGGCGGCCCCCGGCCGCGCGCCGTGGCCGGACCAGGCCCGGCTCCACACTCTCCATGATGGCGTGCGTGCAGGCCACCGGCACCTCCATGGTGCCCCGTTGGTCACCTTCCACCGCAACCACGTGTCGGCCATGGGCCCCGCTGTGTCGGCGCCCGTCCAGACGATCATCGACACCGCCGTCGCGGATGGTCCGCGGCACCCGATGGGCCGTGTGCGCAACCCGAGCGAGCCGCCTCAACTGCGTTCGCCGCCGGCCTCCCGGAGGCCACGGTCGCGCCCATCGCGGTCGTGCCCAAGAGCACGCCCGGCCAGTACCGCCTCATCGAGGACCTGTCCTTCGGCACACCGGACCAGCCGAGCAGCAACGACCGGATCTGCGCCATCCCCAAGATGCGCAGCGCGGACATCACCACGGCCCTGCGTGCGGTCCGTCGGGTCCGCTCTACCTTTCGTGACGAGCCGCTCGGTGCCTTCTCCGCGGACATCAAGAACGCGTACAAGAACCGCACAAGGCTCGTCCGCAGCACCGTGCTCCATGGAGCTGCTGGGCCGACCAGCCATACGATGCCGGCCTCCTGCAGTTCGGAGCGCGCTGCTGTTCTGTCGGCTTCAGGTCGCCCCGCAGGCGACCATCCATGCCGAGGTCGTGCGTGACGCCACAGGCCCTGCCAGGAGCCTCCGGAGTGCGCCGCACTACGAGCTGATCGGCATTATTGACGACGCATGCTACGTTGCCAGCCTCAGCACCAGGTGGGCCTCCACGATGACCATGTCCATCCCAGCGCCCAGGCGACGCAAGGCGATGGCCTGGGCCTTGCGCCTGATCGACTTCCCGACGACCACCAGGCGTGAGCTGATGCGCACCCTGGGGCCCGTCGCGTCCCTCTCAGCCGCACAGCCGTTCGGCAGGTCGCTCGGCGTGGCGCCGACACGCGCGCTACGTATCGCCTACGCGCTCGACGCGCCCGTCCGCATCGGCCGCGACCTCCGGGAGGAGGCTCGGTTAACCCGCCTCCTCCTTCGCGATGCGCAGCCCGTGCCGGCGCTCACGCGCCTTTCGACCCGCGCCCGCATCGTCCGCACGGCCAGCGATGCTAGCCGGGCCTGGTCTGGGTGCGGCGTGCCTCTCGCCCACCAAGGTTCTCGCAAGGTGCTGCATCCGTTACTCGGCTGCCGAGCTAGCGCTCGTCGGCCAGGGCGCCGAGGATGTCCGCACACAGCAGGCGGAGATGACAGCCGCCCTGCTCGCAGCTTACCTGTGGTGCCCCCGCGGCGGCCACCCTGAGCGCCTCGTCGACACTCGCGCCGCCCCGGCGACCATCACGCATCAGCGCGCCCGGCCCGACAGCGTCTCGGGCCGGATCATGGTGCTCACCGCGTACATCGCCAGGGAGAGGGGCTCTACCGTGTCGGCCAAGTCGCCCAGTTCATCCCGGGACATCCAGCGCCACCACGCACAGGGAGCGGCGCGCGCCGCTGGCACCGCTTCAGACCTGGAACCACGCCGCCCTCCTGTCGCCGCCCGCGCGTCGAGCCGCCTCGCACCTGCGCCGCAGCCGCCCGTAGCCGTCTCATGGCACGAGGATGACGTGGCCGCGGCACTGGCGCCCAGACCTTAGCAGCCGGGCTGAGCTGCGGCTCGCCCGACTCACTCACGGCTGCCGCCGGACGTGACCTCTCCCTGGCACGGGACGCAGGAGGCCCCGGGCCAGGCCGCTGCGGCCGGACGGACCGGGACCACCAGTACGCGCCCGTGACCCCTGTCACGTGGGACCGGGCCGAGGCGCGTGCGCCACGGCCCCCTCCCCAGGAGGTTTTAGCCCCGCTGAGCTTCGGCTCGCCCAGCGCGCCGGAAGGCTGTCGCAGGGCTGAGCTTCGGCTCGCACCGCTAGCCCCAACAGAGGACGTAGCCGCGCTGAGCTCAGACTCGCCCCGCTCGCCCCCGGCAGTGGCCGTAAGTGGCATCACCCCGACCGCGCCACCGCGGTGGCCGACAGGGGTGGCACCGGACACCGGAGGCACTGAGCCGGCCCGCACACGCGGGTCGGACAGGGCCCATCCGTACGTGTCCGTGCCCCATGCCAGCTTGGACGTGGCCCGGGCGCACGCGCCCCAGCCTTTCCCAGCCCCAGCGCACAGTGGCACCCCCAACCGCGCCACCACGGTGGCCGACAGGGGTGTCCGCTTTCCAGGCTCACGGCTGTACACCGCCGCCGGCACGGAGGACAAGACGCAATCTCTGCCGAGAGACTCACGTAATCTAACATGAAAGCTTTGACCTCCAGCTAGCCGCGCGCGGCCGCGTTCGCACACGCGTTCGCCTTGGAACGCGAGAGCTCGAATTTGGGCACCACAATGACGACCAGGCAGCGCGAAAACACACACGAGAGATGGCGCCGTGTGAAGGCGCTAGAAGGATTCGCTTGACGGAGACCGCCCAGTCTTGCTCGTGCAACCTCCACCGAGCCGCCACGTGATTTTCAGTGCCATTCTCAGACCTCAAATATTTGAATTTTGTCAGAAAAACAACGAGTACAACTGTGTTGTTACGCCTACCGCAGAGTTTCACTCCAGTGGGCCTCTACACAGCGTTCGGCTCGACGCACGGCGTCAGCCTTACCCTCGTCCCGCGCTCCGCGCTACTACTCCGCAAGGCTAAGTCTGAGGGTAAGATGGCTTGCTTGGCGCTTATCACTCTCGCTCCGCACTCCCAAGTGAAAAGGCACTGCTAATCACTCCTGTCTCTGTCCGACCAAGCTGCTCCGGCTGGCTCCCTTGTCCACGAGCCAGCCAGCACCTGGCCACGGGCCCGTCAACTTCTGGTCACGAGCCGGCCAACTTCTGGCCACACGCCAGCCAACTGTCACTCCGATCTTCCCGTTTATCCCCGCTTCCGAATCTCTCTGTCAAGATAGCGGGTCATCGCGCGGCCGAATCTCTTTGTCGGCCTGCCGCGGCATGCGGAACGGCTCCCGACCGTTCCGCGCTCGCGAGGGACTTGGACGTGGGCTGCCCTGCATGACACTGCCCCCGAGGCTCGGCCCTCGCCGCCGAGCCGGGACAGAAAGCCTACGTCCTGTCTCCCGCGTTCTTCCCAGAAGCATACGCCTTCATCTCCCGGGCACTCGCCTTTCTCAGCCACTCGGGGTCGATCCCGAGCCGGCGGGCCATCGCTGGTGCATGCTGCCTGTGGTACTTCTCCCGGACCATCAGTCGGTGCAGGTACCTGAGCACCTGGTACGGGAACCGCTCGTAGGCATCCTGGATGGGCCGCTTCTCGCGGAGTGCCCCCGCGTGAGGGTCGCCTTTGAAGACGATCGTGAGGTAGTCCGCGCCCACCAGGGACCAGCTCTCGATGGTCTCGATCTGCACGTTGTACTTGCCGTGCGCGACATGGCGCCGGACCGCGTCCGACGGCTGCCAGCCCGCGTCCTCGTACTTGACGATGCGGTTGGCGTGCGCCTCCTGCCGCTTCCCGGTGACGCAGTCCGCGACCACGTATGTCGCGTCGCTTCGCCGCTGGACGACCTGATGCGGCCCTGTCCAGTCGGCCATGAGCTGAGACGGTGGCGCGGTCGCCAGTCGTAGCATGACGTAGTCGCCGACCCCGAAGTCGACCTGCTGCGCCCTCCGTCTTGTGTCCGCCCGCGTGCGGGCGGCTCCGTTCTGCTCGCGGTCCTGCCGCCGAACATCCTCCCAAGTCGCCTCCAGCTCTTTCTTGAGCGCCTCGAAGTACGCCTCGAAGTCCTGGCCCTCCATCCGCAGCTCGCGAACGATAGGCCTTCCATGTCCACCGCTCTCGAGGACGACATGTAGGGGCACCCTCGGCGGCACCCCGTTTCGACCTCGAACGGGGAGCGATTCCCCAGACGCCCAGCGTCTTGGAGTTGGCCGCGTACTGGACGGCCCCGCGCGTTCGGACCCAGTCGACCACCGGTAGTTGTAGCTCACTGACGGCGCTTTCCAGCAGACCTCGTACCGAGCCCACCATGCGCTCGACTCGTCCGTTCGTGAACGCCGCGTTGGGGATCGAGAACATCCGCTCGGCCCCAAAGGCGGTCGCCAACTTGGTGACCGTCTCGTCCACAAAGTGACGTCCCTTGTCGCTCACCAGCCGTCGTGGCACCCCATGCTCAGCCGCGAACGCCAGCAACCCGTCTGCGGCGCTCGCCGCGTCGGCCCTCGCCGTCGGGTGGATGTACAGACGTCGCGAGAACAAGTCGACCACGACCAGCGCGTACGTGAACAGGACCGGTCGATGGACGTCGTGCTTTTCCTTGGCCAATCGGGCCTTGTCGAACATCTGGGCAAAGTCGAACCCGACGATGTCCCTCGGGCGCGGCTCCGCCGTCGCCTGCAGCGGCCGCTCCACCTCCGCCTTGCCCATCGCGTGTGGGCGGCAGTGTAGGCAGCTCTTCACGAACCGTCGCACCGCGTCGTCCATGTTGAGCCAGTAGAAGTATCGGCGCAGCTCTCCGGCTGTCGCCTTGTATCCCTGGTGCCCTCGTGTCGCGCAGTGCGCGATGACGCACAGCCGGCCTGCAGTGGTTCGGCCTCGCTCGGGATCCAGACCCGAGTCTCTCCGTTGACGACCAGCGCGATCGGCCGCCTCCGTCGTCAGCGCAAGGTGGCCGTTGATCTGGACGACCTCTCCCTCCTGGCTACGCCCGACGCGGTCCCGGGGCTTCATGGGTCCGTCGTCGTCGGCGTCGCCCCTCTCGCGGCGCTCCAGCGCCTGCTTCTGGACGCGCACAATCTCGTCCATGCTCGGGAACGTGAACGCCTCGTGCAGCATGGGAGTTGCGCGCGCGTCGTCATACGTAAACCCCTTCGTCGTACGACTCACGCGCGGCGTCTCGTCCTGGTCGCCGGCGCCTCTGGCAGTCGACGCCCTCGGCGCCCTCCTCCTGTGGCGCGCCTTCGCTCGCTGTCGGTGGCTTGCTTCCGCGCCCGCCACCTCGTCGAGCGTTCTCCTTCTCCTTCTTCTTCGCTTCTTCGGCCTCCGCGCGCCGCTCGCGGCCGTCCCGTCCGCTGCCCCCAGAGTCGGCTTCCGCGCGCCGCTCCTGGCCGTTCCGCCCGCTGCCCCCAGAGTCGCGCCCCGGGTCGGGCGTGGCTCGATGGGAGCGGCGTCCGTGGAAGCCACCGAGGTCGCTGCGCGTTGCTGCGCGCGCGTGACGGCCTTGATCCGGACGACGTCCGGGCGGCCAGGCTCCAGCGACCGTGCCCCCTCCTCAGGGCCGGGTCGCATCCGCGAACCCAAGTCCGCGGCGAGATTCGCCTCGCCGGGGATGTGGTGCACCCACGCCCTGTACCTCGAGAGCGCGAGAGCCCAACGCCCGATCCGCGTTCGATGCGCGACGTGTCCGCGCTGTTGCTCGGGCCCAGACATGCACCAGGTTGGCATGGTCTGTACAGAGATGGTACCCGTCTTCGCGTATCAGCCAGTGGAGGAACGCCTTGGTGCCGAGCATGGCGGCCAGGGCCTCCTTGCTGGGATGTCGTACCGGCTATGCGGGCCCTTGAACGTCCCTCCGACCCAGCCGATGAAGCCCTTGGGCTCCCACTCGGCGGGCGGCTTGGCTAGCTCTGGCGGGTCCAAGGCCACCGCCACGGCGGCCCAGTGATGTTGCGATGCGTCACTGAAGACGGCTATCTCGTCGCCTTCCTGCGGAGCGTACAACGTGACCGCGTTTGCCACGCACTCCTGCACCGCCTGAACTGTCGGTGTGCACGTCGGACCACTCGTTTTGAGGTCCACCCGTGCCGCCGCCTGCTTGGTCCTCCTGCCAGGCGCGACAGGACCTTCGTCTTCAGGTCCTGCAATGGTTGAACCAGCTCGGCCACGTGCGGTAGAGCCGGCGCCAGCCACGTTATGGCGCCGATGAACGTCATGAGCTCCGCTGCCGTACGCGGCGGGCGCATGCCCGTGATACCGTTGACCTTCTCCGGGTCCGGCTTGATCTTCTGGAAGCTGACCACGCGGCCCAAGAACACACTCTCGGTCGCGTAGGCCTCCAGCTTGCCGGGTGGACACGCAGGTTGTACGCAGCGCAGCGCCGCAGTGTCGCGGCGAGGTTGTCGATGACCTCTCGCGCTGCGTCGCTCACCCCCCACCGCGTCATCCGCATATCTACTCAGGAACGTGAGTCCCTGGAAGACCTCCGTGAGGGCGACGTCCAACGCAGCCATCGAATTAGAGGAACCCATGATCAGGGCCTTGCTCAAAAACAGGCTGTCGTGGGTCGCCAATATGAAGAGCAAACCGCGACTCCTCCGACAGGGAATCTGGTGGAAAGCGTGTCGGAAGTCCATGGCAAAGTGCCCCCCCTCCCAGCTGCTCAGCTTGGCGAGGTGGGCCTCGGCCCGCTGCGTGGGATACCCCACGTACCGCACGAGCTCGTTGCCGTCCCTCAGGTCAAAAGCGAGGCTTTGTCCGGCCCCGACTTCGCGGCGATCACGGCGGGCGCGTATGCGAACGCCGCGTGCTTGTCGCCGATGCGCCCGTCGAAGGGATGGACGCCGGCGTCCACCAGCTCCTTCGTCTTGCGCGTCATGAACTCCTCCTGCGCAGGGCTGTACCTGCGCTGGCCGAACTTCCTCGATCGGCCATGCTCCAGGGCGTCCGCGATGATCGGGTCGACCCAGGCGTAACTGGTACTGTCTTCTCGCCGCCGTGGAACCGAATTCTCATGATCGGCTCGGCCTCCCGCAGCACGTCCTGCAGGTACGGGACCAGGCTCTCGTCCAGGCCGTTGTGCCGCGCGCGTGCTACCACCTCATCGAGGCCGCGCGCACGTCCCGGAGATCCTCCTCCGGCATGGAGGTGCTGCGCCCGCTACTGGCCGGATCCGTATATCCGGATCGTTCCAGGAGTACATCAGGTCCAGCTCGTCCTCCGTTTCGTCGGGCTCGATGAAGGGCAGCGACCCGGCGGGCCCCGTCGAGGGTTCCAGCAACTCGACCCGGCACGCTCGCCGGTCCGCTCCTCCGGCCCCGGCGCCCACGCTCTCCTTGGAGCGGGCGTTCATGTCGACCACCGCCGGGCCGCCCTCAGTCCCCTTGCCCGTGCAGCTCGGCGGCGGTCTGCCACACCGACGGCACGTTCAACACGTCGAAGAAGGTGTAGCCGATGAAACCACCGTCCCTGGCCAACGCTCTTCCGGGACCAGGAAGGTGACATTATGCAACATCAAGCCGTTCGACATCACATTGGTGTCGAGGCTCATGTCCAAGGTAACCTCTGCCACGAGGGTGTACCCTCCGATCTGCTCCGACTCGGGCCTGAGCCGGCCCGCGTGGTCGGCCAGGCCCACCGGGATGGGCTTGTCGAGGGCTTGCTGCGTACCGAGGGAATCGCCCTCTGTATCATCGCCAGCACCGCTGGCGGCATCACGTTCGTGTCGGCCCCCGGAGTCGGCCCACGCGGTCGTTTTGAAGCCCGCGCGCCGACTGATCGGGACCGCTCGCTCCCCCGGGTCCGTGCTCGTGAAGACTACGCTCGTGTCCCGAGTGCCGTCCTTGCTGCATGCCTGCGAGCCCCGAGCTGTGCAGCCCCACAGCCTGCTCCGGGGCGTGGATCATCTCGTTCCACTGTCGCACACTGGCGACCATCCTAGTCTGTGCGACTCGCCGCGCCCTCGTGCTTCTCGCGGCAGGCGCGCATCTCGGCGCTGTACTTCTCCGTGTCGTTCGCACCACTTGTCGCAGTTCCGCACGGGGCGCTTGCTCTCTTTGTCCCACCTACCCACTCGTGGCCCTGGGGGCTGGGACACTGCGGGTTGCGGCACATCGCACCCGTCTTCCTCACCAGCCGATCCTGGCGCCGCCCTTGCCTCGGGTCGGCCGCGCCCCGGCCTCCTGAGCGTGATCGGCCCCTGAGCCGGCCACGCCTCGTCCTCCTCCGCCGCTGCGGGAGGACCCTGGCTCGGCCCTCCTCGGGCCCTGCCACCTCGACCCCCTCGCCCGCTCTCTGCGTGCGGGGGTGCTGCGGGCGCCCGCTTCCTGCCTGCGGTCATGCCCTGCTCTGACGAGGGAACCTTCGATGATCCCTGTCTCGTTCATCCAGTCATCCGTCTGCAGCGCCTCGAAGTAGAGCAGCGGCGTCCTCCGCACCGTGCTGCTCCCCCCCGCCTGAGCTCCTCCCCGGCCCAGGCCCAGGCCTCGCAGCCTCGCGGCTTCATCCACGCGCGCTCGAGCACATCAGACTCGCTGGTATGGCGCGTCGCAGCGCCTGCTGTATCTGGTCTTGTTCTCGTGGAGTACAGGCTCTCGAGAACACGGCGACCTCGCTCTCGGTCCCCGCGCCCTCCTCGCTGACGCCTGCTGCCTCCGTCCATCTCCCTGCCTCGAAACAGGCTCGTCCAACTGCCATCGTACAGTCCGACCACTCGCCGATTCGCCGCGGTGTGGGGCTCCACCGGGTCGCGGAGATCCGATGAAGTAGTCCGGTCACCAGGTTCGTCCGTAGCCCCGCCAGGTCGGCCTGCGGTCGTACCGACCCGCGATTGTGCTCGATCTCGGCGAGCCTCCCCAGGATGAAGTCCGACATCGGCAGTCGTCTTCCACCGCCTTGAGATCCTTCTTGAACCTCGCATCGTCCTGCGGGCGTCCCTGCTGCAGCGCGAACCGGAATGAGATCCTCTCCTCGTTCGTCAGGCTGCGGTACGCGCCTCCCCCACGTCGCCGGCAGGTTCATGCTGCACACTGCTCAAGCCATGTGCGTACATCCCGGTCCACTGGTACAGGTCGTTGGGGCGAGTCCCCACCAGCCGCGGCGCCCGCGGGGGGTTCCTCACAACCAGCTCTCCCGCGTGGCCGCGGGGCCTCAGTCCCCGTCCCTCCGACTACCACGTCGAAGAACTCCTGCACCTTTCCTCCCGGGCCTGCACGACCCTCTTGACGCGGGACGTCGGCGTCTGGGCGTGTCGGCGTCTGCCGCCGGGTCTGGTGTCTGAAAGGCGTACTCTAGACCTTGGCGCGGTCTGTCGCCCCCCACCGTCGGCTCCCCGTCCTGGTTGTCGAGATCCGTGCCAGAGCTCCCCGGGACCTCGTCTCTCGTGGCCTCCGTCTTCGCGCCCGCGGCCCCCTGGCCGCCGGCCCGCATGTCGTTCATCATCCGCTCCAACAGCGGGCGCATCTGCTGTTCAAACAGCGGCGCATCTGCTGCTCCAACAGCGGGCGCATCTGCTCCACAACCGCTTTCACAGTATCGTCGTCCAGGACCCTCTTGCCGGTCCTTTCCTCCTGCTGTTCGCCCCCCGAGGCGAGCAGCTTCTCCCGATCCGGGTCGTCCGGACCGTCGGGTTGGCCGGTGCCGCCGGCCTCAGTTGCCATCTGGCGTCTTCCACGTCAAACCTCGTCGCTGCTGAGGCTACGTATTGCTAGCAATGTTACGCCTACCGCAGAGTGTTCACTCCAGTGGGCCTCTACACAGCGTTCGGCTCGACGCACGGCGTCAGCCTTACCCTCGTCCCGCGCTCCGCGCTACTCCGCAAGGCTAAGTCTGAGGGGTAAGATGGCTTGCTTGGCGCTTATCACTCTCGCTCCGCACTCCCAAGTGAAAAGGCACTGCTAATCACTCCTGTCTCTGTCCGACCAAGCTGCTCCGGCTGGCTCCCTTGTCCACGAGCCAGCCAGCACCTGGCCACGGGCCCGTCAACTTCTGGTCACGAGCCGGCCAACTTCTGGCCACACGCCAGCCAACTGTCACTCCGATCTTCCCGTTTATCCCCGCTTCCGAATCTCTCTGTCAAGATAGCGGGTCATCGCGCGGCCGAATCTCTTTGTCGGCCTGCCGCGGCATGCGGAACGGCTCCCGACCGTTCCGCGCTCGCGAGGGACTTGGACGTGGGCTGCCCTGCATGACAGTGTGAAATAAATTTGTCAATTTATCAACGAGTTCACACTTCTAGCCGTTAAACCGTCTGTAACTGTCAAGAGTTGGATTTTAACGGTCACTAACTGTAACTGTAACGGCCGGGGACTGCTCGTTGGTCGTGGCTCGTTGCCCGGACGGCGGTTCTCTCAAGGCGGGCCCGCGCACAGTTGCTCGAGGCTCGGTCGGCTCCTCCTCATGCGCCACCGCCGCCGCAGCGAGGACGATAGCAGCCACACGTAAACTCAAGTCTGGGTCAGTCAGTGTTGCTGAGCACCACCCCTCCGTCCTCTCGTTCGCTTGGTGGTCGCCGAGTCCGAGCTCGCGCAGTGCCGAGGTCCCCGAGTCCAGCACAGCGCGTAGCTTGGAGGCCGCCGGGCCGATGTCGCAGCGGTCAAGGTCGAGCTCCGTCAGCGACTTATTCTGCTCAAGTCCTTGGGCCAAGGCGTTGCCGCCAAGGACCTCCACACGTCGGTTGCCCCAAGCCTGAGGTGGCGTAGCGCCAAACTCTTGTTGTCGGCCAGCGCCTCGCCGAGCACCATGCACGTCTCCATGCCGATGTCGCACTCTGAGAGGACGAGCTCGGTCAAGGTCTTGTTCCGCAGCAGCCCCTTGGCCAGGGCCGTGCCGGGATCTTGCACACCAGCGTTGTCCCGGAGCACGAGCTTGCGCAGTGCCGAGTGCTCGAATTCCAGCGCCTCGCCGAGCGCCTTGCAAGTCGCCGAGCCGATTCCACAGCCGGAGAGCTTGAGCACGGCCAGCTTCGTGTTGTGCCGCAGACCTTCGGCCAATACCTCGCCGCCGCCGTCCTGGACCTCCTCGTTGTCCCCGAGCACGAGCTTCTGCAGCGCCACACCGCTCGAGGCCAGGGCCTTGCCGAGCGCCTTGCAAGTCGCCAGACCGATGTTGCACTCTGCGAGCTTGAGCTCTGTCAGTGTCCGATTCACCGAAAGTAGTTCGACCAAAGCCGCGCCGGCGCCGTCGTCAACGTTTTTGTTGCCCCTGAGCACGAGCTTGCGCAACGCCAAAACCGCCGAGCCGAGCGCCGAGCCGAGCGCCTTGCAAGTCGCCGAGCCGATGTCGCACTCTGCGAGGTTGAGCTCGGTCAAGGTCTTGTTCCGCAGCAGCCCGCGGGCCAGGGCCTGGCCACCAGCATCTCCGACATCCGTGTTGCCGCTGAGCATGAGCTTGCGCAGCACCGAATCCTTAGAGCCCAGCGCCTCGCAGAGCACCGAGCACGTCTCCGAACCGATTCCGCAGCACGATAGGTCGAGCTCGGTCAGAGTCTTGCTTTGCGATGCACCCTGGGCCAGGACTTTGCCATCAGCATCGCCCACACTCTTGTTGCCGCTGAGCACGAGCTTGCACAGCGCCGAAGCCCCAGAGCCCAGCGCCTGGCCGAGCGCGTAGCACGTGTTCGAGCCGATGCCACACGAGCCCAGCTCGAGCTCGGCCAGAGTCTTGTTCCGCAGCAGCCCGTGGGCCAGGGCCTGGCCACCAGCATCCCCGACACCCGTGTTGCCGCTGAGCATGAGCTTGCGCAGCACCGAATCCTTAGAGCCCAGCGCCTCGCAGAGCACCGAGCACGTCTCCGAACCGATTCCGCAGCACGATAGGTCGAGCTCGGTCAGAGTCTTGCTTTGCGATGCACCCTGGGCCAGGACTTTGCCATCAGCATCGCCCACACTCTTGTTGCCGCTGAGCACGAGCTTGCACAGCGCCGAAGCCCCAGAGCCCAGCGCCTGGCCGAGCGCGTAGCACGTGTTCGAGCCGATGCCGCAATCTCTGAGCTCTAGCTCTAGCTCCGTCAGAGTCTTGTTCAGCAGCAGCCCCTGGGCCAGGGCTTCGCCGCCATCGTCCCCCACGCCTGTGTTGAACTCCAGCTTAAGCTTGTGCAGAGCCGAACCCAGTGCCGTGCCGAGCACCTCGCACGTCGCTGTGTCGATTATGCAGCTGCTAAGGGTGAGCTCACGCAGCGTCCGAACACAGGCGCCGTCAGAAGTGCACAGGGCCTGGCGCAGCGCGTCGAGGTCGCCGCGCCCCTCCGTGCAAACGCCGTGCTCGAGAGCGAAATACTGCACGGTGTCGCTGCCCGCCAAGCCGCCGAGGATGGCCTGGAGCGCACCTTTCTCGCGTGTCGCAGAGGTGCCATCCGGGTAGGCAATCACAAGCGACTCGCAGCGTTGTCCCAGGGAGACACTGACGACCTCCGCGACGTCCAGAGTTGGGGCGTGCACCACGAGACTGTCGAACAGCTGCAGCGCTTTCTCAGCCGCATCACGCTCGAGGCTGCGGATCTGCGCGTTCGTCACCACACCCTCCATGTTTCTCTGCGGGCAGACAGCCCTAAGCGCAGTGGCCTCTCCAAGGACGTGCACGCGCAACGGGCCTCCCGTGCCAGACATGTCGCGCGGCGGGTCGACAGGCACTTCGCGCCGCGAGGCTGTCGCCGGCAGGAGCGCATGCACGCTGGTGGCACGCTCCAGCGATGACCCGGCGGTGCCCTCCTCGTTGCCTTCGGAGGCGGCCAACAGCGGGGTTACGCCATTCGAGTCTTCTGCGTTCGGTTCCGCGCCCTTGGCCAGCAACAGCTTGGTGATACCCTGGTGGCCAGCCCTGCAGGCCACGTGGAGCGGGGTCTCGCCGCTTTCATTCTTCGCGTTGGGATCAGCGCCGGCCTCCAGGAACATGCTGACAACGCTCTCGTGCCCCGCCTCACATGCAGCGTGAAGCCCTCTCGAAAGCCCTGTCTTCCGGACGTTTTCGAGGATATCAACCGTGTCGTTGTCTACACGCCCTTCCCTGCACGCACCCACAACCGCATTGATGTCATCCACGACCCCACGTGTCGCCTCCAAGCTGAGCCGGACAAGACTGCTTTAGCCGCGTCAACTCTGCACGTTCCTGGAGCTCCGCACGTTTCACCGCGTCAGGGTCCTCGACAAGCTCTGGCTGTACACCGTCTCCAAGCCGCTCGCCGACGGCGTGGATGAACTCGTCACCATCAAAGAGGCAATGCGCGACGACCTGGAACACGAGTGTGCGGCCCTTTCGCTCCAATGTATCAGCAGCGTCGATCTCGTCGGACTCGAGCGAAAGCATGGTGTCCTCGATCATACGCTCCGTGCGGTCCTCGATGATGCCCGTCATGGCCGCCTTGTGCTCCTCGAAGACGTCTGTGAGCGCCGCTTTGCACCTTTCGATGATGACCGAGAAGCGACTGAGCCTGAGCGGCGGCTCTGCGCACTTTGTGTTAATGCTTTCCACCAGCATCGCCTGCACTTTGCGGAGAGCGTCACCCATGAGCTGCTCCCGGTTCTCGCGGAGCTGTCTTTTGAGGTTTCCGGCCTGCCTATGCCGACGACCGTACGGCACAGCACGACCAGACTCGGCATCGGATGCATCGCCAAGCGCGGCAGTCTTCCACTCGCCAAGGTCTCGGGAGAGCAGGTGGTCCCATGCAATCTCGATGGCCTCGTTGATCTCCTCACGCGTCACGACATCCGGCCTCGTTCCGAGCGCGCGCAACTCGTTGGCGACCGGTAGGAGGTCGCCGGTGAGCTTCACCAACTCGCTGAGCACCCACGTGTTGGCCATGTACTGGTGCAGCTTCTCGCTCAGAACTTGAACAACAGCGCGGATGCCGTGCTGGCTCACGTCAAAGGGGATGCCGATCTCCTCGAGCTTGGCCGTCAGCGCTCTGGTCTCCGCGTCCAGGGCCTCGTTGAGCTCGGGCTGCTCGTCCTTGTCGCGCGTGTTGCGGTTCACCACAGGAATGACGCTCTCCACGCTGTCGCCGACGGGCGCAAAGTCCTCGTGCTTCTGAAGGATGTTGCGGAGGTCCTCGTCGGTTTGCTTGGTCCAGTCCATGTACGTCAGAGCCACCACCGCGGGGTTTCTGTTGTGGCTGTGCACGAGCGACCAGATGGGGTTGACCTCAATCGTGGTGTCGAGGGCAGAAGCAATCACTAGCACCAGCGTGTGCTCCTTGGCCAGGAAGTGCTTGGTCAGTTCGTTGGAGACCGTGCCATCCGTGGTGTTGATGACGCCCGGCAGCTCCACGATGTCAATGGTCGGCACGTTGGGCGCCGATACCATAACCTGAAGCTCATAGCGACCGTCGATGGCACGCGAGTTGGCCCCGTGCTTCTCGTTCATGAACTCGTCCATGATGGCTTTGAGAGCGTCAGGCACTGCCGTGCCCTCGGCAAACGGTGTCGATGGCTGAATGACCTGCTCTGTCTCAGTGTCAAAAATGCGCGCCTTGGTCAGCTTGTTGTCGCCAGGCGTGTTGCGCAAAAGGAGCCGAAAAACCATGCGCGTGCAGAGTCTCGCGTCGCGTGGAAAGACCTCCTGTTGGACAATGCGCTCGAGCGTCGAGGACTTGCCGTGACTTTGGGTACCACAGACCACGATGGTAGGGAGCGCCAGGTCGGCTTTGCTCCGCAGATCGGTCAGCGCCTTCAAGAGTCTCCCGTAGGGCTGGCCCTCGCCGCATAGCGCTGTAGAAATGCACTGATGGAGGGCGCGTCCATCGTTGTCAGCGACGTCAGCATCCGGCGCGCCGCCGTTCACTGGCTCCGAGGCGAGCACGATCCAGTCCGGTGTCGTCGCCGCCATCGAAATGCTCTTGCTCTTGCAGTTCTTGGGCTCTTGCTGCTGCTGCTGCTGCTTGCTGTCTGCTCTTTCGCCGTGCCGTGCAGTTTGGGGTTTGAGGTTTGCTCTTCTGTGATGAAGATTACTTACGCCGAGTTAAGACTGGTCGCGAGGTTGTCAGCAAGCTAGAGAGTTACCCAACGCCCACTTCGATGCCGAGTGGGGCTGCAGGGAGCACAGGCTGCCACTCTTGAGCGACCATCGTGTGCAAACACAAGCCTCGGTCGTCTGTGCACCTCCGGTCTAGTCCAGGTCAGACACCCGCGCTCACTTCATGACGACAGACAGTCAGTTGCACAAATCTCATCTTATGGCTACCGGAACTGTAGTACCGGTACGTACCGTACGTACACATGATGAGCATGCACAAGTGCCCCTTGTGCACAAAACAGTCAATCTGTCAAGGACTAGCTAGCTCGAGTACCAGTGCCGGAACTGAGTACCGGTACGTTGCCAGTATCGTAGCGGTATCGTATGGGTACCGTATGGGTACCGTAGCCTACCGTACCGTACGTAGTACCGTACCGTACCGTACGTAGTATCTTGCAGCTTGCACACACTGAAAAATTGTGCAATGCACACTCCTCTGCCAGCACGTCGACCGCCACCGCGGCGAACACCGCGCCCCGCGACGTCATCTGCAAGCACCTCAGCAGGCTGGGCGAACCCGCTCGCACCGAACTTTGGGTGAGCGACAACCTCCGCGTCGTCGTCCATCCTACCTCGCACGCCCTTGCAAAGCCAATTATCATTGATGTGACTGCCGTGAACCCTATCAGCTCGACGAGTAGCGCTCGTTGCCAACCGTCGCGGCAGCCGCGTGCAAGACCAAACATGACAAGTACGACGCCGCCCTCGGCCCCGACAACAAGCTCCTCGTCCCGGTCTCTACGGCAGGCGGTACGGCCGGCGACTGGCCCGCACTCCGCCGCATCGCGCGCGACTACTACGACAAGCACCAACCCGAACTCGACGACCAAGCTGCCAGCCGTCGCCTGCTCGTGGAGACGATCTTCCAGCACTGTAGAGAAGATCCTCTATCAGCCGAGACACAGCACCGGGTGCTTGGTTCCCTCATGCCAGGACACCACGGTTCGGACCCGACGACGACGACCCCGGGGCCGCAGCGCCGTCTGCGAGAGGCGCTGTCGGCCGAGAGCAGGCGAGTCAAGCGGCTCTCTAATCACGGCCCAAAGGGGCGCGCTTCCCCCAATGCGCGGCACGCGCATGATGGCACGCGCGGCACGCGCGGCACGCGCCTGCAAGCGCAGCGGAGCCAGCGGCAGCGCCATCGCCGCTGAGCCGCGACCACCATAACCCAATCGCGACTAACTTTGCATCAAGCACATCTTTGCACACTCCGAGAACTTCTACAAGCACCAGCGGCACCTATTGCGCGCGCTCCTGAGGGCACATGCGCAAGACCTCCGTCTATAGCGATGGCAGCCTGTTCTCCCTGCAGCTCCGCTCGGCATCAAGGGGGATGGATGTGGGTAGCTCGCTCTTGCTGTTCATCTCACAACCAGTCTCGACTCGGGTCCAACGTATTTGACGTCACTATGACCTCCTTGTCACGTCAATTCATGATGTAAATCTTACCTGAATCCCAAGGAGCCTGGCACCATGGGAAAAGAAGAGGCAGAGAAGCGGAGACGGACGACAGCACCAACAGCAACAGCAGCACGAGCAGCAGCAGCAGCAGCGACACGAGTAGCACGCCAACGAGGATGGTGGGCATCAACCCGATCCCCGACCGCAGGGAAGAACGAGTGCGAGGTCTGTGGCAAGACGCTCGCATCGGCGAGCAAACTCAAGCAGCATCTGAAGGCCGTGCACGAAGGGCTGCGCGACCACTCGTGCGAGCTGTGCGGCAAGGCCTTTGCTCAGGCGGGTAGCCTTCGAAAGCACGTCAAGGCCGTGCACGAAGGGCTGCGCGAGCACTCGTGTGACCTCTGCGGCAAGGCTTTTGCACAGGCTGCCGACCTTCGAAGGCATATCAAAACCGTGCACGAAGGCCTGCGCGAGCACTCGTGCGATTTATGCGGCAAGGCCTTTACGGCAGCTGGCAGCCTTCGCAAGCACATCAAGGCCGTGCACGAAGGCCTGCGTGAGCACTCGTGTGAGCTGTGCGGCAAGGCCTTCACGACAGCTGGCCACCTCCGCACGCACATCAAGGCCGTGCACGAAGGACTGCGTGAGCACTCGTGTGAGCTCTGCGGCAGGGCCTTCGCGAGAGCAGGCGACCTTCGCACGCACATCAAGACCATCCACGAAGGGCTGCGTGGGCACTCATGTGAGCTGTGCGGCAAGGCCTTCACGACAGCTGGCCATCTCCGCACGCACATCAAGGCCGTGCACGAAGGCCTGCGTGAGCACTCGTGTGAGCTGTGCGGCAAGGCCTTCACGACAGCTGGCCACCTCCGCACGCACATCAAGGCCGTGCACGAAGGCCTGCGTGAGCAGTTGAGCTCTGCGGCAGGGCCTTCGCGAGAGCAGGCGATCTTCGCAAGCACATCAAGGCCGTGCACGAAGGGCTGCGTGAGCACTCATGTGAGCTGTGCGGCAAGGCCTTCACGACAGCTGGCCATCTCGACGGCATTTCTGCGCGTTGCACGCCAGCCCTCGCTGCCCTGCTGACCGTGAGGAAGCACTGTCGTTACCTTGCCGCCAGCAGCCAACCCCACCGCCGCGCAAGCGTGGGCGCAAGAGCCTCAGCAGCGTTCGCCGTGATAAATTGCTTGCGAAGGAGCGCTGGCTGGTCTTGAGGCATATGTCTCTGTCTGTTCATCTGCTGGTAGCAGCCAGCCAGCCCAGTCAAACAAGACTGCAGTATCTTCCTGGCCTCCTACTCCCTCAACGCTGGGACACGGCAGGCCGTCTTGCCACTGGTACGCCGCCACCCAGCGTCATCGAACCGACTCTCGAACGCCGGCTGCTCGCAGAGGCTCTGCCGCCGCTTGACCTTGGCCAGCTCCTGCCAGCTCAGCTTGGCGACCAGTTGGTGCCGCTGCCACCCGGGCCACCCGGCGAGCCACGCCTCGAACTACGCGTCCGTGATGGCCAGCGCCCCGTCCTTGGGCGTCTCCAGCTCCTGATCCGCCACGATATTGTAGCCAGGCAAGATCATGGCCAAGGCCTCACGCGGAGCGAATCAGGCGACTCGTGCAAGGCGATCTCGAGCCGCAAGTGCCGCAAGTCTGTCCTAGCGAGGAAGCGACAAAGCCGGCCGTCGGCAGAGCTTGGACGTGGAGCCGACGCATTCAGACGACCGTGGCAGCTTTGGCATTCGGCCTGGCCAAGCTTTGGTCGTCCACGTGGTACGACCACAGGAGGCAGAACATGCTGCCGTCGTCACTGGTCTCGAGCACCAGCCTTCGACAACGCGAGTTCATCAACTCGCTGACATGACGTCTCACCATAGCTATATTTGTCAAAGATTCATCATCTCTCAACCCTGGGGCGGGCACAGCGGTAGCGCGTGAGATTCCAGATCTCAAGGTTCGGTTCAAATCCGGTGCTGCTCACGGTTTTTTTTCGCTCCCTTCTGCTCACGGTTTTTTTTCGCTCCCTTCTTTTTTTTCCTCGGCCTCGCCTGCGAGAAATCGACCTTGTTGCCTTGCTCGCCTCCTGCTGCTGCTGCTGCTGCTGCTGCTGCTGCTGCTGCTGCTGCTGCTGCTGCTGCTGCTGCTGCTGCTGCTGCTGCTGTGCTGCTGCTGCTGCTTTTGCTCGAGGCTGGTCACGCCACGCAGGTTGTGCACCTGGCGCTCGCTGCCAGTGCATCAGACGTTCTTGCTGCGCAGTCTTGCGCTTTGTGCCACCACCGGCGAGCAGAACCGCGAACGGCGTGGCCACGAAGACCAGCGCCTCGATCTATTATCGCAATCTCTGCGGTGAGAGCCTTGATGCAGCTCGGAGGTGTGACACGTCATGGCCACCAGTGCGCCTGCCGCAGCACGACGCCGACGGCCGTAGCAGGTTCCGGCACAGGGAGAGAGAGGCGACGCAATGCTACACGCTGTGAAGCTCTGGAGCCTGGGCTGGCGCAGGAGAAAAACTATGGCAAACCAAGGCCCATCGAAGAAAGAGAAGAAAAAAAAAAAAAAAAGTACGAGCTGTGGGACTCGAACCCACGCATCCGAAGATATCACGACCTGAACGTGACCCCTTAGCCCTGCTGAGACTTGTGTAATATTTTACATCAAATGAGGTTTTGCCGAAGTTCAGGCGCAAACATTTTCGTGGCATTAAATTACACTAAACTACTGTATGAGGGTTCATCGAGGGTCCGTCGCGACGACTTCATAGTCTTCCTCGTGCGTTGTTGCAAGGGAAAAAAGTTGTTGCAAGGAAAAAAACTGCGATTTGAAAGCACGTCCAGAGGCGCAAGTGCAGTGCGTGCGCGGCCAGAGCCAGGAGGGACACAAGACCAGCGCCATCATGGCAGAGTGGGGAGGGGGCAGTGGTGCTGTGCTCGAGGAATTGGGCGGCGGGAAGGCTGCCGCGCGAGAAGCGCGTGCAGGACGTCAACATTTACATGAACCCGAGGAGCAACCTCTCGCTGCTCAAGGTGAGCGAGGAGGTGGTCCACGTGCTGGCTAAGGTGCGGGCTGCTGCAGGGGTTGAGCCTGACGAAGCGTTGTCAACTCCAAGCGGTCAAGCTGTTCCTCACGCCCCTGTTCGAGTACGCCTATGCGCATGTTGCGGAGGTGCGGGGTCGCGAGCGCAAGCCAATACCCTCGCACACGGACATCATGTTGTTTTTCGAGACCGAGCTGACCGTCCCTACAAGCAATCGATCACGAAACATGACGCAGCCAGAGAACCTCGAGGTTTTCCCGATGCTCGGGTCGCCGTCCAGTTTGCGCAGTTTCTCGGACGTCCTCCAGGCGCTGGACACGAGCAAGTACGAGCACGAGGTGGGCAAGGTCAACAAGGGCCTGATCGAACTGGAGCGCGAGATGGTCCGGCTTGGGCACCTGCTGTACAAGCCCGGCACTTCCGTCCTCGTTTTGGATGACGACAAGCTTCGCATGGCCGTGCGCTCGGCCAAGGAAATCGGCTTGAGCTTGAAGAAGGTCGCTGGGAACATGGGCCCCGTCATGCACGGCCTGGCGTCGGTGTTGACGGGCCTGTTGCTTGGCGGGCGCATTGAGAAGCAGGACGAGAACGAGCTGGACGTCTTGAAGAAGATCTTGAACGACCTGCAGCAATGCGACGGCACGTACGACCGGATTAACCTTGACGGGTCACCGGTTGGCATCGACCGGGGGTACCACACACAGCAAGCTGGTCAATTTCATCCTGGACCGCAACGGCGAAGTCTCGGGACGCGGCGGAAGAGAGCAGCTTTGTGTTCACCTGGGGTCGCCAGCCCAACGAGCACAGGTTAAACGTTCCAGAGGACGGGCACGATGCAGCGTACTGGGCCGAGACGACGCTCGATCTTCCCGCCCGGGGCAAGACGAAGGTGTACGGGCTCGCATGGCGCAGCAAGCGCCGTGTTGTGCTGCTGCAAACTTCCAAGCAGGGCCTGGGCACCTTCAACTGGGCGTTCGTTGTCGACGGCTGCACGGGGGGCGCCAGCAGCGCCCCGGTCGGGGTTTGGCCTGACGACGTGGAGGATCCTGACGTTGAGTCTGACGACGAGGACGAGCCTGACGTTGAGCTCGACATGGTGGCGGGCAGCGACGTGGATGATGACGGCGGCTCAGGTGCCGTCGACTTTGTACGGGACGAGGCCAACTCCCCTGATACCGACTCTCAGGGCGCCGCCGCCGTGGCAAGCGCCGCCGTGGCAAGCGCCGCCGTGGCAAGCGTCGCCGTGGCAAGCGCCGCCGACGCCACGCCGGCGCCACAGAGGAGGCGTGTCGGCTTGCTCTCGAGACGATGCGTTCGAACATCTTGGAGCTGACCCAGGAGCAAGCATCCCCGGAGTGGTTAGGATGCGCATGTTCTGCCTGACCTCCAGCATCGCTGGCGCTTCGCGACCGCGTGGTTTGCAGCAGCTCGACAAGTACACCACGGGCTTCCCCATCCAGGCGAAGGAGGACGTCAATCGGTCCGCGGCCATCGTCAAGCTGACCCTCAACGTCGCAGGCCCGAGCGTGAGCGACGACGAGTTGATGAACCAGCTGTCGAAGCTTAAGAGGCCTTGTTGCAGCAGCTCTGCAAGAAGCTCGGCGACCCGAGCAAGGCCTACGGGTACAACAAGGCCAAGCTTGCCGAACTCCTGGTTGCGATGGGGGTGACGCCGCAGAACATCGAGGAGGAAGAGACAAAGGAGGTGGACATGAAGCAGGTGCTGTTCAATTGCTGGTTCATGACGCCCATGAGGGCACCAAGGCCACGGCGAACGGGACCATGAACGAACCGCTCGTGCGCAAGAAGCTCCCTGCCTTCATGGCCAAGCACTCCTGCCTCGAGATCCTGCGCGTGGTGGAGCAGGGTGTGGTGGAGAACAGGGCGCGCCCGTACCTCGCCACTTCGACGGATGGCATCGCTGTTGTTCGCGACTGGCGGGTGGCGCGCGGTGCGTGGCGCTCGAGATCAAGACGCGGGACGGCCATTGGGAGGCAGGCAAAGCTGCGCCAGGTGGTCAGCAGCTGCAACGGCGAGCGCTTCTTCACCGTCGACCTCGGAGACCCGGTCGAGCGCGACCGGTTCAAGCAGCTCGTCCCGGACAAGAGTTACCGCGCACAAGTAGTACATCATGCCATTGTGACACAGGTGTCAAGCGTGCTGTACGTAGAGGCCGTGCCGAACATCGAGTACGTGGTGCACATCACCGTGCGCGCTGAGACCTCGACCGCCTTCTGCACGGCCATCTACGACCTCATGTACCTTCGCACCATGCAGCCGATCATCGAGGGCCTTGAGAGCGAAGACCCGAACAAGGACGTGCTCCGCGACCTCGGCATCAAGCCCGGGTGGGGCGTGGACAGGCACCCGTGCGCCAGGCATTCTTGCTGCGCCGAGCCTTGCGCGAGCGGGCCATCGCGCACGGCCCGCTGCCTCTCGCGGCCGTATCGTGCCGATGAACGTGGACGCGTGGAACAAACTGGAAGGGGGGGGTCGATGTCTACTCGCGCATGCTCGCCAACGTGCGGGGGTTCCACCCCCGTCTGGGGTTCTTTGGGCGATTCTTCCTCCGCGTCTACACGACAATGCTGCACAACGCGCACATCGTGGTCCGCCTCGACGAGCTGAGGCGCAACCTGAACGGCAAGACCATCCCCGAGAGCTTTGCAAGCTTCAAGCAGTTCAAGAACAAGCTCAACACCATGTCCTCCTTCAGCACGTTCCTCAGGAAGGCGCACAAGTGCATGGACGTGCTCCTCGAGGCCACCCTGGATGCCAGCAGCCCGCGCAGCTCGGGCAGCAACAGCGCCAGCTCTGCGAGCGCTTCGCCCGTGAGCGTGGCGCAGCGCGCCAAGGGCACCTACAAGCAGCGCGACGTCTGGAACGACGGCGAGATGGCCAGCGTGCGCAAGCGTCCCATCACTGTTTTTCATGGCCTCAGCGCGATGGGCAGGCGCGGCCGCTGCATCGTTTGCTGCGAGTCCTGCATCACGGGCAAGCACAACAAGACCCCCCCACTTGGGCAGCGCATGGGCTGCCAGACGACGAAGGCATGTACCCCGTGCGGCATTGATCTCTACAATAAGCGCATCAAGGCTGGGGTTCAACGAAGAGGAAAGAGCCACGCCGCGAGGACTTACCATCCGTCTTCCTCTGCGACAAGCCGCGCTTTCTGGACAACCGTACGTGCGCGGACATTCACCACTCCGGCGAGCGGTACCCTGAGTGCGGCGACGAGGTCTACAAGCTGGTCAGGGCCCGCAGGAAGCTCAAGTTTGAGTTTTGAAATTGAAAGTCCACTCGTGCTTGTTTGTTTCATCGTTACTTTCGGCGAATCTTGCACAACGCCATCCCGACCAACCGCGACACAGGAGCAAGCATGGGCATGGCCCGAGAGCAACCCACCACAAGCAACTTTTCCCGGCGAGCTGGCAGCGCTTGGCCCTGCCTGAGGACATGATTTCGGTCTGGGTTCTGCTTGTCTCGGTCTACCGTTTGCCCAGACTAGTGTAAAACGGTAACATCAAAAGGGATTCACGAGGCCATCAGAAGCTTGATTTCGGGGATTTAGTGCGGCGAGCACAACAGACCTTAATGCGAGGGGAGCTAAAGGGAATGCCTTGGGTCTTCCTCTTCATGAATCAATCCATGTCTTGCTTGCTCAGTGGCAGATCACGTCCGTAAGGAGGGTCAGATTTTTGTGTGCAGAAAATGACCGCAAAATCAGCCCAGCAGGGTTAGACCACTCGGGCAAACTCGCTTGATAACTTCGAGCAGCTTGGTTTTACATAAACGCAAGAAATGAAAGGCAACACGGGAAACGACGTCTTTCCTGTGCCAACTCACGTCAAAACTCACCTGAAGCAATGACGAGTCCAATGGTTGACGAAAATCCACAGCCCAAAAAAAGGGCTGAAAAAAAAAAAAAGGGTGCCTCCGGCGAGTTTCGAACTCGCGACCTTGAGCTTGCTTCTCTGCCGAAGCAGGATGTGATATTATGAGACTCACGCTCTAACCAACTGAGCTACAGAGGCACTCGGTTGTAACAGACCAAGTGTCCCTCAGGAAGGACGCTTGAACCAGGCGGGCTGATCTGTTGAAACCCGAGACCAAGGCTTGCGCATATGACGCAGGGGCAGGTCTGTCATGATGGCAGGTTTCCATGGCATGGCTTCGCTTGGCCAGAGGCGCGACGGCCTCACTTTGACCAGGCTTGTACGACCTGCTCAAGCATTGAGAGCACACGCGTCTGGACCTCCAGAACACAGCGTCATGAGCTAGTCCAAGCAGCGGCACAACGCTCGCAAGCGCATGGTGAACGTCGGGGGTGACCATTTTGATGACGCTGGACGGCGGCAAGAGCGTTCGTTGGAGCGTGAGCGACTTGCTCAAGCAACGGGAGCCAGGAAATTAGAAAACCAGTGCCATTTGGGGGGTGAGCGTGTCAAAGTTGTTATGAAGCGCCACAGCTCCGCAGCAGCTTGGCGACGCCCTCGTGACCTCTCTGGCAGGCCACGTGTAGTGCCGTTTCGCCATCGTTGTCCTTCGCGTGAACATCGGCGCCGTTTTCTAGCAGCAGCTTGGCGATGTCCTCGTGGCCGTTTTTGCAGGTCCAATACAGCGCCGTGTTGCCCATGTTGGTTTTCGCGTGCACATTGGCGCCGAAGTCCAGCAGCAGCTTGGCGACGCCCTCGTGGCCGTTCTGGCAGGCCAGGTGAAGAGCCAGCCAGCCCGTGTTGTTGGTCGCGTGCACATCGGCGCCGCTGCCTAGCAGCAGCTTGGCGACGCCCTGGCCATTGTAGCAGGCCGAGTGCAGGGCTAGCCAGCCCGTGTTGTCTTTCGCGTGCACATCGGCGCTGTTATCTAGCAGCAACTTGGCGACGCCCTCGTGGCCGTTGTAGCAGGCCGAGTGCAGGGCCAGCCAGCCGTCGTCCTTTTTCGCGTGCACGTCAGCGCCTTTGTCCAGCAGCAGCTTGGCGACGCCCTCGTGGCCTTCCGACAGGTCGAGTGCAGCGCCGTTTCGCCACATTTAGCCTCCGCGTGCAAGTTGGCGCCGACTTCCAGCATCAGCTCGGCGAAGGCCCCGAGTGCCAGATACAGCTCCGTACCATCATTGTGCTTCGCGTGCACATCGGCGCCGTTGTCCAGCAGCAGCTTGGCGACGCCCTCCTGGCCTCGCCCCAGGCTATGTGCAGTGCTGTATAGCCAGCTTTATTCGTCGCGTGCATATCGGACCGTTCTCCAGCAGCAGCTTGGCGACGCCCTCGTGGCCGTTCAAACAGGCCAAGTCTAGCGCCGTGTTGCCATTGTTGTCTTTTGCGTGCATGTCGGCACCGTTGTCCAGCAGCAGCTTGGTGACGCCCTCGTGGCCTTGCCCACAGGCCAAGTGCAGCGCCGTGTAGCCATTGTCGTCGCTTTTCGCGTGCATATCGGCGCCGTTGTCCAACAGCAGCTTGGCGACGCCCTCGTGGCCGTTCAACAGGCCAGGTGCAGGACCAGCCAGCCGTCGTTCCTCTTCGCGTGCACATCGGCGCCATTGTCCAGCAGCAGCTTGACGACGCCCTCCTGGCCGTTCACACAGGCCAAGTCTTGCGCCGTGTTGCCATTGTTGTCTTTCGCGTGCATGTGGGCACCGTTGTCCAGCAGCACCTTGACGACGCCCTCGTGGCCTTGCCCACAGGCCAAGTGCAGCGCCGTGTAGCCATTGTCGTCGCTTTTCGCATGCACATCGGCACCGTTGTCCAGCAGCACCTTGACGACGCCCTCCTGGCCGTTCAAACAGGCCGAGTCTAGCGCCGTGTTGTCATGGTTGTCTTTTGCATGCACATCGGCGCCGTTATCCAGCAGCAGCTTGGCGACGCCCCGTGGCCGTTCACACAGGCCAGGAGCAGAGCCGTGTAGCCATTGTCGCCGCTTTTCGCGTGCATATCGGCGCCGTTGTCCAGCAGCAGTTTGGCGACGCCCTCGTGGCCGTTCACACAGGCTAAGCCTAGCGCCGTGCAGCCATTGTCAAGCTTCGCGTGCACATCGGCGTCACTGTCCAGCAGCAGTTTGGCGACGCCCTCGTGGCCGTTCCAACAGGCCAGGTGCAGCGCCGTGCTGCCAGAGTCTGTTTTCGCGTGCACATCGGCGGCGCTGTCCAGCAGCAGCTTGGCAACGCCCTCGCGGCCCTCGTTGGCTGCGCAGAGCAGCTCGCTCTGCATCCGCAAGCCAAGGACATCGACCTGCTTGTCACCAACACGGCCACTCTTGGATGCGCTCATCACGTTGTCGATGTCCGCAGCCACCTCTTCCGCATCACTGCCCGTTGTTGACATCAACGCTAAGAGCTCCTTGGCGGCCTTGCCGACCAGCTCCACCTTGTACTCCAGCTCCTGCCGACGCGCTGCGTCCGTCTCCTCGAGGAGCTCAGGGCACACACCTGGCCCGAGCCGCGCCTCGAAAGCGGCGAAGAACGCGCCACGCCGCAACAGACTGTACGCGACGTCCGTAAACACCAGCGCCTGACGTTGTTCGTGAGCGTGGCAACGTCGACCTGGTCCGAGTCGAGCGACGCTTGGTATCCTTAATCATGCGCCGCGCAGTGTCTTCGACCTCTCCCCTGATTTGCGCTCTCCATTTCGAACACGTCCTCAAGCGCCGCCTTGCACAGTTCGATGATGGCGCTGAAGCGCACGAGCTTGACCGGCGGCTCTGCACACGTGGTCTGGATGCTCTCCTCCAGCATGCGCTGCACGCTGCGAAGCGCGGCGTCCATGCGCTCGTCCAGCTCCGCAAGGAACTGCTGCTCGAGGTCGCCAGCTCGCTCGATGCGCAGTCCGAACAGCACGTCAGACTGCGTCTCGTCGCCAGCGAGTGTGTCGCCATGAGCGGCCGCGTTCCACTTGCTCAGGTCGCGAGAGACCAAGTGCGCCCAGACGGTCTTGATGGCGTCGTCGACTCTGCGCGAGTTACGACCTCCGGCCTCACGCCGAGCTCGCCAAGCTCCTTGACGACTGGCGCAAGGTTGCAGACCAGCTTGACCAGCTCTGCGCGCACCCAGGTGTTGGCCATGTAATCGTGTAGCATGCTGCCGAGGGCGCCGACAACGGCGCGGATGCCGTGCTGGCTCGCGTCGAAAGACATGCCGATCTCCTCGAGCTTGGCCGTCAGCGCTCTGGTCTCCGCGGCCAGCGCACCCGGCAGCGAGACCTGATTGCCTCTCGCGCGTGCTGCGGTTGATGATGGGAATGACGCTCTGCACGCTGTCGCCGGCGGGCACAAACTCTGGGTCCTTTGAGGATGGCGACCAGGTCCTCGGCATCGTGTCTGGTCCAGTCCATGACGTGAGCGCCGCCACGGCAGGGTTCTTGTTGTCGCGCACAAGTGGCCAGATCGGGTTGACCTCCACCGACGTGTCCGCGGCAGAGGCAATCAGCACCGCGTGTGCTCCCGCGCCAGGAACCGCTTGGTAAGGGCGTCCGATACTGCCCCATTGACCGTGTTGACGACGCCAGGGAGGTCCACGAGGTCGATGGTCGGCACGTTGGGGCGCTTGCAGCACCACCTGCAGCTCGTGGCGACCGTCGATGGCGCGCAACTGGCCCTCGTGGGTCTTGTCAACAGAGTCATTCATGATGGCCTTAATGGCATCAGGCAGTGACGAGCCCTCCGCGACGCCGGTCCACGATGGCCTGATGCCGGTGCTCTCCTTGGTGTCAAAGACGCGCATTGGTCTCCTTCTCGTTGCTGCGGCGCAGCATGAGGCGCACGACCATGCGCGTGCAGATCTTAGAGTCGCGCGGGAACACCTCGCGCTGGGCAATGCGCTCGAGCGTGGACGACTTGCCGTGGCTCTGCGCGCCGCACACCACGATGCTCGGCAGCTTGAGATGGGCCTCGCCACGCAGCTCGGTCAGCGTCTCGACCAGGCGCTTGTAGGGCATGTTGTCTCCACAAAGCATGCTAGAGATGCAGTGCGGCAAGTCTGCGCCGACATCGTCGCCGCTGCTGCTCTCAGCCTCTGACTCGCTGTTCGAGGCGGGCACGTTGACGCTGCCGCAATCGCTGCAGTGCTCCAGCACAAGCCACGACGCGTCCTCGTCGTCCTGTTCGATGTCGCTCATCACGTTACGCACTTGGACTTCGCGGCCGGCGCAGTTCTTCCTGCTCTTCCCGCTTGTTTCTTCCTCTCCACGTCGGGGCCTTGCCCTCGCACGCACAGCGAGTGCAGGGAAAGCTGCGCCGGTCCCTCGTTGCTCCTCCAGTCGGAGTTCGAGAACTGGACAGGCTGATTGATGCCCACGTAGAGTTGGTCGGCAGCGGAGTTTGCGTCTGCGCTCCTCATTTCATTCTCTCTGCAGTCACTGTCAGTCGGAGCTGAACGAGTCGGAGCGTGGGTGAGCACATTCAAATGTGTGCCAAGTGCGAGCGAATGAGCGCGAGCGAGTGTGTTGTCCACTTCCCGAATCCATTCTGGGATCCATTCTCGGCACTGACATGGGTGGCAGAGAGAAAGAGGAGGTTGGTCCAGTTGGACTCTCTTGGCGGCGTTGGATCGATCGACGGACTGCCTGTCGTCATGAGGCCATTTGGACTGGGGTTGCGCTGAACTCGGATGAAGGTGGGTTGGTGAGGATTACTTACGCCGAGTTAAGACTGGTCGCGAGGTTGACAGCAAGCTAGAGAGTTACCCAACGCCCACTTCGATGCCGAGTGGGGCTGCAGGGAGCACGGCTGCCACCTGTATAAACCGAGGTCTTGCGCATGTGCCACCGCTGGTGGGGCGAGCGGCTCCTGGGCCGCCAGGAGCGCGCGCAATAGGTGCCGCTGGTGCTGGAAGATCGTCTCCACGAGGAGGCGACGGCTGGCAGCGAGGCCGTCGAGTTGGTGCTTGTCGTAGTAGTCGCGCACGATGCGGCGGAGTGCGGGCCAGTCGCCGGCCGTGCCACCTGCCGTAGAGAGGGACCGGGATGAGGAGCTTGTTGGAGCCAAGGGCGGCGTCGTACTTACTTGTCATGCTTGGCCTGGCATGCGGCTGCTGCGACGGTTGGCAAAGAGCGCTCCGTGACAAAGCTCGTTGAGCTGATAGTGTTCACGGCAGTCACATCAATGATGACCGGCTTGGCAGGTGCTTGCAAGGTAGCATGGACGTCGACGCGGAGGTTGTCGCTCACCCAAACTTCGGTGCGAGCGGTGCCTCCAGCTTGTTGAGGTGTTTGCAGATGACGTCGCGGGCCGCGTTGTGGGCCACGGTGGCGGTGTTGACGTGCTTGCAGTGGAGCGCGTGGAACCAGTTGGCGCTCGGCTTGCGCATCTCGGTCGCGCCGCAGCCGCACTAAGGTGTCATGCATGGTGGAGAGCGCATTGAGCGAGTGGGTCGGTCCTTCCGCCCGTGATCAGGCCATTTTGCTCGTCGCGTTCTTCCTGTTCATCGTCCTCACGATCTGCGCGATATACAAGGTCCTTTCCAGGATGTGCATGAAGGCGCCGATGGAAAAACCGCTCATCCAGCCGCCTTCTGTTCCCGATCCGCTTGTACACGAGCTCAAGCGCGCTCTCAAGGGCAAAAAGATCGTAACCTTTTGAACCTTGCAATTTTGCGTCGAGGCGGAACAGCTCTGCTTTCGCCAAGCAGCCGCCCTCGTCTGAATTCTCTGATCTGCCGCAGATCCATACCACCTGGGGCTCAGGCCCCGCCGAGGGCTCTGGCCCAAAGTAGGCTCGCCGCCCAGACGGTTCCTGACTTTCCTTTTCTTTTCTTCTGGACTGACGTGACATGTGAGCGAGCGTGGGTGTCGCCGCCATCAGCCTTTGGCCTGGAGCACTTTGTGCAGCGCCTTGCGCAGGTTGATTGAGGGCCGCGCAAAGACTCTTGCGGCGCTGCTGCCTCGCGTCCTGTGGACGCCGGCTGAGCACTTAGCAAGTGGCCTGCGCCGAGCCCAAGACCAGAAGCGACCTTGTCGCGCCTCGGCTTGTCCCCAATCACTCACTGAGATGTGAGTTTTTGACCTGTGGATTGTGGAAGACTACGTCGGGCAGGTGATCAGACGTCTGGGGAAACTACTGCGGCAGTCACATGTCAATCGAGAACAACAACGCGAGCGTCCCACGCGGCGTGTCACTCTGTTACTCTGATGAAGCTGAGTCGAGACTGGGTCGCAAGGGTAACAGCAAGCTAGAGTTACCCAACGCCCACTTCGATGCCGAGCGGGACTGCAGGAAGCACGGGCTGCCATCGGTATAGACCGAGGTCTTGCGCATGTGCCACCGCAGGTGGGGCGAGATGCTCGTTGAGCTGATAGTATCACGGCAAATCACAGCGGCAATGACGGGTCGAGACGGCGTGGCGGCTGCTGGCAGCCTGGTCGTCGAAGCCAATGGGCGGTGTAGCAGCCCATCCTGGTTGCACAGAACAGAGGCTAAGCGACGGCGCAGTCAGCTCGGTGGCTCATGTCGGTCGGCGGCGGGGGTGCGTTGGGGGGTGGTTGAATGCCCAGGGGCCGATAAATTGGTAGCGCTGACCGAAGTGTTCGGTGCGCTGCGCGAGAGGGCGCGCCCGCGTCGATGGGCGGGCGCTGGCGCGCCCGCGCCGCTAGCACGGAGTGTCGCAGCCACTCGCGTCGTCCTCGTCGTCGCCCGCGCTCTGCCCTCCGTCATAACAAGAGCCTTGGCTTCGGGAGCGGACGCCTCCACATCGGCCGCTCTGGTCTTGATTTCCGCTGTCCGCAGCTTCTCTATCTTTCGTAGCTTCTGCTCTGCCGCAGCAGCCGCAGCCTGGGCCACGCGAATCTTGTTCTGGGCCACCAACGCTTCCAGTTGCGCCGGTTCACGATCCGGCGCAACGAACTCGTCTCCTCGTTCACCACGCGCTCCTTCCCCTCTGCCACGCGTGCCTTCTCCTCGGCCATGCGAGTCTTCTCCCCGCCGCCGACAGCTTCTTCTCCACCAGCACCAGCTTCTTCTCCAAGTCGCGAGCTTTTTCCTCAACCACGCGCGCCTGCTTCTCGGACATGCGAGTCTTGTCCTCGGCCGCCAACAGCTTCTCCTCGACCAGCACCAGCTTCTTTTCAAAGTCGCGAGCCTTTTCCTCGGCCACGCGTGCCTTCGCCTCGGACATGCGGGCCTTCTTCTCCCCGGCCGCCAGCAGCTTCTCCTCAATCAGCATCAACTTCTTAAGTTCGCGAGCCTTTTCCTCGGCCACGCGCGCCTGCTTCTCGGACATGCGAGTCTTCTCCTCGGCCGCCAGCAGCTCCTCCTTGACCAGCACCAGCTTCTTCTCAAAGTCGCGAGCCTTTTCCTCGGCCACGCGTGCCTTCGCCTCGGCCATGCGAGTCTTCATCGGCCATGCCCTCCTCGCCGACAGCTTCTCAACGTTGCGAGCCTTTTCCTCGGCCGCCAGCAGCTCCTCCTTGACCAGCACCAGCTTCTTCTCAAAGTCGCGAGCTTTCTCCTCGACCACGCGCGCCTGCTTCTCGGCCATGCGAGTCTTCTCCTCCGCCGCCGACACTCCTCGACCAGCACCAGCTTCTTCTCAAATTCGCGAGCCTTTTCCTCGGCCACGCACGCCTGCCTCTCGGACATGCGAGTCTTCTCCTCGGCTGCTAGCAGCTTCTCCTCGACCAGCACCAGCTCCTTCTTAAGTTCGCGAGCCTTTCCCTCGGCCATGCGCACCTTCAATTCAGCTGCGACCTTGTGAAGCCTGTTGGGCTCGAAGGCGGCCTCAATCGCGCACGCCCTTTTTTCGGCATCTCGGGCCTTCCGCCGTGCATCACGCTCGCGATTCTTGCACGCGTTTGCCTCCGCCTGGTGATCACGGACTTTGCCTGCAGATCGCTGATCACCTCCTCGAAGACCTTGATCAGAACGGACGGGTCCTGGGTCACTTCCTCGATCGCACGCGTCTTGATGCCATTCGCGCGGTCGTAGACGAGCTTCACCATTTGGTCCATGCTGAGCGGCGCGTCCTTCACGGTCTTCGCCGACGCCGACTTGACGTCGTCCCCGGCGCCCATCGACAATACGGTCCACGTGCGTTCGCGATCGCGCTGTCTCGCTCGCATCTCGTCGAGCTTTACCAGTTGGTCCATGCGGCGCGTCCTCCCTGGCGTTCATCGACGACATGGCCCACCGCCGCGAGCTCGCTTCCGCTGTCTCGCTCGCGCGAGTTCGGGAACTGGACAGGCTGATGCCCACGTGGAGTTGGTCGGCAGAGGAGGTTGCGACTGCGCTCAAAACTGCACTGACTGACATGTGACATGTGACAACATCCATTTCCCGATTCCCTCTTCTGCCGGAGCGCTTGGCGACTTGCGTGCGTGCTTGCTTGCGTGCTTGCGTGCGTGCACGTGTGCTCCTTGAAGTGGTCCATGTGCGCAATCGCGAGCGAGTGAGTTGTCCAGTTCTCGAAATCCATCCTGGGAACCATTCTCGGCACGGAGTTGGATTGCAAAGAGGGAGAAGGCTGGTCTTGGCGGCGTTAAGTCGGCTCCGTCCGTCTGCCTGTCGTCATGAGACCGATCATCTTGGATCGAGCGAGCGAGCGAGCGAGCGTGGGTGCTTCGGCCAGAGTTCAGCTTTCAGCGCCTTGTGCAGCTTGAAAGCCGCGGCGCTGCCGCATCGCGTCCTCTGGAGGCCGGCTGAGCAAGAGGCCTGCGCCGAGCCCAAGACCAGAAGCGACCTTGTCGCGCCTCGGCTTGTTCCGATCACCACCTGGTGTCACTAACCTGAGATGTGAGTTTTTGACCTGTGGAAGACTACGTCGCGTAGGTGATCGGACGTCTGTGGAAACTACTGCAGCAGTCAATGGAGAACAGCAATGCGAGCGCCCACGCGGCGTGTTACTCTTGTCACTCTTGTCACTCTGAAGCTGATCGATCGATCGATCGTGCGCGACATGGAGGAGGAGGAGGAGGAGGAGGAGGAGAGCACCGCGGCCGCCGCCCACCGTGGATGGACGGCGTGCTGCGTCTCGCGCGCGACATCTTGGCGCGGACGAGTCGGCTTGTGAGCACTGCAGGCGACGAGGTGGTTGACCCGGTGACGCTGGACGGCGGCAAGAGCATTTGTTGGAGCGTGAGCGACTTGCTCAAGCACCGAGAGCCAGGAAATTAGAAAATCAGTGCCATTAGTAGGTGAGCATGTCATGCTCTTGCGCCGCGGACCGGCAGCAGCCTGGCGACGCCCTCGTTTGTGTTCCGTCAGGCTTTGTGCAGCGGCGTGTCGCTACAGCTGTCCTTCACGTGCATATCGGCGTCGTGGTTCGTCGCACGTAGCCCGAGCGAGCGCTCAAATGTCCGCGCTGTTGTCCAGCAGTACCAGCAGCTCGACGACATCCTTGTGGCCATTCGAGCAGGCCAGCTGCAGCGGCGTGTTGTCATCGTTGGTTGTCGCGTGCATGTCGGCGCCATTGTCTAGCAGCAGCTTGGCGACGCCTTTGTGCCCTTTAGAACAGGCTGTGGCCAGTGGCGTCTGGCCGAACGTGTTTTCCGCGTGCACATCGGCGCCGTTGTCCAGCAACAGTTTGGCTAAGCCCTCATGGCCGTTCCAACAGGCCTGGTGCAGCGCCGTATGCCCCCAGCTGTCCTGCGCGTGCACGTCAGCGCCGTTGTCCAACAGCAGCTTGACGATGCCCTCGTGGCCCTTCTCGCAGGCTCTGTGCAGCGGCGTGTCGCCACGGGCGTCTTTGGTGTGCACGTTGACGCCGTTCTCCAACAGCAGCTTGACGACGCCCTCGGCGCCCTTCTCGCAGGCCTCGTGCAGCGACAGCCCGTCGTTGTCGTTCTTCGCCTGCACATCGGCGCCGCTGGCCAGCAGCAGCTCGGCGACGCCTTCTTGGCCCTTCGAGCAGGCCGTGTTGCAACAGCAAGCCATTCTCCTCCTCCGCGCGAACGCTGGGGCAGTTGTCCAGCAGCAGCTTGGCGATGTCGTCGTGGTCGCAGATGCGGGCCAAGTTCAACGCCGTGAGACTGAGCTGGACTTCCTCGTGCACGTCGGCGCCATTGTCCAGCAGCAGTTTGACGACGTCCTTGTGATCTTTCAAACAGGCCAGGTGCAGCGGCAGCCAGTTCTTGTTGTCCTTCGCGTGCACGTCGGCGTCATTGTCCAGCAGCAGCTGGACAACGCTCGCGTGGCCGTTCCGACAGGCTACGTGCAGCGGCGTGTCGCCAAGCGTGTCTCTCGCGTGCACATCGGCGCCGTTGACCAGCAGGGCGTTGACGAGAGCCTCGTTGCCCTTGGCGCACGCGGAGTGCAGAGCATCCTCTGTCCACTGCGTCCAGGCATGAACCGAGTCGTTGTCAACATTGCCGCTCTTGGCTTCGCCCACCACGTTGTCAATGCGTGCCATGATCTGCTCTGCCTCTGGACTCGTTGGCATGAGCCCGAACAGCGCATTGGCGGCCTCGCCGATCAGCTCCGCCTTGTTCTGCAGCTCCTGCCAACGCTCAGCGTTCGTGTTCTCGATGAGCTCAGACCACACGCCGGTGCCAAGCTGCGACGCAACAGCCGACAAGAACGCGCCACGCCGCAACAGACTGTCTGCGATGTCCGGAAATACCAGCGCCCTGACCTTGCGCATGAGCGCGACGACCTCACCGTGGTCCGAGTCGAGCGAGGGCCTGGCAGCCTTGATCATGCGCCGCGTGCTTCTTACGATCCCGCTCTTGACGTTGGACTTGTCCGCCTCAAACACATCCTGCAGCGCCGCCTTGCACAGTTCAAAGATGGCGCTGGAGCGCGCGAGCTTGGCCGGCGACTCTCCACACGTCGCCTTGATGCTCTCCACCAGCATGCGCTGCACGCTGCCAAGTGCGGCCTCCATGCGCTCGTCAAGCTCGTCGCTGAGCAGCTGCTCGAGGTCGCCAGCTTGCGTGATGCGCCGATCGATCGGCGGCGCACCAGTCTCAATCTCATCGGCAGAGATGCCGGCAAGAGCGGCAAGGTCTCCCTTGTGAGAGACCAAGTGTGCCCAGGCGGCCTCGACAACCTCGTCAATGTCGTCGCGCGTCAGAGCGTCGGGCCTCACGCCGAGCTCGCCGAGCTCCTTGGCGATCGGCGCGAGGTCCAAAGTGAGCTTGCGCAGCTCGACGCGGCCCCAGGTGTTGGCCATGTACTCGTGCAGCATGTTGCCAAGGGCGCCGACGACGGCGTGGATGCCGTGCTGGCTTGCGTCAAAGGACATGCCGATCTCCTCGAGCTTGGTCGTCAGCGCTCTGGTCTCCGCGGCCAGCGCACCCGCCAGCGAGACCTGGTTGCCCCTCTCGCGCGTGCTGCGGTTGACCACAGGGATGACGCTCTGCACGCTGTCGCCGGCGGGCACAAACTCTGGGTCCTTGTTGAGGATGGCGACCAGGTCCTCGGCATCGTGTCTGGTCCAGTCCATGTACGTGAGCGCCACGACGGCAGGGTTCTTGTTGTCGCGCACGACCGGCCAGATCGGGTTGACCTCTATCGACGAGTCGGCGGCAGAGGCGATCACCAGCACCAGCGTGTGCTCCTGCGCCAGGAACCGCTTGGTAAGGGCTTCCGAAACCTCACCATTGACTGTGCTGACGATGCCCGGCAGGTCGACCAGGTCGACGGTCGGCACGTTGGGCGCCTGCAGCACCACCTGCAGCTCGTGACGACCGTCGATGGCGCGTGGCTGGCCCTCGTGCTGGCTGTCCACAAAGTTGTTCATGATGGCCGTGATGGCCGCAGGCAGTGACGAGCCCACCGGGATGTCGGTCCACGACGGCCGCATGTACTTGTGCTCCTCGGTGTCAAAGACGCGCACCTTGGTCTCCTTCTCGTTGGTGCGACGCAGCATGAGGCGCACGACCATGCGCGTGCAGATCTTCGAGTCGCGCGGAAACACCTCGCGCTGGGCGATGCGCTCGAGCGTGGACGACTTGCCGTGGCTCTGCGCGCCGCACACCACGATGGTCGGCAGCTCGAGATGGGCCTCGCCGCGCAGCTCGGTCAGCGTCTCGAGCAGGCGCTTGTAGGGCATGTTGTCGCCACAGAGCATGCTGGAGATGCAGTGCGGCAGACCCTCGTCGACATTGTCGCCGCTGTCGCTCTTGGCTTCCAGCTCGCTGTCCGAGGAGGCCCGCTGACGCTGCCTTTATCGCTGCAGTGTTCCAGCACGAGCCATGACTCGTTGTCGCTGTCTTTGTTGCGGACGCTCATCACGTACTTGGGCTTTGTGGCACGGCACAGCTCTTTCTTCCTGCTCTTCCCGCTTGCTTTTTCTCTTCCACGCCACGTTGGGGATTTGCCCTCGAACGCACGGCGTAGACAGAACTCCGCCGGTCCCTCGCTGCTATGCTGGTCGAGTTCAGGAACTGGACAGGCTAAAGCCCACGCAGAGTCGGTCGGCAGAGGAGGCTGCGACTGCGCTCGAAACTGCGCTGACTGACTGATATGTGACGGCATGAACATCCATTTCCCGATTCCCTCTTCTGCCGGAGCGCTCGGCGACTTGCGTGCGTGCGTGCACGTGCACTCCTTTAGCTGGTCCATGTGCGCAAGCGCGCGAGCGAGTGCCTTATCCATTTCTCGAAATCCATCCTGGGAACCATTCTCGGCACTGACCTGGGTGGCAGAGAGGGAGAAGACCGGTCTTGGCGGCGTTTGGTCGGCTCTGTCCGTCTGCCTGTCGTCATGAGACCATCTTGGATCGAGCGAGCAAGCGTGGGTGCTTCGGCCAGACTTCATCTTTCAGCGCCTTGCGCAGTTGGAGAGCCGCGCAAAGATTCTTGCGGCGCTGCTGCCTCGCGTCCTTTGGAGGCCGGCTGAGCAAGAGGCCTGCGCCGAGCCCATGACCAAGCGCCGATCCCTGTTCACCTCCTGGTGGAACTAACCTACGATGTGAGTTTTTGACGAAAGGCGACCGCAGCAAAGTGCGTCGTGTAGAGAAGATCCCCTGGCGGCCGTGACTCAGCACCGGGTACCAGGTACCATGGGGGTCGGTAAATTGCGACACCCCTATGTAATTTGGCTCCAAGCAGGCATTTTGCTTGCAAGAAAGTGCAACACCCTACCCCGCCTGCTTGGCTCCTATGAATGAAAAAGACTACTGGCAAGCATATGATTTGTTGGGTGATCGAGCTCAGGGCGACCTGGAGGCGGCAGCAGGCGCCGACGAAGGCTCTCCGGCGGTAGGTGCACGCAGCAGACCCATCTCGTCCACGACGTGCTGCAGGATCTCGCGGCACCTCACCTTGAACGCCTCGCCCTTCAATTCTTGGATCGCTTGGGCATCTGCCTTGCGGTTTGGCAGCGCCTGGGCGACCGACTTGAGCAGCGCGCGGGCCCGCATCACGCTGAGATTGTTGTCGTTGATGAGGGGGACGATATTGTCCTTGATATTCTGCATATGGCCCTCCAAGCGGCGTGACCGCTTGGTTTTCGCGGCGGCAGCTTTCACCTCCGCGGCCTTCGCAGCCTCCGCGCGACGGTCGTTCACGCCCTCGATGTACTGGATGACCTGCGGGGAGTTCATCTGAACCGTCTGCGCGTTGAGGATCATGGCGCCGACCGTGTGGTCCGTGTTGCGGCGCTGCGCGTTGTCCAACTTGCGGCGCTTGTCGGCGAGGTCGCTCGTGGGCGTGGACACAGCCTTGATGAGGGGCGTCGAGTCGTACCCAGGCACCTCGACGATGACTGAGACGTCGATCACCTCCACGTCTTCAAGGTTGAGCGGGGCGCCGAACCGGTCGCGCTTCACGCGTTCCAGATCCTCGAGCAGGCGCCCGGCCTTGATCACGCGCAGCTTGTCCTCCTGGACCTGCGGCGAACAGGGGTCAGATCGGCGCTCAATCTTGCGTAGGTCGTCCTCCAAGCTGTTGAGAAGCGCGTGTTCGAACTTGCGCTTGCGCCAAAGCTCGCCGGGGGCCTCCACGATGCGCTGGATCTCCTCGTTTCTTCGCCTTGTACGCCTGGACATCGGCCTCGTGGCGGGTGCGGAGTTTTCTCGAGCTCTTTCTCGAGCTCGGTCGCTTGGTGGTGCGGAGTATCTCGACTCCGGCGTCGCGCTCCTTCTTTACCACCAAAGCGCGGTCGAAACCTGGCGAAACTTCGCGTCCGCCACCTCCTCGGCGTCGCGGCTCTTCTTCCGGTAGTTTTCGAGCGAGGTGAGCACCCCGTCGCGGCGCGCGATGGCGTCCTGCGCCGGGTCCGCGAAAAACGTGGCCATTTGTCGAGGGCTTTCGTGCGGGTGACGGCGTCGACCCGCTCCTTGGCCTCGTCCAAGTAGTGTATGGTCTTCGACTTGCGCATGACCATGCTGGAAGGTCTCTGCAAGACGCGGATGTCGGGGGACGGCCTGCGGGACTCAGCGGGCGCCTTTGACTGCGTCCGTGGTGGCGTCTGTGGGGCGCGGCGTCAATAACGAAGTGCCACAACCACCGAGAGTGTGCCCGTGCCGCGAGTGGACCATCTCGACCACGCGATGGCGACGACCAGATCGTGACTCTGGCGATGCTTGTCTGCCATGGTCGTGATGCTGTGCTCGAGCAGCACCTTCCGGTTGAACGGGTAAATCCCTGCCTTCCGGCATGCCTGGATGATGATGCTTGGTGTCATCGCCTTGGTTAGGGCAACCGAGGCGGCCTCGACCTTGGAGACGCGCGAGATCTGCTTGCCCTCGTTGCGCTGCGCAGACTCGTAGCTCACGCGCTGGACCTTGTACTGGCCAAAGATGCCCACATCACAGGATTGCTGCTGCCCCGTGCATTCGGGCAGGTAGCCGACTAGGTCGATCCCGAGCGTCGTCAGGTTGCGCAGGAACTTGACGTCGAAGCGGCTTCCATGCCAGTCAGTGCACCAGAGCACGCGCTTGCCGGGCTCGGGCGAGAGGTCGGGAAACATGCGCTTGAAGATGGCGATGACGGCGCTGATGTTCTCCTTGGTGATGCTGCCGTTCGGGGAAAGGGTCCAGTGGAAGTCCTTCTCAGTCCATGCCACATTGTTGATGACGTTGAAGCGGGTTGCTGCGCGTGTGCTTCGCGACCTTGCGCATCTCCTCAATGCTCTTGGGGTTGATGGTCTTCTTTGCAGAGAAGACCCACAGCGGGATGGTCGGCTGGCCGAGCAGATTGTGTCCAGCTAGGACGGTGATGTGTTCATCGTGTTGCCCCGGGCTTGGTGCGGTGGCGCCGGTTGTTCTCTTTGGCGACGCGGTCCTCGGTTGTGATGACGTGCTCCTGCTGCGTGGGGATGACAGTGCGGTCGCGCCCCTCCGCGGCGGACGTCTCGTCCGTGAATACGCAACGGGCAGGGTAGAGGAACTCAATCTCTTGCTCGGGGTCACCAGGCGTCCTCACCGCGTGACCGTTCTCCACGCACACGCGAATGAAACAGTCGGCCACCACTCGATGTTGGTTGAGTTGAACCACCGCACCGTTCCGCAGTGCACGTTGCGCGCCTTGACCTTGACGAGGTTAGGGAACTCCCCCTGCATGCGCGAGAACCAGCCTCTGAAGAAGTGCTTCGTGGGCCCGTCCTTGCCGAACTGCCGCCTGACCTTGTCATCTTTGATCATGGACAGGGCGAGGCTCAAGACCTGGCGCTTGCCCATGGCGAGGCCCCGCTCGTCCAACAGCAGCACCGCGCGCGCCAAGTTCTTCTCGGCCTCCAGGTCCATGGGAGGCGGCCGACCGCGCTTTGGCACCATGCCCTTCTTGAGCCATCGCGAAATTGTCGCGTGATGGATGTCGAGGTTGAGCACGCTCTGGCAGAAGATGCCGACGTCCCTGACGCTCGTGAGATTGTACGGCGCTTCGTTCTTCATCCTGCCAAGTTCGTCCTTCGCCTGGGCTTGCCGCACCAGCATGGACTTGCGCTGGCTCGCGAGCGACTTCTCGACGTGGTCTGCGCCAACCGCGAGTTCAGGGCCGCGCTCGGCGCCCTTCGTGGCGTGCTCCCCCGAGAGACGCGCGAGCCGCCGCCCGCATCGCTGCTCGGACTTTAGCTTGGTCTGTGCCAAGTGGTATTTCTCCTGCCACTCAGCAGCCGCCGCGGCGAGCTTGAGCACGACTCCTTGAGCTCCACCGTCGGGACACGGCCGCCGCCATCGTCGTCGCTGGGTTCTGACAGGGCCTCCGCGAAGGCAATAGCAGCGTCATGGGGATGAACAAGCATGGCAATAGACTTGTCCTCATTCAGTAGCACAGCACGGCGGCCAGATATCCGCCCAACGGTGAGCAGCTGGCCGTTGAACTTGTCCGGGCGAGGCCATTTGAAGTTGTGGCCGATGACACTGCTATGAAGCCGAAAGCCTTCTTTTCGAGGCCCTCCTTCTCCGTGTACCCAGCAAGGGACGTGGACGATGCACCCTGGCAAGGACCACCCCAGCACTGGCCATTGCAGCCGCTACAGCGCGTTGAGCACCACCGCCCTGACCTGCCGTTCTTCCTGGGCTCCTTTGCAGGCTGTTGCAATTTTTTACAGCTACTGGGTCGAGAATTCGCCTGCTTAAGGCCCAAATTACATAGGGGTGTCGCAATTTACCGACCCCCATGGTACTTGGATCCCTCAAGCCACAGCACTACGGTCTGGACTCGGACGACGACGATCTCCGGCCAGAACATCCCCTGCGGGCCGCGCTGCTGGCTGAGCGCGAGCGAGCCAAGCGGCACCCGTCCCACGAGCCGCCGGGGGCCTCTCCCGCACGCGCGAGACGCGCGACACGCGCGGCACGCGCAGAGCGGACCGTGCGCTCGCCCCGAGAAACGGCTACCGGGGGAGTGCACGCGGACCGGCCCAAGTCTCTCAAGGGCATCCATCCTCGACTGTACGTGCGGCACGCGGCGGCAGCACGCGCGTACAGACGCCGCCAAGTGGGCGCGCGCGAGGATCCGCTCCGGCCCAGCCCGGACGACCGCAGCGGAGCCAGCGGCAGCGCCATCGCCGCTGAGCCGCGACCACCATAACCCAATCGCGACTAACTTTGCTTACCGTCTTGGCGGCGAGCCTTCCTCCTGGGTCAGAGCTCCCGGCGGGGGCTGAGCCCCAGGTGGTATGGATCTGCGCGGCAGATCCGAGAGTGCAGACGAGGGCGGCTGCTTGGCGAAAGCGGCCCTGTTCCGCCGTCGGGACGGCGGGACAGGCCGCGGGTTTATGATTTTAGAAAAAAGAAGAAACCCTCGGCGGGCGGGATGGTGGGTGACCGAAAACTCCTGCGCCTCCTCGTCGTCCAGCGTGCGTCGATCGCAGGCAGATCCCAAAGGTGACTGCCTGGATCACTCGACTTGGAGGCGCAGCTCCCCTCTGTGACCGAAAACTCCTGCGCCTCCTCGTCGTCCAGCGTGCGTCGATCGCAGGCAGATCCCAAAGGTGACTGCCTGGATCACTCGACTTGGAGGCGCAGCTCCCCTCTGCCGCTAACCAGCATTATCCGGCCGCAGAATGCGCGGATCAAGCACATCTTTGCACTCTCCGAGAACTTCTACACGTCGGATGCGCGACTATCTGTTTCCCTCCCCGGGTCTCCTATGGCTTCTGCGCAGCACGCCGGAGACCCTGGGTCGTGAAACAGATAGTTTCTCTTAGCGACTGGCTGACGAGTGCGTCCGGCAAAGGCGAGTCGGGTGCAGACCCGATTCACCCGCCGCGGACGACGCACGATATCGGATTTATTTGGACCCACCACCGTCCCTGGCCTTCGACGGCCGCTCTACCGTAGTCCGATCGCCCTTACGAAGGCTCCGAGCCCGCCCGCCCGCGCGAGGCGGCGGCCGAGCCGAACCTAGTTCCCGTTCTTTACGTCTTCCTTCCTTCCGTCCCGCCTGCAGCAGCAGGCGGCACCTTACCCAAGCGTAGGCGCCTCAGCAGTGGTTGATCCACGTAGTCGAGGTGCCGCGCCAACGGGCGCTTCAGCCAGGAGCTGAAAGGGAAAGCAAGGAAATCGGAATGCCAGTACCACTGAGTTTCAGCGTCTCACAGCCATTCGCGATGGTTCCGCAGGAGTGCTGCGATGCCCTCGTGACCCTTCTCAGGCCACGTCTAGCGCTGTGCTGCCATTGTTGGCTTTCGCGTGCACACTGGCGCCGTTGTCCAGCAGCAGCTTGGCGACGCCCTCATGGCCGTTCCAACAGGCATCGTGCAGCGGCGCGTAGCCATACTTGTCCTTCGCGTGCACATCGGCACCGTAGCCCAGCAGCAGCTTGGCGACGCCCTCGTGGCGGTTCTCGCAGGCATCGTGCAGCGGCGTGCTACCACAGTCGTTTTCCGCGTGCACGTCGGCGCTGTAGTCCAACAGCAGCTTGGCGACGCCCTCGTGGCCGTTCCCACAGGCCTTGTGCAGCGGCGTGTCGCTATTGTTGCTATTCGCGTGCACATCGGCGCCGTTGCCCAGCAGAAGCCTGGCGACGCCCTCGTGGCCGTTCGAACAGGCATCGTGCAGTGGCGTGTCACCACTTGTCCTTCGCGTGCACGTCGGCGCCGTTGTCAACCAGCAGCTTGGCGACGCCCTTGTGGTCCTTCTTGCAGGCATCGTGCAGCGGCGTGCTACCAATATTGCTTTTCGCGTGAACATCGGCGCCGTTGCCGAGCAGCAGCTTGGCGACGCCCTCGTGGCCGGTGTAGCAGGCGTCGTGCAGAGCCAGCCAGCCGTTGTTGTCCCTCGCGTGCACATCGGTGCTGTTGTCCAGCAGCAGCTTGGCGACGCTCTCGTGGCCACAGGTGCGGGCCAGGTCCAACGCCGTCAGACCGAGCTTGTCCTTCGCGCTCACGCCGGCGCCGTTGTCCAGCAGCAGCTTGGCAACGCCCTCGTGACCTTTTAAAACAAGCCGAGTGAAGTGCCAGCCAGCCATCGTCGTTCTTCGCGTGCAAATCGGCGCCGTTGTCCAGCAGCAGCTTGGCGACGCCCTCGTGGCCGTTCTCGCAGGCATCGTGCAGCGCTGTTTTTTGCCAGAGTTGGTTTTCGCGTGCACATCAGCGGCGCTGTCCAGCAACAGCTTGGCGACGCCCTCGTAGCCGTTCTGGCAGGCGATGTGCAAAGCTAGCTGGCCGTCGTCCTTTTTCGCGTGCACATTAGCGACGTTTTCCAGCAGCAGCTTGGCGACGACCTCGTGGCCACAAAGGCAAGCAATGTGCAGGGCTAGCCAGCCTTCGTCCATTCTAACGTGTACATCGGCACCGTTGTCCAGCAGCAGCTTCGTGACAACATCGTGGCCCTTTAAACTAGCATTGTGCAGCGGCGTGTTGCCGCTGCTGCCCTTCGCGCACATCGGCGCCGTTGTCCAGCAGCAGCTTGGCGACGCCCGTGGCCGTTCTGGCAGGCCACGTGCAGCGGCGTTTCGCCAAGCGTGTCTCTTGCGTGCACATCGGCATCGCTGTCCAGTAGGGCTTTGACGAGAGCTTTGTTGCCCTTTGCGGACGCACAGAAAAGATCAGCCTCGGTCCACTGCGAGCAGGCACGGACCGAGTCGTTGTCAACATTGCCGCTCTTGGATGCGCGCACCACTTTTTCAATGTCTGCCACGATCTGCTTGATGCCTGGACACGTCGGCATGAGCCCCAGCAGCGTATTGGCGGCCTCGCCGACCAGCTCCACCTTGCACTCGAGCTCCCGTCGACACTCTGCGTCAGCCACACCAATTTCCTTGGCGATCGGCACAAGCTCAAAGATGAGCTTATACAGCTCGGCGCGCCCCCACGTGTTGGCCATGTACTCGTGCAGCATGTTGCCAAGAGCGCCAACGACGGCGCGGATCCCGTGCTGACTCGGGTTGAACAGCACGCCAATCTGCTCGAGCTTCGGCGTCAGCAACGCCTCCTCCGAGGCCATAGCGCCCTGCGTCACTTTTTCGCACGCGCTGAGGGTGTCACGGTTGACCACAGGGATGACGCTCTGCACGGTGCTGCAGTCGGTCACGAACTTGGCCTCTTTGTTAAGAATGTCGATCATATCCGCCTTGCTGTGCCGGCTCAGGTCCATGTGCGTCAGCGCCACCACGGTAGGGTTCTTGGTCTCAGACAAGAGTCGCCAGATCGCACTGGCCCTAAGCTGCCTGTCGCTTGCGCAAGCAACCGCCACCACCAGCGTGTCCTCCTTGGCCAGAAACCGCTTGGCGAGCAGCATGGACGCAGCGTCTTCCGCGAGACTGTCGATGCCTGGCAGGCCGACGAGATCGATGGTGGGCACGTCGGGCGCTTGTAGCATCACCTGCAGCTCGTGGCGACTGTCGATGGCGTTCTTAACGCCTTTGTGCTTGGTGTCGACAAAGTCTCGCATAATGGCTCTGGTGGCCTCGTGCACTGGCATCCCCTCCGGATATCGGTCCACGACGGCCGCATGCCCTTGTTGTCCACGGTATCGAAGATGCGCACCTTGATGGTCCTCTTCTCGGCCTTCTTGCCGCTGTTGCGCAGCAGGAGCCGCACGGCCATGCGCGCGCAGATACTCGAGTCGCGCGGGAACACCTCCAGTTGCGCGATGCGCTCGAGCGTGGACGACTTGCCGTGGCTCTGCACGCCGCAGACCACAATACGGCAGGGTGAGGTTGGCTTCGCCTCGCAGCTCAAGCAGTCGTTTGTATGGCATGCTGTCGTCAAAGAGCATGCTAGAGTGCGGCAAACCCGCGCTGACATCGTCGCCGCTGTCGCTGTTGGTTTCCACCTCGTCGTCGAAGAAGGGCCCGCCGGCTTCATCGTCGCTACTGTCCGGCACGAACCACGAGCCCTCGTCGCTGCCTTTGTTGTGGACGCTCATCACGCACCTGGGCTTGCGGCACAGCGCAGCTCGTCCTGCTTTTACTGCTTGTTTCTTTTACGCCACGTTGGGGATCTGCGCTCGCGCACGCACAGCGTGCAGAGCCCTGGAGCTGAACCAGTGGGAGCGTGGGTGTGCACATTCGAATGTGTGCCAAGTGCGGGCGAGTGAGCGCGAGCGAGTGTGTTGTCCAGTTCTCGAAATCCATTCTGGGATCCATTCTCGGCACTGACATGGGTGGCAGAGAGAGAGAGGAGGCTGGTCCAGTTAGACTCTCTTGGCGGCGCTGCGTCGATTTTGTCCAATTGCCTGTCGTCATGAGGCCAATTTGGACTGTGAGCGAGCAAGCGTGGGTGTCTCATCGTTCAGACTTTTGGCCTGGAGCGCGCTTTGTGCAGCGCTTTGTGCAGCGCTTTGAGAGCCGCGCAAAGACTCTTGCGGCGCTGCCGCATCGCGTCCTCTGGAGGCCGGCTGAGCAAGAGGCCTGCGCCGAGCCCAAGACCAGAAGCGACCTTGTCCCGCCTCGGCTTGTCCCGATCACCTCCTGGTGTAACTAACCTGAGATGTGAGTTTTTGACCTGTGGATGTTGTGGAAGACTACATCTAATAGGTGATCAGACGTCTGCAGAAACTACTGCGGCAGTCAATGGAGAACAGCAATGCGAGCGCCCCACGCGGCGTGTCACTCTGTCACTCTTGTCACTCTGAAGCTCTGGTCGATCGATCGTGCGCGACATGGAGGAGGAGGAGAGCACCGCGACCGCCACCCACCGTGGATGGACGGCGTGCTGCGTCTCGCGCGCGACCTTGGCGCGGACGAGCCCGAGCCAGCACAGTGTTTTGCGAGAAGGCGCCCGACACCGCTGGAACGCGCGAGGTCGTAAAGCTGCGCAAGCCACTGGCGGCTGCCGTGCGGGACTCGGCGACGCCGCTTTTGCTCGCGCCAACCGCGGCGCACGCGCAGGTAGCCGCGACCTCCGCTGACACAAAGGGCCAGCAGTGCCAGCCCACTTGGCCCAACCTCGCCAAGCTTGCCAAGGCCCGGCGTCTGGCAAGGCAGCGGCGCCATGTGCAGAGGCCGGACTCGAGCTGGTCTCGGCGGCTGGCGGGCTGGCAGGTGGGTGCGCAAGTGCAGAAATAAATGAATGCGTGGAGACAACCAACCCCTAACGAGCCTGATGTTGAAGACCTTTGCGACGATCCTCACAAACCTGTACCGCCACTGCTCCGTCGCCAGATGCCATCACAAGAGGCCGTCAACTCGAGTGCAGCCGCCACCGCCAGCCGACGCCGAACCACCCGACCCTGGACGCCGAGAGCGGGCCTTCCTCGCACGCCGCATCCACGCGGCCAACCAGTAGACCTCGGCCGGTGTCATCCTGCTCACCACGCCGTCGCTTGCCGTGACCCAGCTGCCCAACAAGCTCTGGCTCGCCTACCTCCGCAAGCGCACTGGCCAAGCTCGTCCTGATCTGGCGTCCAGTCCAACCACGTGCGGCTGCGGCGCGACCGAGATGCGCAAGCCGAGCGCCAACTGGTTCCACGCGCTCCACTGCAAGCACGTCAACACCGCCACCGTGGCCCACAACGCGGCCCGCGACGTCATCTGCAAACACCTCAACAAGCTGGGAGGCACCGCTCGCACCGAAGTTTGGGTGAGCGACAACCTCCGCGTCGACGTCCATGCTACCTTGCAAGCACCTGCCAAGCCGGTCATCATTGATGTGACTGCCGTGAACACTATCAGCTCAACGGGCTTTGTCACGGAGCGCTCTTTGCCAACCGTCGCAGCAGCCGCATGCCAGGCCAAGCATGACAAGTACGACGCCCCTTGGTTCCAACAAGCTCCTCGTCCCGGTCCTCTCTACGGCAGGTGGCACGGCCGGCGACTGGCCCGCACTCCGCCGCATCGTGCGCGACTACTACGACAAGCACCAACGACGGCCTCGCTGCCAGCCGTCGCCTCCTCGTGGAGACGATCTTCCAGCACCAGCGGCACCTATTGCGCGCGCTCCTGGCGACCCAGGAGCCGCTCGCCCCACCAGCGGTGGCACATGCGCAAGACCTCGGTTTATACCGTGGCAGCCTGTGCTCCCTGCAGCCCCACTCGGCATCGAAGTGGGCGTTGGGTAACTCTCTAGCTTGCTGACAACCTCGCGACCAGTCTTAACTCGGCGTAAGTAATCTTCATCTCACGTGCGTCAACTTTACAGAAATGATTACTTGAAGGCTAGCGCAACGGCAGGTCGCAGTAAATGTCCAAGGCGTGCATCCACGGAAGTATGCGGTCCCGTACGAGGCGGGCAACGTCGTTCCCGTCTGCCAAAACAGTCGGCCAGTACTCTTTGATCTTGCCTTCGCGACGGCGGGCGTGGTGCTGAGTGAAGTTGTCAAAGTCGCCCCACACGGTATCGGCAAGACTTCCCTCCGCGCATGCGGCGACGTGTTGGTGGTTCTCGTCGTTTGTAGGCCAGCCCTTGAGGCAGTAGGCGCAGAAGAAGGCGTTGCAGGTGCTGCACGTGAGCGCAAAGCACCCGTCAAAGTCCTGAAAGGCGTGGCCATTGGGACACTTGAGCGTGAGGATGCCCTCGACGACATGCGTGAAGTGCTTCTCGATGCTGAGCTCGGTGAGCCGCATGCTCAGTACTCTGTCCAGCTCCGTCTTCATTACCCTCTCTGCGTCTTGCCTGACTCTGATCTCAAATTCCCGCTTCAACGCGTTGCGGTACACGTCGACGATTTCCTCCTTGACGTGCTCGACCACGGTCTTCGGGTGGAAAGGGGTGCTGTCGCAGCCACGAACGACACAGAGCACGGCGCCATTGTGCTGTTGCAGCGCCGCGCTGTTACCTGCTTCACTCTGGGCACGCAAGTGCCTTTCAAAGCACTCATCGCAGATGAAGTGCTTTTCCGAGTTGCACTTGAGGCCGCTGGCTTCGGTCTTGGTCTCAAAGCACACCACGCAATCGTGCTCGATGCCGACCTGAAAGAGGCGGTGCTCAAGCGCCTTGAGAGCGCTCAGGTTCGGCGCGTTCTCGTAAAAGCTTTTGAGCGCAGCACGGACTTCATGCGGCAGGTCAAGGCCTCCAATGAGGCGCTCGGCGAGGCCAACCACGCTGCGCATGTCCGTCTGCTCGCTCAGTAGCGGACCGCCAGGTGGCGCCGGCAAACCGATGATGACGCGCTCCGCGCTGTTTGATGAAGATGTTGTCTGCCGTGACACCGCCATGTGCACGGCCGCCTTCGTGCGTGCGTACCAGCGCAGTCAGCACGGCTTCCAGCACGCTTCGCCCCACGTCAAAGGGCGGTAAATCTGGCTGCATGCCTCGCAGCCACATATCGATGGACCCTTCCCGCATGCTGCGAAAGGCCAGGCACAGCTCGTGGTCGTCGAGGAAGACCTTCTCGGCCTGCAGAAGGAGAGGCGCCGACGGCAGAAGCAGCGGCCGCGAGAGCTTGCGATCCACGCGGAGGTCGAGACGAAGGACGACGTACGAGTGAGACCTGAGCGGTGCTCGCTCGGCGATCGTCGTGACGCGCGCGCCGTCGAGTCCAAGCCCACACCTGCGCGAGAGCGGCGCGGGCACCGGGTCGTTCTCGCCGATGGCAGCAGACTCCTCATCAGACGTCCACGGAGCCACGCTGAGAATGATCTCCGGTCGTGGGTGGAGCGGCATGCCACCCTCCAGCGCGGTGACAGTGTCGAGCAGTAGCTCGCCGTGCCTGGCCCGGCTGGGCTTTCCCGCGAAGGCGCGGACAAAGCGGGCGCGCCGACGTTCTAGCTTTGCGCGCGCCTGCAGCGTTCCCGGTGCGGGAGACGCGGACACAGCGTCGAGCGCTGCGCGTACTTTGTGCACTCGCAGCTCTTTCGTCCAGGTCTTGCGGGCCTTGTCAATGAGGTGCGCATGTTTGGCCAGGTCCTTGCAGTACACCTCGACGCGCCGCAGGGCGTCCACGAGCACTGCCACCGGCCTTTCCTGGACAGCGCCGACCGCCAGGGCCGCTTCTCGCTGGAACGTCTCGAGCGCGGTCTCCAGGTCCTGGCGCTGGACTTTCGTCATGTTGGCAGGGTCCACGAAGAACAGAGTATCCCTTGCGTTGCGCAGCTGGTCGGCCATGCGGTCTGTCGCGGCCTCCGCGCTGTGCTTGCCGCGTGGGTCGCCCGTGACATCTGCTACGCGCAGCGCTGCTGTGCAGGTCTCGCGCAGCTGGGCGGCCTCAGGGATGCCGACGCTCGCTGTGGCCTCGGTGGTGGGACGGGGTCCCAAGCTCTTGGACACGCTGCCTGCCTGCGCGGCGAACCTCGTGGCCTGCTCTGCAGCTGCTTCCATAGCCTCTTGGTTGGGGTTGACGAACTCCTCGAGGAAGGCCTCAATGGCCTCAAAGTAGCTGTTCTTCGCCACCCGCCGCCTCAGCGTGCTCTTCCGCGTTCGTCGCAGAGCCGCCGGGCGCGATCTTGCTGAGCTCGTCGAGCCGCTGCTTGGCACTCCGGACCCGTTCGAAGCGCTGCCACTGCGCCTTCTCGGCCGGCGAGAAGGGCTTCCAGACCACAAGTCTACGAAGGCACGCCACCGCCTCGTCCCACGCCCTGCTCTGTTCGCCTGCCGCGCCGCTCGTATCCTCATTGTTCGCGCGCGCGGCGTCTGCGTTGGCCAGATCTCGGCGCACTTGCATCACCTTGCCATGCTCTGCGATCACGCGGCAGAGCAGCTGCAGCATCTCCGGCATCGCCTCGACGTCGACCAACCGAGCGGCCATTGCCGGGTGCTTCGTCTTCCTCTCGTCCACCTGCTCGTCGCTCTCGCTCTCTGTTCTGCTTGCACGTGGGACTGCCGAGCGCTCTCCCAGCGCAGCCAGTCCCACGCTGCTCGTCCTGCCAAAGATGGGCGATGAGCGAGGGTGCCTGTCCTGGACTTATCTGGGCCATGAAGGGCTGGCTGGCACTTACGACTTCCCTGTCGAGTCACAGGGAACACGGCTGCGGCTCCCACCAAAAAGTCTGCACACGCAGGTGCTTGCGCGCTCGGTGTGCGCAAAAGCCAGCCGGTCCCCGGCTGCTCATCCGGCCGAGTTCGAGAATTGGACACTGGACCACCTGGTCAAGTTCTGCGCGCAGACGCGTTCTTGCCCGCTTGGCGTGTGCAAGAGTCTGTCGGCCTGTCTGTCGGCCTCTCGTTGCTCGTCCGGTCGGCCGACGCCGGGATCAGGCTTAAATCTCGATCCCGGCCGACTCGACGCGCCGTGAATTAGGACACTCGAGCAAGCTCTACTAGCTCCAAAAGTACCGCACTCGAAGTACTCACTCGCGATGGTCAGTACCAGCACTAGTCCTGTCGTGAGTACCACGGTACTCGAGTACTCGAGTACTTGCGTATGAGTACTGGTACTGGTACCCTACGCGAACGTCCCCAACAGCATGTCACTCTTGTCACTCTTGTTACTCTTGTCACTCTTGTCATCGATCGTGCGCGACATGGAGGAGGAGGAGAGCACTGCGGCCGCCACCCACCGTGGATAAACGGCGTGCTGCGACTCGCGCGCGATATCTTGGCGCGGACGAGTCGGCTTGTGAGCACTGTAGGCGACGAGGTGGTCGACCTGGGACGCTGGACGGCGGCAAGAGCGTTTGTTGGAGCGTAAGCGACTTGCTCAAGCAACGAGAGCCAGGAAATTAGAAAACCAGTGGGGGTGAGCGTGTCAAATTTATTTTGCGCCACGGTTCCGCAGCAGCTTGGCGACGCCTTCGTGACCTTTGTTGCAGGCCAAGACCAGCGCCGTTTTGCCACTTTTGTTTTGCTCGTGCACATCGGCGCCGTTGCCAAGCAGGAACTTAGCGACGTCCCCATGGCCGTGACGGCAGGCCGAGTGCAGCGGCGTGTCGCCACAGTTGTCCTTCCCGTGCATTTCGGCGCCATTATCCAGCAGGAGTTTGGCGACGCCCTCGTGACCATTCCGACAGGCCGAGTGCAGAGCCAGCCAGCCGTCGTTCCTTTTCGCGTGTACATCGCCGTTGTCCAGCAGCAGCTTGGCGACGCCCTCGTGGCCGTTGTAGCAGGCTGAGTGCAGAGCCGTATCGCCATTGTTCTTCTTCCCGTGCACATCGGCGCCGTTGTCCAGCAGCAGCTCGGCGACGCTCTCGTGGCCACAGGTGCGGGCCAGATCCAACGCCGTCAGACCGAGCTTGTCCTTCGCGCTCACGTCGGCGCCGTACTCTAGCAGCTGCTTGGCGACGCCCTTGTGACCTTTCAAACAAGCCAAGTGAAGCGGCGTCCAGCCATTGTCGTGCTCCGCCTGCACATTAGCGCCGTTGTCCAGCAGGACTTTGACGAGAGCTTCGTGGCCGCTGGCGGACGCAGAGTGCAGGTCACACACTATCGACTGAGCAGGCACGAACCAAGTCGCTGTTCACACGGCCGCTCCTGGATGCGTCCACCACTTTGCCAATGTCCGCCAAGACCTCCTTCATCTCTGCACACGTCGGCATGAGCCCCGACAGCGCATGGGCGGCTTCGCTGACCAGTTCCACTTTGCTCTCCAGCACCTGCCGACGCGCTGCGTCCGTTTCCTCGAGGAGCTCAGGCCGCACGCCTGGCCCGAGTTGCCTCGAGAGCGGCGAAGAACGCGCCGCGCCGCAACAGACTGTACGCGACGTCCGTGAACACCAGCGCCCTGACGTTGTTCGTGAGCGTGGCGACGTCGACCTGGTTTGAGTCGAGCGATAGCATGGCATCCTTGATCATGCGTCGCGTCCTGCTTTTGACCTCGCTCCTGATCTGCGCTCTGTCCTCCTCGAACACGTCCTCAAGCGCCGCCTTGCACAGTTCGATGATGGCGCAGAAGCGCACGAGCTTGACCGGCGGCTCTGCACACATCGCCTGGATGCTCTCCTCCAGCATGCGCTGCACGCTGCCAAGTGCGGCCTTCATGCGCCCGTCCAGCTCCGCGTCAAACTGCTGCTCGAGGTCGCCAGCTTGCTCGACGCGCAGTCCGAACAGCTCGCTAGACTGCGTCTCGTCGCCAGTGAGTGCATGGCTCTGAGCGGCCGCGTTCCACTTGCTCAGGTCGCGAGAGACCAAGTGCGCCCAGGCCGTCTTGATGGCGTCGTGAACCTCGTCACGGGTCACAGCTTCGGGTTTCACGCCAAGCTCGCCGAGCTCCTCGGCGATCGGCACGAGTTCAAAGGTGAGCTTGTCTAGCTCGGAGCGCACCCAGGTGTTGGCCATGTACTCTTGCAGCATGTTGCCAAGAGCGGCGACGACGGCGCGAATGCCGTGCTGGCTCGCGTCGAAGGACATGCCGATCTCCTCGAGCTTGGCCGTCAGCGCTCTGGTCTCCGCGGCCAGCGCACCCCGCCAGCGAGACCTGATTGCCCCTCTCGCGCGTGCTGCGGTTGATGACGGGAATGACGCTCTGCACGCTGTCGCCGGCGGGCACAAACTCTGGTCCTTGTTGAGGATGGCGACCAGGTCCTCGGCATCGTGTCTGCTCCAGTCCACGTACGTGAGCGCCGCCACGGCAGGGTTCCTGTTGTCGCGCACGAGCGGCCAGATCGGGTTGACCTCCACCGACGTGTCCGCGGCAGAGGCGATCACCAGCACCGTGTGCTCCCGCGCCAGGAACCGCTTGGTGAGGGCGTCCGAAACCTCTCCGTTGACCGTGTTGACGACGCCAGGGAGGTCCACCAGGTCGATGGTGGGCACGTTTGGCGCTTGCAGCATCACCTGCAGCTCGTGGCGACCGTCGATGGCGCGCGGCTGGCCTTCATGAGTGTTGTCCACGAACTTGTTCATGATTCCGGCGATGGCGGCAGGCAGAGATGAGCCCTTCGAGATGTCGGTCCACGATGGCTTGATACCCGTGCGCTTCTCACTGTCAAAGATGCGCACCATTGGTCTCCTTCTCGTTGCTGCGACGCAGCATGAGGCGCACCACCATGCGCGTGCAGATCTTCGAGTCGCGCGGAAACACTTCACGCTGGGCGATGCGCTCGAGCGTGGACGACTTGCCGTGGCTCTGTGCGCCGCACACCACGATGGTCGGCAGCTCAAGATGAGCTTCGCCGCGCAGCTCGGTCAGCGTCTCGAGCAGGCGCTTGTACGGCATGTTGTCGCCACAGAGCATGCTGGAGATGCAGTGCGGCAGACCCTCGTCGACATTGTCGCCGCTGTCGGGCTGTACTGCCAGCTGCTTTATGTCGGGTCGAGCTCGCTGTCGCTGCAGTGTTCCAGCACGAGCCATGACTCGTTGTCGCTGTCTTTGTTGCGGACGCTCACGTTGGGCTTTGTGGCACGGCTCAGCTCTTTTCTTCTGCTCTTCCCGCTTGTTTCTTCTCTTCCACGCCACGTTGGGGATCTGCCCTCGCACGCACGGCGTGGACAGAGCTCCGCCGGTCCCTCGCCGCTCTGCCGCGAGTTCAGGAACCGGACAGGCTAAAGCCCAAGCAGAGTCGGTCGGCAGAGGAGGTTGCGACTGCGCTCGAAACTGCGCTGATTGACGACAACATGAACATCCATTTCCGATTCCCTCTTCTGCCGGAGCGCTCGGCGACTTGCGTGCGTGTGTGCACGTGTGCTCCTTGAAGTGGTCCATGTGCGCAAGCGCGAGCGAGTGACTTGTCCATTTCTCGAAATCCATCCTGGGAACCTTATCGGCACTGACCTGGGTGGCAGAGAGGGAGAAGACCGGTCTTGGCGGCGTTTGGTCGGCTCCATCTGTCTGCCTGTCGCCATGAGACCATCTTGGATCGAGCGAGCAAGCGTGGGTGCTTCGGCCAGACTTCATCTTTCAGCGCCTTGCGCAGTTTGAGAGCCGCGAAAAGATTCTTGCGGCGCTGTTGCGGCGCTCTGGAGAGGCCGGCTGAGCAAGAGGCCTGCGCCGAGCCCATGACCAAGCACCGATCCCTGTTCACCTCTGGTGTAACTAACAGTAACCTGGGTTGTGAGTTTTTGACCTGTGGATGTTGTGGAAGACTACGTCGCGTAGGTGATCGGACGTCTGGCGAAACTACTGCGGCAGTCAATCGAGAACGACAACGCGAGTGTCCCACTCTGGCACTCTTGTCACTCTCCTTTGAATCTTGTCACTCTTGTCACTCTTGTCACTCTTGTCATCGATCGTGCGCGACATGGAGGAGGAGGAGAGCACTGCGGCCGCCACCCACCGTGGATGGACGGCTTGCTGCGACTCGCGCGCGATATTTTGGCGCGGACGAGTCGGCTTGTGAGCACTGTAGGCGACGAGGTGGTCGACCTGGGGACGCTGGAGGCGGCAAAAGCGTTTGTTGGAGCGTAAGCGACTTGCTCAAGCAACGAGAGCCAGGAAATTAGAAAACCAGTGCCATTAGTAGGTGAGCATGTCATGCTCTTGCGCCGCGGACCGGCAGCAGCTTGGCGACGCCCTCGTTTGTGTTCCGTCAGGCTTTGTGCAGCGGCGTGTCGCTACAGCTGTCCTTCACGTGCATCGGCGTCGTGGCTCTTCGCACGTAGCCCGGGCGAGCGCTCAAGTGTTGGCGCTGTTGTCCATCAGTACCAGCAGCTCGACGACATCCTTGTGGCCATTCGTGCAGGCCAGCTGCAGCGGCGTGTTGTCATCGTTGGTTGTCGCGTGCATGTCGGCGCCATTGTCAAGCAGCAGCTTGGCGACGCCTTGGTGCCCTTTAGAACAGGCTGTGGCCAGTGGCGTCTGGCCGAACGTGTTTTCCGCGTGCACATCGGCGCCGTTGTCCAGCAACAGTTTGGCTACGCCCTCATGGCCGTTCCAACAGGCCTGGTGCAGCGCCGTATGGCCCCAGCTGTCCTTCGCGTGCACGTCAGCGCCATTGTCCAACAGCAGCTTGACGACGCCCTCGTGGCCCTTCTCGCAGGCTCTGTGCATCGGTGTGTCGCCACGGTCGTCTTTCATGTGCACATTGACGCCGTTGTCCAACAGCAGCTTGACGACGCCCTCGTGGCCCTTCTCGCAGGCCTCGTGCAGCGACTGCCAGCCATTGTTGTTCCTCGCTTGCACATCGGCGCCGCTGGCCAGCAGCAGCTCGGCGGCGCCTTCTTGGCCCTTCGAGCAGCCTCGTGTTGCAACAGCAAGCCATTCTCCTCCTCCGCGCGAACGCTGGGGGCGTTGTCCAGCAGCAGCTTGGCGATGTCGTCGTGGTCGCAGATGCGGGCCAAGTTCAACGCCGTCAGACTGAGCTGGACTTTCTCGTGCACGTCGGCGCCATTGTCCAGCAGCAGTTTGACGACGTCCTTGTGATCTTTCAAACAGGCCAGGTGCAGCGGCAGCCAGTTCTTGTTGTCCTTCGCGTGCACATCGGCGCCATTGTCCAGCAGCTGGACGACGCTCGCGTGGCCGTTCCGACAGGCTACGTGCAGCGGCGTGTCGCCAAGCGTGTCTCTCGCGTGCACATCGGCGCCGTTGACCAGCAGGGCGTTGACGAGAGCCTCGTTGCCCTTGGCGCACGCGGAGTGCAGAGCATCCTCTGTCCACTGCGAGCAGGCATGAACCGAGTCGTTGTCAACATTGCCGCTCTTGGCTGCGCCCACCACGTTGTTAATGTGTGCCATGATCTGCTTTGCCTCTGGACTCGTTGGCATGAGCCCGAACAGCGCATTGGCGGCCTCGCCGATCAGCTCCGCCTTGTTCTGCAGCTCCTGCCAACGTTCAGCGTTCGTGTCCTCGATGAGCTCAGACCACACGCCGGTGCCAAGCTGCGACGCAACAGCCGACAAGAACGCGCCACGCCGCAACAGACTGTCTGCGATGTCTGGGAATACCAGCGCCCTGACCTTGCGCATGAGCGCGACGACCTCACCGTGGTCCGAGTCGAGCGAGGGCCTGGCAGCCTTGATCATGCGCCGCGTGCTTCTTACGATCCCGCTCTTGACGTTGGACTTGTCCGCCTCAAACACGTCCTGCAGCGCCGCCACAGTTCAAAGATGGCGCTGGAGCGCGCGAGCTTGGCCGGCGACTCTCCACACGTCGCCTTGATGCTCTCCAACAGCATGCGCTGCACGCTGCCAAGTGCGGCCTCCATGCGCTCGTCAAGCTCGTCGCTGAGCAGCTGCTCGAGGTCGCCAGCTTGCGTGATGCGCCGATCGATCGGCGGCGCACCAGTCTCGGTCTCATCGGCAGCGATGCCGGCAAGAGCGGCAAGGTCCCCCTTGTGAGAGACCAAGTGTGCCCAGGCGGCCTCGACAACCTCGTCAATGTCGTCGCGCGTCAGAGCGTCGAGCCTCACGCCGAGCTCACCAAGCTCCTTGGCGATCGGCGCGAGTTCCAAAATGAGCTTGCGCAGCTCGACGCGGCCCCAGGTGTTGGCCATGTATTCTTGCAGCATGTTGCCAAGAGCGGCGACGACGGCGCGAATGCCGTGCTGGCTCGCGTCGAAGGACATGCCGATCTCCTCGAGCTTGACCTTGAGCGCTCTGGTCTCCGCGGCCAGCGCACCCGCCAGCGAGACCTGATTGCCCCTCTCGCGCGTGCTGCGGTTGATGACGGGGATGACGCCTGCACGCTGTCGCCGGCGGGCACAAACTCTGGGTCCTTGTTGATGGCGACCAGGTCCTCGCCATCGTGTCTGGTCCAGTCCATGTACGTGAGCGCCACGACGGCAGGGTTCTTGTTGTCGCGCACGAGCGGCCAGATCGGGTTGACCTCTATCGACGCGTCCGCGGCAGAGGCGATCACCAGCACCAGCGTGTGCTCCTGCGCCAGGAACCGCTTGGTAAGGGCTTCCGAAACCTCCCCATTGACCGTGCTGACGATGCCAGGGAGGTCGACCAGGTCGACGGTCGGCACGTTGGGCGCCTGCAGCACCACCTGCAGCTCGTGACGACCGTCGATGGCGCGTGGCTGGCCCTCGTGCTGTCCACAAAGTTGTTCATGATGGCCGTGATGGCCGCAGGCAGTGACGAGCCCACCGGGATGTCGGTCCACGACGGCCGCATGTACTTGTGCTCCTCGGTGTCAAAGACGCGCACCTTGGTCTCCTTCTCGTTGGTGCGACGCAGCATGAGGCGCACGACCATGCGCGTGCAGATCTTCGAGTCGCGCGGAAACACTTCGCGCTGGGCGATGCGCTCGAGCGTGGACGACTTGCCGTGGCTCTGCGCGCCGCACACCACGATGGTCGGCAGCTTGAGGTCGGTTTCACCGCGCAGCTCGGTCAGCGCCTCGACCAGACGCTTGTAGGGCATGTTGTCGCCACAGAGCATGCCGGAGATGCAGTGCGGCAGCTCGCTGCCCTCCGCGCCCGACTCATGCTCGCTGTCCGAGGAGGCCCCGTTGACGGTGCCGTTGTCGCTGCAGCGCTCCACCATGCGCCATGACTCCCCGTCGCTGTCTTCAATGTTGTCGCGCATGACGCACTCGGATCGTATGACGCACGATAAGCTCACCGCTCTTCCTGCTCTTTCTGCTTTTGCTTCTTCCACGCCACGTTGGGGATCTGCCCTCGCACGCACAGCGTTCACAGAGCTCCGCCGGTCCCCTCGCTGCTATGCCGGTCGAGTTCAGGATATGGAGAAGCCGATGCCCACGCAGAGTCGGTCGGCAGAGGAGGTTGCGACTGCGCTCCTCGCCTCCTCTGCGGTCAGTCGGAGCTGAACCAGTCTGTGGGTGTGCACATTCAAATGTGTGCCAAGTGCCAGCAAGTGGTCGCGAGCGAGCGTCTTGTCCCGTTCTCGAAATCCATCCTGAGATCCAATCTCGGCCTTGGCGTGGGTGGCACAGCGAGAGCGGAGGCTGGTCCAGTTGGACTCTCTTGGCGGCGTTTGGCCTGCTCCATCCGTCTGCCTGTCGCCATGAGACCGGCCATCTTGGATCGAGCGAGCGAGCGAGCGTGGGTGCTTCGGCCAGAGTTCAGCTTTCAGCGCCTTGTGCAGCTTAAACGCCGCGGCGCTGCCGCATCGCGTCCTCTGGAGCCGGCTGAGCAAGAGGCAAGAGGCTTGCGCCGAGCTCAAGACCGAGCGACATCGATGCGTCTGGCTAAAGGCCAAGCACCTCAACATGACCACACCTTTGCTGCCTGTTGGCTGCTTTACCTTTGGCTAATTGTACCAAGCGGGCCGAGGTGAACAAGTAACCAGCAAGCTCTGGTAGCTCAGGGGTAGAGCGTCCGCCTGACACGCGGAAGGTCGCGGGTTCAAATCCCGCTAGAGTACTCTTTTTTTTGCGTTTTCGTTATCGCCACTGGCGTGGTTTTGGGATTGCGTGGCCTTCGGACGGACGTGGCACCGTGGCGGTGGCCGCGGCGCTCGTTGAGCAGCGCAAGGGCCATTGCTTGGGCAAGAGGCAGCCGCGATGCATTTTTGCAGGCGCCATCTTGTCGATATTGGTCGCCAAAAGCGACAGTGCGCATGGCGGTACCACCTGGACTTGATGTTGGCTGGGGTACGGTTGCTGGCGCATAGTCTGTGCACGCGCGCAGGAGCGCTGCAGGCAATGCCGACCCGAGTATGACTCGCAAAGGTCTGGTGGATGACTGACGTGGCGACCTCGATGTGGCGAGCTCAAGTGTTACCGCGAAGAGCTGCTAAAGTGCGCCACGAGGCACCGTGTCTGCAAAGGCTTTGGGCTAGCACTCGCCTCGGCACCTGCAAGGACGTCGCGATGACCGAGCGGTGAGCTCGACCCATTTCGCAAGCGGCGAGCTCAACCCATTTCGCGAGAGGTGGCTAAACAGCTGGAACTGGAGCTCGGCCTCTAGCTCGGTCTGACTGTGAGCAACGAGACACTCCGCCCGCCTGTGCTGCTGCGCGGTCGCTTCCTGGCAAATCCGGCAAGCACCAAAAAAAACAAAAAAAAAAAGGAAAGTCTCGCGAGGCGGATTTGAACCACCGACCTAGAGAGAATTATGGGTCGTAGCATTTCTGCTAGCAAACGTTACAATCTCCCGCTCTACCAACTGAGCTATCGCGAGGCGATCTTACAAACCTGACTAACGTTGTCATACTTATTCAACAATGTAAAAAATATCGACGTCAGGGCGGCTGGTACGACGCCGCCCTTGGCTCCAACAAGCTCCTCATCCCGGTCCTCTCTACGGCAGGTGGCACGGCCGGCGACTGGCCCGCACTCCGCCGCATCGTGCGCGACTACTACGACAAGCACCAAACGACGGCCAGCCAGCCGTCGCCTCCTCGTGGAGACGATCTTCCAGCACCAGCGGCACCTATTGCGCGCGCTCCTGGCGACCTGGCGCCCAGCGCGTGGCACATGCGCAAGACCTCGGTTTATACCGGTGGCAGCCTGTGCTCCCTGCAGCCCCACTCGGCATCGAAGTGGGCGTTGGGTAACTCTCTAGCTTGCTGACAACCTCGCGACCAGTCTTAACTCGGCGTAAGTAATCTTCATCTACGACCACCCTTGGAGCCGCCACGGTTGTCGCACAAGCTGCGCTCAAGAGGAGCCCTAACGCGTAGGCTTCCGGCGCTACGCTACGCGTTCCAGCGCCCTATCGACCGGCGGCTTGAATGTCCCGCAGCCCAAGGACGACCTCGCGGCGCGAGCGCGGTGGTTGTTGCGTTGCGAGCTCCTCCGGCGCGCGCTGTGCGCCGCCGTTTCTTCGAGAGCTTGGCCTGGGCTCGCCCGTCGCTGCGAGGATCGTTCCCTTGTTCTTGCAGCATCTGCTCTGCAATCGGGCCACAAGCTCGGCGAAGCGTCTTTGCATGTCCATGATCCCGTCCATGGCAAGGCTGAGCGCCTTCAGGTCGTTGGCTCCGCTCAGGCTCGACGTCGTCACCACTGCTGACACCGTGCCGCGCACCGGCAGCTTAGGCAGTCACAGGCCCTGGCGCTGGCGTCAGCTGGCGTCAGCTGGCGTCAGCTGGCGCCAGCTGGCGTCAGCTGCTGACGGTAGGTAAACCCGAGCACCGTGACCTGGACCGACCCGCTTCGCGCGAGGGGCCAAATGGCTACTAGCTAGTATGATCTTCCGCTGCCGGCTGCACGAGATCGGTCTGTGACCAACGTGAAGCAGCTGCGCAAGCCAACACCTACGCGTCAGGCGTCACTACGCGTTCGGCATCACGGCGTCACGGCGTCGGCCATGCTGCCGAGCACCACAACCAGATGTCGCTCGACATGTGCTCGATGGAAAGGGAGAAAAAAATGCAAAAGAAATGTCCTGGCCGGGAATCGAACCCGGGGCCCAACGATGGCAACGTTAGATTTTACCACTAAACCACCAGGACATGGAACTCGGTGCAGCACAGGATTACTTGTATCGCTTGGGATAGTTGGCACAATGTGCTGGAGCTCAGGTTGGCACGTACTTGCTCGCTGCTCGCTTGTTGAGCACGCTCGACGCTCATGACAGGCCTGGCCTGGGCCAGGGCCAGGGCCAGGGCCAGGCCTTGTGGAGACTTCAATTCACTAGCTAGCTCTGGCTTTCTCGATGACTAGCTACAGGCTGCTCTCTAGGCTTGCTCGCTCGACCCACGCAGGCCCCGGCGAGCGAGCCTGCGCGAGGTCGAGTAGGTGATGCTGAGCTGGTCGACGTTCTGCGAGAGATCCTCCTGCAGGACGCAGTCGGCGGCACCGCGTTGCTGCCAGAGTCGAGCAGCTCGGTGCTCGTCAGCTCGCCGTGAAAGCACGAGATGTAGTAGCCCCAGTTGACGACGGCCGAGTCGCCGTTGCAGTAGTCGCTAGTGCCGTCCACCTGCGACGCGCTCAGCGTGTGTGGGTACGCGCCGTCCACCCACCTGCCGTTGCACTCGTCCAGCTCCGCGAGCTCGGCGTCCGTGACCGACCCGTAGATCGGGTACCCGTCCATGGCGTAGGCGACGAGGTCGCTCGCCGCGGGCGCCGTCTCGTGGCCGGCCTGCGGGTTGTGGTAGTGGTGCTGGTTCATCATGGTCGAGTGGCCCCACCAGTACTGGGCGTTCGACGCCGTGGCCGCGGTCGGTGCCAGCGCGTTCGACCCGTCGTCCTCCTGGGCGCCGAATGCCGGCACGCCGTTGAGTGCCATCGCCACGACGCCCGAGTTGCTCGGCTCGGCCACGTCGCTGCTGTACGATGGCGTCAGCGGCAGCACGAGCATGTACGGCACGGCGCACGGCACGTTGGGGTTGCCCTGCGAGACAAAGTGGTCGGGGATGCCGTTCGAGACGATGATGCGCTGCTGCGAGGTGGGGCACTCAAAGTGCGCCACGGCGCTGATCGGGTCAAAGTCGGCCGGGTACGAGTAGTTGGACCCCATGGAAAAGCTCTCGCACGAGCTGCTCGTGGTCGGGAGGTCGAACGTGGTCATCGTGTCGCTGCACTGGGTAAACCCCGCGTCGGCCAAGCCTGTGCCAGCGATGGCAAGGACGGCGGTGGCGATGCTGCTGCTGCTGCTGCAGATCGGGGCCATGCTCCTGTTGCTTGCGCTTTGCTCGTTCTGTGCTGTTGCTTGTGTTTTTGCTTGTGTTGTGGCTTGTGTTGTTGCTTGTGTAGTTGCTTGTGTTGCTGTTGTTGTTGCTGTTGCTGTTGCGGGTCTGGTCTTCGAGTTGGCGTGGCCAGGCCTGCCACAGCAAGCCTTTAGCAGCTGCTCCGTATTCGGTCCTGCGTTGCTACCTCTGATGCCTGATGCCTGATGCCATGCCAGGGCCTGCAAGGACTGGCACATTCAGCCAAGCCATGGCACTTCCCACCCCGACCTGGCACTTCCCACCCTGGCTGAATTCGATCGAAAGTGCGCTTTGGCCGCGTGCTTCTCGCTGACTGACTGGGACACGTGAATGACTGGGACTGGGACACGTGGGACTGACTGTTGACTGGGAGGCAGTGTTGTTTTAGTATAGAGTGTTCAGATCCGGAAGGCGATGCAAGTCCTGGTGGTTTAGTGGTAAAATCTAACGTTGCCATCGTTGGGCCCCGGGTTCGATTCCCGGCCAGGACATTCTTTTGCTTTTTTTTTTGCTCTTTTGGTGGTGAGTGCTGATGAGGTCTGAGACAGAGTTGGTGTTGTCGACGTCGAGGTTTCACCGAGGCTTCGGTGAAGGCCAAGGCAAGAGCGAGAGGGAAACTGGGTCGGGGTAGGCAGCTCGCTCGACCAACACAAGAACCTGCCGTGTCGAACAAGACGCACTTGATCGAAATGCCCACCACGAATGACCATGCCAAAAGGTCGCAAGGTGGAGTCACTCATTCACGTGGAGGCCCTCTCGCTGCACTTGCTGCCGACAAGCAACAAAATGGCAAAAGACATGTCTATTTTACTGGATCAGAAGACTCGGTCTGTTACTTCTTCTTGGGCGCCTTCTTGTCAGCGCCGGCCTTGTCAGCGCCGGCCTTGCCCTTCTTCTCGACCGCCTTGCGGCTCACGGGGCCCTTCTTGGCCTTGGATGCCTCAGCAGCACCAGGCGCGGCCGCAGCGGCCTTGACGGTCTCCTTCCTGCCCATGTCTGCTTGTTGTTGCTTGCTGTGGCTTGCTGTTGCTGGTCTCGAGCGTGTTGTGGTTCTGCCGAGTTGTGCTCTCGGGCGCGAAAGCCTGAAGGCCTGCTCGTGGTCACTCTCATTAGCAAGAGCAATACTTTTCCTCGATCGATTGATGATCGCGTGGAGACCAACTTCAAACTCGCAGCTATCTCTGTGTCCTTTTTTCACCTTTTTCTGCAACTTCATCGTCAAACGTCTGGCGATGACGTGATCATAACACGTGACTGTGGGTCACATGTCACGTCATCCAGGGACCCAAACTACGCTGCTGCTCCAAGGTGAGAAAAGAAGACAAGTCGGCGCCGCTGCGGCAGCAACAAGCGGGTGTGGGTCGTGGACGCGCAGCGGGCCTTGCTAGCAAGCACTCACGTCTGGTTCTTTTGTGCCAGAATGACGGCAATTCGCGCTCGAGCTTGCTTTTTTTGGTGTCGAGCGACATGAAATGGAATGTCGGTCGCAGGCTGGGCGTCCGCTGGAGCGGCGGTCTAGGCACAAGAGGTCTGGCCCTGCGGCAGTGATAACTTATTCGAACGGCCGTGGCGCCCGTACTGATCTTCTTGCGGCTGCCGAGAGGATCGGCGCTTGGCAAAAGACGTTCCAGACCGAGCCACACCGCAAGCGAGCGAGGTGCTGCAAGAAGCGTTCTGATCTGGCAACGAGTGCGAAACCACGGAGGTAACAAGATCAGGGTAGGCAGCTCGCTGGACTAACCCAAGAACCTGTCTCGATCGCGATGCCCACCACGAACGACCGTGCCAAGAGGTCGCAAGGCGGAGTCGCGCTCGCGGGTGGGCACCTTCCTCTTGCTGCACTTGGTGCGTCTCGACAAGCAACAAAATGGCAAAGACATGTCTATTTTACTGGATCAGAAGACTCGGTCTGTTACTTCTTCTTGGGCGCCTTCTTGTCAGCGCCGGCCTTGTCACCGCCGGCCTTGCCCTTCTTCTCGACCGCCTTGCGGCTCACGGGGCCCTTCTTGGCCTTGGATGCCTCAGCAGCACCAGGCGCGGCCGCAGCGGCCTTGACGGTCTCCTTCCTGCCCATGTCTGCTTGTTGTTGCTTGCTGTGGCTTGCTGTTGCTGGTCTCGAGCGCGTTGTGGTTCTGCCGAGTTGTGCTCGGGCGCGAAAGCCTGAAGGCCTGCTTGTGATCTATCTCATTAGCAAGAGCAATACTTTTCCTCGATCGATTGATGATCGCGTGGAGACCAACTTCAAAAGGCGCAGCTATCTCTGTGTCCTTTTTCCACCTTTTTCTGCAACTTCATCGTCAAACGTCTGGCGATGACGTGATCATAACACGTGACTGTGGGTCCCGTGTCACGTCATCCAGAGACCCAAACTACGCCGCTGCTCCAAGGTGAGAAAAGAAGACAAGACAAGTCGGCGCCGCTGTGGCCAGCAACAAGCGGGTGTGGGTTGTGGACGCGCAGCGGCCTTGCTAGCAAGCACTCACGTCTGGTTTTGTGCCAGAATGACGGCAATTCGCGCTCGAGCTTGCTTTTTTTGGTGTCGAGCGACATGAAATGGAATGTCGGTCGCAGGCTCGGCGTCCGCTTGAGCCGCGGTCTGGGCACAAGAGGGCTGGCCTTGTGGCAGTATTAGCTTATTCGAACGGTCGCGACGCTCGTGCTGATCTTCTTGCGGCTGCCGAGAGGATCGGCGCTTGGCAAAAGACGTTCCCGACCGAGCCACACCGCAAGCGAGCGAGCTGCTGCAAGAAGCGTTCTGATCTGGCAACGACTGCGAAACCACGGAGGCAACTAGGTCGGGGTAGGCAGCTCGCTCGACCAACACAAGAACCTGTCTCGATCGAAATGCCCACCACGAACGACCATGCCAAGAGGTCGCAAGGTGGAGTCACTCACTCACGTGGAGGGCCTCCTCTCGCTGCACTTGCTGCCGACAAGCAACAAAATGGCAGAAGACACGCCTATTTTACTGGATTAGAAGACTCGGTCTGTTACTTCTTCTTGGGCGACTTCTTGTCGGCGCCAGCCTTGTCGCCGCCGGCCTTGCCCTTCTTCTCGACCGCCTTGCGGCTCACGGGGCCCTTCTTGGCCTTGGATGCCTTGGATGCCTCGGCGGCGCCAGGCGCGGCCGCAGCGGCCTTGACGGTCTCCTTCCTGCCCATGTCTGCTTGTTGTTGCTTGCTGTGGCTTACTGTTGCTGGTCTCGAGCGCGTTGTGGTTCTGCCGAGTTGTGCTCTCGGGCACGAAAGCCTGAAGGCCTGCTCGTGGTCACTCTCATTAGCAAGAGCAATACTTTTCCTCGATCGATTGATGATCGCGTGGAGACCAACTTCAAACTCGCAGCTATCTCTGTGTCCTTTTTTCACCTTTTTCTGCAACTTCATCGTCAAACGTCTGGCGATGACGTGATCATAACACGTGACTGTGGGTCACATGTCACGTCATCCAGGGACCCAAACTACGCTGCTGCTCCAAGGTGAGAAAAGAAGACAAGTCGGCGCCGCTGCGGCCAGCAACAAGCGGGTGTGGGTCGTGGACGCGCAGCGGGCCTTGCTAGCAAGCACTCACGTCTGGTTCTTTTGTGCCAGAATGACGGCAATTCGCGCTCGAGCTTGCTTTTTTGGTGTCGAGCGACATGAAATGGAATGTCGGTCGCAGGCTCGGCGTCCGCTTGAGCCGCGGTCTGGGCACAAGAGGGCTGGCCTTGTGGCAGTATTAGCTTATTCGAACGGTCGCGACGCTCGTGCTGATCTTCTTGCGGCTGCCGAGAGGATCGGCGCTTGGCAAAAGACGTTCCCGACCGAGCCACACCGCAAGCGAGCGAGCTGCTGCAAGAAGCGTTCTGATCTGGCAACGAGTGCGAAACCACGGAGGTAACAAGATTAGGATAGGCAACTCACTCGACCAACACAAGAACTTTTCCTGCCCAACAAGACGCACTCGATCGAAATGTCCAACATGAACGACCGTGCCAAGAGGTCGCAAGGCGGAGTCACTCACCCACGTGGACGGCCTCCTCTCGCTGCACTTGGAGCGCCTTTTCAAGTCAAGGGAAGCGAAATGGCAGAAGACACGCCTATTTTACTGGATTAGAAGACTCGGTCTGTTACTTCTTCTTGGGCGACTTCTTGTCGGCGCCGGCCTTGTCACCGCCGGCCTTGCCCTTCTTCTCGACCGCCTTGCGGCTCACGGGGCCCTTCTTGGCCTTGGATGCCTCAGCGGCACCAGGCGCGGCCGCAGCGGCCTTGACGGTCTCCTTCCTGCCCATGTCTGCTTGTTGTTGCTTGCTGTTGCTTGCTGTTGCTGGTCTCGAGCGCGTTGTGGTTCTGCCGAGTTGAGCTCTCGGGCACGAAGGCCTTCAGCTGCTTGTGATCTATCTCATTAGCGAGAGCAATACTTTTCCTCGATCGATTGATGATCGCGTGGAGACCAACTTCAAACTCGCAGCTGTCTCTGTGTCCTTTTTCCACCTTTTTCTGCAACTTCATCGTCAAACGTCTGGCGATGACGTGATCATAACACGTGACTGTGGGTCCCATGTCACGTCATCCAGAGACCCAAACTACGACGCTCTTTCAAGGTGAGAAAAGAAGACAAGTCGGCGTCGCGATGGACGGACCACCCCGCAGAGCTCGACCTGCTCGACCGCGAGGACGCCCGGCTTGCAGGCAGGCCGCAAGCCGCACCGGCTTACCGACGCTGCCGAGCTCTTCACCCTGCACACCGTGGATCTCAGAGCTGTTGATCAATGTTGGCAACGACATCGAGCTTGTCCTCGTCGCGGACAAGCTTGAGCCGCCGCTTGCGCCGCCACCGGCGCACGACGAGCCCAGCCACAAACGAAACCACCAGCAAGCCGCCTGCCACGCCCGCCCCGGCCAGCGCCTTGAAGAGCGTCCCCGGATCCTGCTCCTCGCCGCCATCGCCGCCATCTTCGCCTCCATCGCCGCCATCGCCGCCGCCGCCGTCAGCTGTGGCCGCGGGCGCCGCCGTGGGCGCCGCCGTGGGCGCCGTCGTGGGCGCCGCCGTGGGCGACACGGTCGGCCCCGGCGGGGGCGGCGGCATCGGCATCGGCCTGAGCAGCAGCAGATGGCGCCGCAGGAGCGACTGGCCGACGGGCCCGAGCGAGTCGAGCGTGCTGTGCACGGCCACGGCCTCGCAGCCCGGGTCGAGGTCGATCCCGTCGCGGGCGAGCGAGTCCACGCCCCAGGACACCACCCCGCCGCCGGCCGCGTTGGCCACGAAGCCGGCGTCGTGGCCGAAGAGGTCGCTCGCGCTGCGCAGCTCGAGGCCGGGCGGCGGCAGCAGCGCCGCGGGCAGCGGGTCGCTCGACTGGGACACCACGTGCACCGTGTTGTCGGGCAGCACCATGGCGAAGGCGGCGCCCGTGGCCAGCACGCGCGTGACGTTGGCGTCCACCTCGAGCACGTAGCCGCCGTCGTTCACCACGGTGACCTTGCCGCCCACGCGCACCGCGAAGCCCTGCTCGGCGGCCACGACCTGGTCCGGCCTGCCGGCCACGAGCTGGTCCACGGCGAAGCCGGCGGTGGCCACGCCGCCGCCGTGGTGAACGCGAACGACCGCGAGGACGCCACGACGTCCACGGCGCCCGGCACCACGCCCTGGCCTGTCCTGCGCGCCAGGTAGTGGCCCGTGCCGCCCGCCGGACGGCGAAGCGGGCGTCGAAGGCCGACACGGCGGCCGTGACGCTGCCCCTGGCGGCCGTGAGGTTGAACAGGTGGCCCGCGCTGGCTGCCCACGCGTAGCTCCTGCTCGCCTCGTCCCTGGCCACCGCGAGGAAGCCGCCCGCCGTGGACAAGAGCTCGGCGCCGGGCAGCAGCGGCGCGTCGGCGCCCGGCTGGACGGCCGCGTCGTCCACGGTGGCGCCCAGCCTGCCGTCGCGGTCCACGAAGGCGAAGGCCGCGGCGCCGCTGAGCGCGAGCCGCGGCGCGAAGGCCGCCACGTTGGCGTCGAGCGTGAACGGCGTGAGGCGGCCTTCGGTCCACGTGACCAGGTCGCCGTTGGCGCGCAGCGCGCCAAAGCCGACGAAGCCGGCGGCCGCGACGCGCGTGACCTCCGTGGCCACCGGCGGCGCGGTGCCCAGGCCGGTCAGCGTGCCGTCGCTGCCGAGCACGAGCTGCGCGAAGAGCGAGGACGCCACGTCGGCCACGTCGCGCGGCAGCGCCGCCGCCGCGCCGCCGCTGGGGAAGCCCAGCGCGCCCACGCCCGCGGCCGGCCGCCGGCCGCGTCCACGCCGACGAAGGTGCCGTCGGCCGGCCGCGAGGCCGCCGTCCGCGCGTAGAACGGCGCGAAGAACACGGTCGCGACGGCCTCCAGGCCGGCCAGGCTCTGCTGCTGCGGCGGCTGCTGCTGCTGCGGGTCGTAGCCGACCCAGCCAGGGCCGACCGGGTTGCGGAAGACGGCCTTGTCGACGCCCGGCACGATGGGCGAGCTGGGCAGCACCGGGTAGGCCGCCCTGAAGGCGTCCCAGCCGCCGCAGAAGGCGGCGGACCAGGCCAGGCAGGCCACGTACTCGCCGCGGCCGGTGCTCACGTCGCGCGGGACGAGCATGAAGGCGAACAGGCCGTGGCCGGCGGCCAGCAGCGCGTGCGCGGGGTCCGCGCCGGCGGCGCGCGGCGAGGTCTGCGTCTGCTCGAGCGCCAGGTCGGCCTGGCCGACGGCCCACTTGACCTCGTGCACCGTGTGGTGCGCGCCGCCGGCCTCGACCTCGACCTCGACGCGCAAGGCCACAAAGTAGTCGCTGCCGGCCATGAGGTCAAAGTACGGCCGCGCCGCCGCGTCGGCGCTGAGCTGCGCGTTGTGGTCGCCGCTGCTCGGGTACCGCCCGCTGGTCCGCACCGAGCCGTCCGCCAGCAGCGCCGCGGCGGCGCCGCTGGCCATGGCCACCTTGGCGGCCTTGGCGCCAGCGCCGAGCAGCTCGGCGAGGTCGGCGCCGGCCAGGTTGGACCCGAAGGAGACCACGCTGGCGTCGCTCAGCTCGGCCACGAAGGCGCCGTCGTTGGCGTGGAGCGCCGCCACCCGGGCCGCCGCCAGCAGCGGCGGCGGCGCGGTCATGCCGGCGGCCGGGGTCGATGGCGGGCACCGTGGCCAGCGCGCCGCGCTGGTGGCGTAGGCCACGTGGCGGTTGCTCGCCGCCAGGTGCGCCACGCCGTCCGCGCGGCCGGTCACGCCGGCGGCCGACCAGACGACCAGCTGGCCGGCGAACAGCGCTGCGCAGGCGTCGGCCGTGGCGAGCACCTGCACGGCGTCCGCGCTCAACGCGGCTGCAGCGGCTTTGGCGGCGGCGGCGGCGGCGGCCGGCAGCAGCGGCGCGGCGCTGGTCGGCGCGGCGAACGCGCCCCAGGACGCCGGCGAGCCGTCGTCCAGCACCGCGCAGAACACGCCGCCAGAGCCGCGCTCGGCGCCCTTGCCGCCGTTGCCGGCGAGCGCCACCACCGCGCGGCCGCCGAGCGAGCTCACGTCCGTCTCGGGCAGCGGCGGCGCGAAGACGTCCAGGAAGCCCACGCGGTCGCCGAGCCGCCCGCGCGAGCCATGGCCAGGGCGTTGTCCGTGGCCGCCAGCCCCACCTGCGCGACCACCGGCTTGGCCAGCTTGGCCAGCGCCGTGGGCTGCTGGATGGACGCCGTCGAGCTCGGGAGCAGCGGGTTGTACGACCCGAACTGCACCGCGGTCTCGCTGCACTGCGCAGCGCTGCTGGCGGCCGCCAGGAGCGGCAGCAGCAGCAGCAGCAAAAGCAGCAGCTGCTGCTGCTGCTTGAGCTGCAGCGTCGGCAGAGTCATTCTTGTCGCTCTTCTCTTCGGCGAGGCGGCGGCTTTGGCTTTGGCTTTGGCTTTGGCTTTGGCTTTGGCTTTGGCTTTGGCTTTGGCGGCGGCGTTCATCGTCATGGCGACGCTGGCAGGCAGGCAAGGAGGCTGGTCTGCTTGTGGAGGCTTAGTGCAGCAGCTTGCAGAGCTACGCCAAGTCGATTGAGGACCTGCAAAGGTCTGCGACGACGAGCAAAGCGCAAAGCCGGCTGGCTGGCTTTCGAGCTGGTCATTCGTTGCAAAAGGTTGCAAAAGGTTGCAAAAGGTTGCAGCCGAACCGGAAGCACGCACACCACAGTGCAAAAGATGGTTTCGGTTTTGCAAGCGCTTGGCTGGCGCAGGCTTGGGTCGATCGAAGCGGCCTCCGTCCCTCTGCGAAGAGGAGCGGCCTCCGTCCCTCTTCTGCTGCGAAGAGAGAGGAGATTCGGAGCCGCCACGAGAGCAGTCACTGGCGCATCACCTTGCTCCATAACGCCCTCGCGGCGTCTCGCGCCCGCTGGGCTGCCGTTGCCGCCGCGCTACCCTCGCCGCCTTGGTTATCGCTCCCCGCCTCGTCTTGCGCGGCGCCGCGTTCGCCTTCAGCGCGTTCGCCTTCAGCGCGTTCGCCTTCAGCGCGTTCGGGCACTGCGCCCGCCTCCAGGTCGCTGCCCTGTCGCTGGTCGACGTCGCCCACGGCCAGGGCGGTCGGCTGCTTGCTGCCGCCGGGTTGCTGCTTGCTGGTCGAGTCGCGGCGGTGTCCACGGTGTCCACGCCGCGAGAACGAGGTGGACACCGTGCCCAAGAGCGCTCGAGCGGCTTGGAGCGGCGGCCAGGCACCGCCGCCGCCGCCGCCGCCGTCGCTGCCAGCCTCTTGGCGACCAGCATCGCGCTCGGACCGGGCGGCCGGCTGGTCGCCCTTGCTGGCTGAGGCGGACCGACGGCGATGCACGACCACGGCGCCGGCGAGCAAGACCAACGCCGCGCCAGTGGTTGCCAGCGCGGCCGCGACGGCGCTGCCTTTGCCGCCGTCGCCGGACCGACCTGCTCGGCAGGGCCCTGCGGGCTGGCCGTGGGCGCGCTTGTCGGCAGCCGCGTGGGCGACGCGCTCGGCCGCGCCGTCGGGCTGGGCTTGAGCCAGAGGTAGACCTGGCTCGCCGACAGCAGCCCGACGTGGTCCTCCGAGGCGCTGTGCAGCTTGGCGACCTCGCAGCCGCCCACGTCGAGGCCCTCGCCCTCCAGGGAGAGCTCGCCCCAGGAGACCACCTCGCCGTCCGCCGTGTTGGCGACGAAGCCGCTGGCGTGCGCGAAGATGTCGTCCTCGCTGCGCAGCACCAGGCCAGCAGGCGGCGCCCACAAGCGCGGCACGGTGCTCGGGCTCGACTCCACGACCACCTGCACCGTGTTGTCCTCCAGCACCAGCGCGAACGCGCTGTACGCGGACAGCACGCGCTTGACCCGCTGGCCGCCCGTGTACGGCTGGAAGGTGCTGGTGGGCGAGACCACGGTCACCGTGGGCCCTGTGCGGACCGCGAAGCCGTCGACGCCCGGCCACGACTTGGTCCGGGATGCCGTCCACCCTGGCGTCCCGCATGGACTGCGAGGCGTGCTTGAAGACCACGCCGCCGGCGGCCGTGGTGAACGCGAAGGCGGACAGCGAGGCGGCGACGTCCACGGCGTTGTCGACCGTGCCTTGGCCGATCTCGCCCGACGACGAGAAGAAGTGGCCCACGCCGCCGGCGACGATGGCAAAGCCGGCGTTGCGAGCGGCCGCGGCGGCCTGCACGGCGCCCTCGGCGGCCGAGAGGTCGATCAGGTTTGCCGTTCTTCACGCCCCAGGCGTGGTGCGACGCGGCGTTGTCCCTGGCCACGGCCAGGAACGCGCCGTCGCTTGCCAGCAGCATGGCGTTGAGCACCGGCTGCGCCTCGGGGCTCGGCTGCATGGCCGGGTCGACCTGCTCCGAGAGGTCCATGACGCCGAGCACGCCATTGCTGTAGGCGATCGCAAAGCCCTCCACCTGGCCGGCCGCCGCGGGCACGAGCGAGGCCACGTCGTGGAGCAGCGCGAAGGGCCGCGAGCGGGCGGCGTCCCAGACGAGCAGGTCGCCGTCCGTGCGCAAGGCCGCAAAGTGGTCCGTGTCGGCCGCGACCTGCGCCACCTTGGTGCTGATGGGCGCCTTCATGCCCACGGCCTGCAGCGTCTCGTCGCGCCTGAGGAAGGCCGCGGCCGCCCGCCGCGCCTCGATGCCGGCGATGTCCTCCACGTCGCGCGGCAGCGCCGCGCCGACCTCGCCAAAGCCGTGGCGGCCCCAGGCGTGCAGCTTGCGGTCCTGGTCCACGGCGACAAAGGTGTCCTCGGCAAAGTAGAGGCTCGACGTGTTGGCGAGCACGTCCGCCGGCAGGCCTGCGGACGAGCCGAACTGCGCCCAGCCGGGCTCGACCGAGCTGCCAAAGACGGCGTCGCGGCGCCCTGCGACCAGCGCAGACGCGCGGGAGACGGCGTGCCTGTCCCTGAACGCCTCCCAGCCCTCGCAGAAGCTGCTGGTCCAGCACTGGCACGCCACGTACTCGCCGCGGCCGCTCGCCGCGTCGCGCGGCACCACCGTGAACGTGAAGCTGCCCTGGATGTCGAACGCGCCCTGGGCCACGGCCAGCAGCTCGTACTCCGGCACGACGCCCTCGCTGCGCAGGTTGAGCGGCATCTCGGTCAGCGCCAGGTCCGCCGGCGGCACCTCCCACTTGACGTGGTGCACGAGGTAGTGCGCGCCGGTCGTCTGGTCGATCTGCCCGCGCAAGGCCACGAAGAAGTTCTCGCCGGCCATGAGGTCAAAGTACGGCTTGGTGTCCACGTCGGCCGCCAGGATATCGTTCGCGTTGGCGGCAGCGTACTCGCCGCTCGTGGCCAGCCCGTTCTCCAGCAGCGCGGTGATGGCGAGCCGCGTCACGGCCACCTTCTTGACGCGCTGCAGCTGCTGCGCCACCCGGGCGCCGAGGTCGCCGCCCCGCCTGTTCTGCCCGAACGAGACCAAGACGCCGTTGGCAAGCACGGCGGCGAAGGCCCACTCGTTGGCGTGCAGCGCCGCCACCGGCGCCGCCAGTGGGGCCTGCTGCGGCAGCACCGTGACGGGCAACGCCGGTCGCCGCCCGCCGTGAGCTCTGGCTCGGTGGCCAGCGTGCCGTTGCTCGTGGCATACGCCACGTGGTGCCGCCCGGCCGCGACATGCGTCACGCCGCTCACGCGCGCGATCTCGCCTTGCGCACCCCACGAGCAGCTCGCCCTCGACCAGCACGGCGCACGAGGTCACGGTGGCCACGACCTCGGCCGCCGCCGCCGCCGCCGCCGCCGCCGCCGTGGCCAGGCCGCCTCCCGCGGGCGCCAGCACGTCCTCCGGCGTCTCAAAGCCGCCCCAGGACGCCACGCTGCCGTCGCCCAGCACCGCGCAGAAGGCCGCCTCGTTGCCAGCGGCCATGCCAGCCCCGCCATGGCCACGACCTTGCGCCCGCGCAGCGCCCGCACGTCGCCTGGCGCATGCGGCCGCGGCCACACGATGGCCGAGCCGTCGGCGCCGGCCACCGCCAGAGCGCCCGCCGCGGCCGCCAGCGGCACCTCGCGCGAGGCCGGCAGCCCCAGCCGCGTGGGCCTGACCGCCGCGACCGTCGAGGCGCCGAGCAGCAGCGGCGCGGCGCACGCGGCGCTCTGGCCGCCGCCCGTACTATTTCCGTCGCCGGCCGCGCCCAGCGCCGAGGCCGCCGCGAGCAGCGCCAGCGCGGCCGCCGCGGAGAGCGATACGCGCTTCGTCATGGCCGCGCCCGAGCGACGGCAGCGGCTGGCAGGCTGGCCGGCAGGCAGGCTGGCAGGCTGGCAGGCTGGCAGGCCGGGTCGATCTCGGCCAGGCCGCAGTAGCTCTGCGATCACTCGGTCAGCTCAGTCAGGCGCATTGATTGCGAGGCTTCTTTTTTTTCTTCTTTTCTTTTTTTTCGCCGCTCTTCGGAAGCTTTGCGGGCGCATGGTCCCACGTCTTCATCGACGAGCGAGGGTGTGCACTTCCAGCCACACAGCGCTATGTGCGCCGGGTTGCGCCTGTTCTTCCGCGGATGTGTTTGTGTGCGCGTTGCTGTGTGTAGCGCGGGAGGGGCAGTCTGTGAGAGAGCGGGGACGGGGGTGGTTACGCGGACGGGGTGCCGGGGATGCAGCTTGGGGATGGACGGCGGGGGAGTTGTCCGTGGGAGAGGGGGGAGGCCGAGGGACACGGAACGGCTCTGTGGTTCCGCGGTTCCTGGAGAACGAGCGACTTGCGAAGTGACTTGCGAGGTTCCTCGGCGAGCGAGAGGTCGCAGGCCGCCGCTTGGGCGCTGCGGGCTGCCGGCTGGCGCCAGGCGCGCGCAGCCAGGCGGACTCACCGCGGCTCACGGCCCGCTCGCCCGGCTCGATTGCGTGCGCCAATCAAGAAGAAGCGACTGATCCTGACGTGCGAAGAAAGAAAGCGAGGTTGCCTCGCGAGTGCACTCTCGAGAGTGGCTCGTTCAGTTGTGGGTGTGTACTCACTCTTGAAGAGTGCCTCTTGTTACGGGTGTGTGGCTCGTTCAGTTGTGGGTGTGTACTCACTCTTGAAGAGTGCCTCTTGTTACGGGTGTGTAGGAGCCTTCTGATCTCGGTGGGTGTGTACTCACTCTTGAAGAGTGCCTCTTGTTACGGGTGTGTAGGAGCCTTCTGATCTCGGTGGGTGTGGGGAGCACAGCTCGACGCTTTGGTCGTCGACGCCAACGCAGCTGTGTCTGTCGCTGGCGTTGCGCGGCGCAAGTGTATGGAGCGGCAGAACGCGCGGCATGGTTTGGGTTGCGTATCGCATGCAGCGGTCAGGGATGGTCAGCAGCAGGGTCACAGCAGGGTCGCAATTAGCAGCAGGTAGCAGCAGCCGCAGCACTGGCAGCGGTCAGGGTCAGCAGGAGCAGCGTTGGCAGCGGTCAGGGTCAGCAGGAGCAGCGTTGGCAGCGGTCAGGGTCATCGTCATCGTCGTCATCGTCGTCATCGTCAGCATCGTCAGCATTGGCAGCAGCATTGGCAGCAGCCTCAGTATCGGCAGCGGTAGCACTCCCCTTCTCTCCAGTTCAGGTCTACGTTGCAGCACTGGCAGCGGGCAGTGTCATCGTTATCATCATCAGCAGCAGCGTTGGCAGCGGTCAGGGTCAGGGTCATCGTCATCGTCGTCATCGTCGTCATCGTCAGCATTGGCAGCATTGGCAGCAGCATTGGCAGCAGCCTCAGTATCGGCAGCGGTAGCACTCCCCTTCTCTCCAGTTCAGGTCTACGTTGCAGCACTGGCAGCGGGCAGTGTCATCGTTATCATCATCAGCAGCAGCGTTGGCAGCGGTCAGGGTCAGGGTCAGGGTCATCGTATTCATCGTCACCGTCATCGTCATCAGCATTGGCAGCAGCATTGGCAGCAGCATCGGCAGCAAGTAGTAGCCCTGTCCCTCTCTCCAGCCGAGGTCTACGTTGCAGCAGCGGCAGCGGTCATCATCATCATCATCAGCAGCAGCAGCAGCAGCGGTCAGTGTCATCGCCATCATCGTCATGATCAGCATCAGCATTGGCATTGGCAGCAGCATTGGCAGCAGCATTGGCAGCAAGTAGTAGTCCTGTCCCTCTCTCCAGCCGAGGTCTACGTTGCAGCAGCGGCAGCGGTCATCATCATCATCATCAGCAGCAGCAGCAGCAGCGGTCAGTGTCATCGCCATCATCGTCATGATCAGCATCAGCATTGGCATTGGCAGCAGCATTGGCAGCAGCATCGGCAGCAAGTAGTAGCCCTGTCCCTCTCTCCAGCCGAGGTCTACGTTGCAGCAGCGGCAGCGGTCAGTGTCGCAGCATTGGCAGCAGCATTGGCAGCAGCAGCAGCATTGGCAGCAGCAGCAGCAGCGCGGCGCTGCCGAGGCGCAGCGGTGCGCCTCGCTCGCATATGTCCTCCTCGAAGCGCGCCTCGAGGAAGTCCTGCGGCCCGAAGCGCACGCATTGGCCAGGGCGCAGCACCTCGGCCTGGAACTCGCAGATGCGGCAGTCCACGTCGCAGTTGAGCCTGGCCACCAGGTTGCCGCCGGCGTCGCAGCCCACCATGGCGCCCACGGGGTGCGGCAGCCAGTCGTCGTCCGTGGCGTGGCACCTGCCGTCCGCCAGCAGGCCGAATGCCGGGCGGTGCTCCCATCGGCAGCTCGGCGAATGGCGGCCGGGCCCCGGGTAGAAGCCGTCGAAGAGCACGCAGCCGGGGTCGCCCTCCGTGCAGGCGCCGGCCGCGCGGCAGTCGATGTCCACGACGGCGAAGGTGTCGTCGTCGAAGAGCGTCGCCTGGCATTCGCCCGGCGCCATGCCGCCGGCGTAATTGAGCTCCGTGCTGGGGCACTCCGGGTCGTCGAGCGGGCAGAAGGTCGCCGCCGCGGTGACCGCCGTGGCGTCCGCGTTCCACCCGCACCACGCCGTGCTGCCGCCGCTGGCGCCGACCGGCACGACCAGCGTAATGGCCGGCGCGCCGCGGCACATCTGATCGCCGGCGAAGAGGCGCACCGTGGCGCACAGTGCGCCAGCGCCGCAGGCCGCGCTGCCGGCGCCCGAGCGCGCCGCCAGCGCCGCGCTCAGCGCCGCGCCAAGGACCCTCATGCCGCGCGGCGCTGTCGTGCGCCACTTGTGCACTTGCACAAGCGCTGCCAAGTCGGAACTGGCGCCGGCCAGCGGCCAGCTGCCGACCGCGCCTGGCGCGGCGCTGGCGGCGCGGCGGCGGTCAGCAGGCGCGGGCGCTTGCCTGCCCCGGCCGCGCGGCCGCCGTGCGCGGCAACCCGTGGTTGGCTGGCGTGGATGATGGCACGGAGATGCGGAGGATTGGATGGATTAGCACGGCCAGAGCACCGGCACGCCGGCGCAGGCGCCGGCGCGGGCGAGAGGCACGCTGCAGCAATGGCCCTCCCTCTTGCTGCCCGGCCACGCGCTTGCCAGCATGCCTGCTTGCTGCCTTGCCGAGGTCGGGGTTGATTGATCTCACCGATCCACATGCGCATGCGGAGGAGCAGCGCAAGCGGACGAGGCGCCGCGAGCTGATCGCGAGCAAGCCGCACGCACGCACGCACGCACGCACGCACGCACGCGCAGCAGCAGCAGCAGCATCAGCAGCAGCAGCAGCATGAGCAAGTGCAGAATGAACAAAACGACATGGTAGATCTAGCTCGAGCTCGAGCGCTAGCTAGCCCCGGCTGCCCGGCGGCGGCGGCGGCGCCGGCCTGATGCGCTGGAAGGGCGACAGGTCGTGCGCGGCGCGGCCCTGCTGCCCCTCGCCCACGAAGCGGCCGCCGCGGGCGGAGTAGGCGGCGCCAGCGGCCTGCGCGTCCTGCATGCCCATCTCGAAGTCGCCCGCGCTGCCGGCCTCGCGCTCGGGCTGCGACGCGGCGGAGCTGCGGCCGCTGTAGTGGCTCACGACCAGCTTGCCGTCCTCGAGCCGCTGCGACCGCCGCCGCCGCCGCGCCGAGGTGATGGCCGCGGCGACGCCGAGCACCAGCAGCAGACCGCCGCCGCCAGCGCCGGCCACCAGCGCCACGGGGAACGACGACAGCAGCTCGCCGTCGTCGCCGTCGTCGCCGTCGCCGTCGTCGTCGTCGTCGTCGTCGTCGTCGTCGTCGCCGTCGACGGTGCCGTCGGCGGCGGCGCTGGGGCTGGCGGTGGGCGCGGAGGTGGGCGTCAGCGTGGGCGACAGCGTCGCGTTGGCGAAGGCGCTCGGGCTGGCGGTGGGCGAGAGCGTCGGCGCTGGCGTGGGCGAGTCGGTGGGCGCCCAGGTCGCGTTGCCCATCTCGAGCGGCGCCTGCGTGGGCGCCTGCGTCGGCGTGGTCGACGGCGCCTGCGTCGGCGACTGCGTCGGCGTGGTCGAGGGCGCGGCGGTGGGCGACGTGCTGGGCGAGGTGGAAGGCGACGCTGTTGGCGTCACCGACGGCGCGGACGTCGGCGCCTGCGTCGGCGCTGCCGTGATGACCCCGAGGTCGACCGGCACGAGGCCGGCGCCCATGTGCGACGGTTCTTTGCCCCACGTAAGTGCCTTATCGCCACGGCCAAGGCGACCATTGCTGCCGCCCCCAGCAGACGATGTCGCCGACCAAGGTGTTGCGCCGCACGCAGACGTGGTTGAAGCCCACGGCGAGTGTCTCTACGACGTCGGCCGCGTCGCCGCTCACGCTGACAGTGACGGGAGCACTCATCTCGATGACCTCCGTGAAGCTGCCGGCGCCGACCTCGCCGTTAAGGTTTCCACCCCAGCACTGCAGCTTGCCGGCCGTCTCGGCGCCACCGCCGAGCGTGGCGCATGTCACGTACTCGCCCGAGCCGACGCTCGTGCTGGGCCAGCCAGTGCGATGGCGGGCAGCGCGTCCATCTCCTTGAACGTCTCCAGCCCGCCATTGGCCACCAGCGCACCCCAGCAGGCCACGCCGCCGTCGGCGTCGATAGCGCACGTGCGCTGCTGCCCACCAGCGACAAAGCTGAACGGGCCGTCCGAGCTGGCCACCTGCACGACGGGCAGGTCCTCGCCCATGGTGCTCTCCGTGGCGCCACGCTTCTCAACGTCGCCGTAGCCGAGCTGACCCTTCTCGTTCGCGCCCCAGCACTTGATCTTGAGCGACTCCGTGAGGGCGCAGGTGTGCTCGTCGCCCATGGCCAGGCTGAGGACTCGGTTCGGCTTCAGGGTGCTATCGTTGCCGAGGTCCACGTACGGAAGAGCGGCGCCCATGGTGCCACTGGCCGCACCTCGAGCGCTCGTGTCGCCGTACCCGAGCTGGCCTTGTTCGTTCTTGCCCCAGCACTTGACCCTGCGGTTGCTCTCGACCACCACGCACACGTGATCCTTGCCGACGGCGAGCTCGGCGACCGGTTCGCCGACGTTGACGTCGCTCGGCACGTCGCTAGCCGTGGCGATGATGATGTCTGCGCCGCCGGCCTCGTTGCCAAGCTGGCCGGACCTGCCAAAGCCCCAGCACTTGACCGCGCCGCCCGGCATGAGCGCGCACGAGAATTCCTGGCCCGTCTCGACCGCCAGCGGCACCTCGCCGAGCGGGATGAAACGCCAGCGCGTCGCCGAGGTCTGCCGCGTCGTCGCCCACGTCACGGTCGCTCGCGGCACTTGGCACGCCCAGGCGGCCATTAGTTGAAGCCCCAGCACTTCACGCCCGCGGCGTCACGACGCAGCCATGATAATAGTTGTTCGACAGCGCCGCAGCTCGCGCCGCCGGCGCTGCCGCCAGGGCCGACGCGAGCAGCGCCGCCGCGCTCTTGAGCTTGGCCATCTCTGTCCACTTGCTAAGCCCAGCGAGGGATAGATCTATAGATTCGGCTTTGGCCAAGACGTCCGCGCAAGATGGCAGCCCAAAGCGCACGCGCTGCCTGCCTGCTCGCTGCTCTGTCCCGCCTGCCTGTGATCCTGCCAGCACGGGCTCGCCAAAGGTCAAGAGCCGGCGTGCTGATTTCTTTCTCTTCGTGGTCCGCGCTGCATGAGCTTCAGGTGGTGGTGCATCGCGATGCCTGCCTGCCTGCCTGCCTGCCTTCTGGCTGGCGGGCGTGTGGTCGGTCGTGGGTGTGCATTCCGCACACCCTCTCGTGCATATGCATGTTCTACCCTCGCTCATCTGCCATGAACGAACCAAGGTCGGTCGGTCGGTCGACCTGGCCGCTGCCGGAGTGGGCTCGCTGGTGCTGGTGCTGGCGCTGGTCGGTGGCGACGAGGTGTCCTCGGAAGGTCTTCATCGTCGATGATAAATCTGATTTCTTTTCGCTGCTGGTTTCCATCGGCGTGCTGGAAATGGCTTTTGTGCCCCGAATGAATGCGACGTCGTGGTCCTCGCTGCTGTTGGTCCATGCTGGTCGTGCTGGTCGTGCTGGTCCTGCTGGTGCTGGTGCTGATGCTTTGGCGTTTGTGGAGGAGGTGCGCTGGCCAAGTCGCGAGCCGCAGATTGATTGATTGATCGAGCGAGAGTGCAATGAAGGAGGCGTCGCTCGTCTTGACGAGGAGACGCTTGCTTGCGGCGAGGCCGTCGAGGCCCTGGGAAGCGCAATGACACAGAGTTTTCGCCCGCGCCACCAGCCAAGTCCGCCACCAGAGGGCCTTGCCAGGTGCAGCTGGGCGGTGGCACAGATGATTTTGCGTACAGAGGCACGTACGAACCGGGACTTGTGGTTAGCGCGTTGACGGCCTCCAACTTGTTCTTGCGCATGATCTTCGAGGTGGATGGCATCAAGCAATCTGTGAGGCAGCTCCCAGCAAGCTCAGAGTGTACGCCTTCACGACAGTACGTGCGCACCATTGGTGTCATCGACGACGTTGACCGGCTTGGCGAGGTCGTCCGCTCCTTGCAGCGCAGGAACTGTTCTTCCCGCCGGCCCGCACATGAGCATGCGCCCGCACATGCGCATCCGTCTCCGCCGCGTGCTTTCGCGGCGCCGCCCGGCACCAACGCGGTCGAGCCAGGCGTGGTGAGCTCATGGCCATGGCTCCACGATACTTGACAAACACCACGTTGTCAACAAAGATCGTCAAGACTAGGGCGGCGCAGCTCGCGGCCACACCCAGCGAGCACTAGCCGCGGCTCTGAGCGCGCAAAGGAGGCTTGCAGTCCCTATGGCGTCGCGCCTGCCCGTGGAGCGCAATGGCCGTGAGAAGCGCAGCACGGTCCCCTGCTCGATCCGAGCCGATACCTGAATCCGAGCTGATGCCTGAATTCGACTGGTTAGTGGGGCTTCGCGTCCCTGGCGACGACGCCAGGGGCTCGCAGGGCGGCGGCGGCACCTGCGCCCTGCTCGTGGCGGCAAGAGCGCCACTGCGGCAGCTCAGGGCGCTGATCGGCGAGCTGGCGACGGTGGCAGCGCCAGTGGCAGCGATAGCGAGGACGAGGACGCAAGCGACGGTGACAGCGCGGCCAGGCGCGCGGCGGTGGAGGAGCATCGCTTGCGGCAGAAGCGTCGGCTGAAGGAGCCGCTCTCGTTTGCGCCGCACGAGTACAAGCGCAAGCCCGAGCCCAAGCGCAAGAAGAGCGGCCGGAAGCATCCCGAGACGACGCACCAGTGGACGCAGAAGGAGAAGGACATGGTTATTCGAGCACACATTCAAGGGGGGCGCAAGAAGCGCGCCGAGGTCGCCGAGATGCTCGGCGTGAGCCTTGCGGCCACCGATGGGGTCATGAAGCGTATGCTACATGGTGATACGCATGAGGGCGAGAAGGGCGCGGCAGAGAAGAGAGCGGCCGCGCCTGCTCCTGGTAACGTGAAGCTGACCGACGAGCTGCGCGAGCTGATCTTGCACTGGCTGCACTTGGACTGCAGCTTGACGAACAAGGAGATCGCAGAGATGGTTAACCGCGAGATCTATCGGGACTGCTTGATCAGCGCGGGCGTAGAGCTCACCGAGGAGCAGCGCAAGCCAGAGGGCCCACTGCCAGAACAGGAGGATCTGCACGACATGGCCGACGCCATCCTCGAGAGGTTCAACTCCCGCAAGGTGTACGCGAGCAGACCATCGGCAAGTGGGTTCATTCCTTCGGCTACACGCGCAAGCACATCCTTCGCGACAAGACCACGGCCAATACGCCCGACAAGATGGCGAAGCGGAAGAGATTCTGCCAGCGAATGCTTGTGGAAACGGCGGACCCCGACTGCTTCCTGGTCTTCCTGGACGAGATGCCCTTCTACCTCGACGGCATTCGCAGCTCTGGCGGGCGCGTTCCAGAGAGCGAGCGAGCGGTACTCATGACGCACTCGTGCAGCCGCCTCTCGTATCGCACGCACGTGGCCATGGCGGTGCACCCGACGCTCGGGCTACTGCACAGTGGCGCGTACAAGCCGGAGGTGATGGTGAAGGGCGGCAAAGACGAGCAGCGTCCACGCCGTACCGTCGATCGCGCAACGTGGGGCCACGACAAGTACCTCGAGTTCATGGACAGCCTCCTCGTCGTGCTGGCCGACACGCCGGCGGCAAAGGGCAAACACATTTACATCGTTATCGACGGCGCTTCCGAGCATGGCAAGGCAACAGAGTCCGTGCGAATGTTGATGGACCTTCCCAACTTCCCGGCCGCACAGGAGCACGTCATCCGCAACGGCGGCGACTTCGGCTTGGTCAAGCTTCCTGCGGCCTCGCCGCAGCTCAACCTCTGCGAGTATTATAATCGCGCGCTGCGCTCCAAGGTCACCTCGAAGCGCGACGACCTCGAGGTGGCCAAGCGAGTCCTGCACGGCGGGGCAAAAGGCGACTCGGTCGCCCACCGCGTGAAGGAGCTCGCCGACCTAATCGACTCGAGCCTTGCCGAGCTGCGCGACGCGCAGCCGCAGAGCAGTCAGAAGATGATGGCCTTTTACGGGTCATGCGCAAACCACGGCGGATACCTCGACGTGAGAGAGCGCATGTCATGACCGCCCGTGGCCATGGCCAAGGCCATGGTGACGATGGTGAAGCCCGTCTTGGCGCTGATGCGAGATGAATGAAGTTGATATCCTCAACTCCAAGTCCTGGTGGTTTAGTGGTAAAATCTAACGTTGCCATCGTTGGGCCCCGGGTTCGATTCCCGGCCAGGACATTTTTTTTTTTCATGAGCATGAGCATGAGCATGAGCATGAGCATGAGCATGAGCATGAGCATGAGCATGAGCATGAGCATGAGCAGCAGCAGCGGCGGCGGCGGCAGCAGCAGCGACAGCAGCAGCGACAGCAGCAGCGACAGCAGCAGCGACGGCCGGTGGCAAGCTATGACTCGAAAGGAACGAAACACAAGGCTTGCTGACTTCTCTCCGGCTTAGATCGGCACGTCGTTCTTGACGCTGGCCATCCGCTCCTCCTCCTCGGCGTGCTCGCGACGCTTGCGCCGGGCGCGGACGATGAGCGCGCTGATGCCGAGCAGCAGGAGCAGGCCGCCAACGCTGGCACTGCCCGCGATGAGCGCGACGCCGAGGGTCTGCTCCTCGGGGTCCTCGGCCGCGGTGGTCGGCGATGAGGTGGTGGGGCTGTACGTCTCGTTGACGCCCAGTGGCGAGCGCGAGGGCGCCAAGGTCTCGCCCGCCGCCAGCGGCGCCCGCGACGGCGCAGCGCTCGGCACTACCGGCGCCTCGGTCGGCGCAGTCGTCGGCGTCGCGCTGGGCGCGGTCGTGGGCGAGCTGGTCGGCGAGGCCGTCGGCACGTCGTCGAGTTGGACAAAGAGCCGCGAGTAGTCGCTGGCGCCGTCGACCCTGGCCACGCTGGCGACCTGGCAGCCGTCCAGGCCCACCAGGTCGAGGTTGTAGGCCTCCTGGCCCCACGCGACCACCTTGCCGCCCTTGGCGTTGGCGACGAAGCCGCTGTCGTAGGCTAGGAGCGCGTCAAAGTCGACCTTGAGGTCCGCGGGCGCCGCCATGGCAGCGGGCAGCGGCGCCACCGAGTCGGACACGACGTGCACGCTGTCGTCCTCGAGCAGCAGCGCAAAGGCCGACGACCCGGCCACGATGCGCTTCACCTGCTTGCCGCTCACCTCGCTCTGGTACCCGTCGTTGACGATGGTCACCAGCTGGCCCGCCCGCAGCGCGAAGCCGGTCGTGCCGGCCACGACCTCGTCAAAGCTGCCGGCCACCTGCTGGTCCTCCGCATACCCGATCGTCATGGCGCCGTCCGAGGTGCCAAAGGCGAAGACGCTGTCGAGCGCGGCGACGCTGGTGGCGCCCGCGACGACGACAGTCTCGCTGTTGTCGGCCTTGGTGTAAAAGCCCTGGCCGTCGCTGGTCACCAGCGCGAAGCCCACTTCCTTGGCGGCCACGGCGGCGACCACGCTGCCCGTGGCGGTCGAGGCGTCAAAGGTGTTTCCAGCGCCAATGCCCCAAGCGGTGCTGCTGGCCGCGGAGGAGGGCGAGACGGCGAGGAAGGCGAAGTCGGTGCTGAGAAGCGAGGCGCCCGGCACGAGCGGCGCGTTGTCCGGCACCTTCAGATCCGTGTCCTGGCCGAGCACGATCCCGAGCCCACCGGTCTCGTTCACATAGACCCAGGTGAAGAACTGGCCCACGAATGGCGCGAACGCGACAGCGTTGACGGCCACGACAGTGGTAACCGTGCTCTTGTCCTCCCACGCAGTGATCGTGCCGTCCGACTGCAGCACGGCAAAGCTTTCATACCCTGCTGACTCGTCCACGAAGCCGACCTGCGCCACGTTTTCGGTCACCTGCAGGTCCACGCGACCGCCGAGCGCCATGAGAGAGCCGTCGGGCTTGACGACCACAGGTCGTCGCGAACGACGGTCGCGTCCACGTCGGCGGGCAGGTCAATGGGCTCGGGCAGGCCCAGGCTCCCCCAGGCGTGGACCTTGCCAGCGATGTCAACCACGACCATCGTCGCGCCGACGCCCTCCTGCAGAGCGGCGTGGACCGCCGTGCCGTTGAGGGCGTCCAGGCCCGGCAGGGCCTCGCCAAAGGTGAATATGGAGCCGTCCGGGTTGCGAAAGAGCATGGTCTCGCTGTTGGAGACCACCTGCGTCTCGTTGGAGCTCGAGGCGGCCGTGGTGCCGTCGACCCAGCCGTTGCAGCGCTCGCCCCTGCTGGAGCAGCGCATGGTGCTGTCGCTGGTCAAGACCAGCGCGACCGGCTCGTCGTTAGTGCCGACCGATGCGAAGAAGCTTGAGCTGGATTTGTAGTCCCCCGAGTGGATCTGGGGATCCACGCCTGGGGAGACAACCCAGTCGATGACCTTGCAGTTGTTCGCATTGAAATCGTTCTTCAGCAACGCGAAGAAGTGCTGCTCGCTGCCCATCACGTCTGCGTATTTTTAAGGAAGGCTTGCTGCCCGTTGCCGCCGTAGTTGCCACTGGTCTTCAGCGTGCTGTCGTCGAACAGCACCGTGAAGCCCTCGTTGGCCGCGACCAGCTTGGTGGCGACCTTCGTGGTCAGCCCTTGGCTCAGCTGCGCGCCGTAGAGGTCGGCGCCGAAGGAGACCACGCTGCCGTCGGCCAGAGCGGCGAAGGCGCCCTTGTTGGCCAGCAGCGTCTCGACGGCCGCGGCCGCAGGGACGGTCGGCGCGGCCGTCATGCCGTCGCCGGTGATCTCGGGCAGGGCGCCGAAGGCGTTATCGGTCGTGAGGTAGACCACGCGGTCCTCGCTGGCCACCATGCGGGCCACGCCGTCGACCTCGGCGACCAGGCCGGTCGCGTTCCAGGTCCGCAGCTGGCCGCCAGCCAGCGCGGCGCACGAGTCCGCCATGGCGATCACCTCGGCGCCGCTGGACACGTCGGCGAAGACCAGGTCGGCCGGCGCGGCGAAGGCGGGCCAGGACGCCGCGCGGCCGCTAGCCAGCACGGCGCAGAATAGCCCGTCGGCGTCGGCGCGGATGCCGGCGTTGCCGGCCATTGCGACCACCTTCTCCCCCTTGAGCGCGCCCAGGTCGGTGGTCTCGGCGAGCAGCTCGTTGCTGCTGGGGTGGTTTCCCCAGACCACGACGGACTCATCCACGCGAGCCATCGCCAGCGCCTTGTCGGTCATGGCCAGCGGCACTTGTGGCGACACGGGGAAGCCATGCTCCGTCAGCGGCAGGATGGCCTCCGAGCTGTACGCGCCGAGCAGCACGGACCGGTCGCAGTCGGCGCCGAGGGCAGCGCTGCCGGCGGCGGCGGCGGCCGTCAGCGTGGCGATGGCGAGCCTGGGCATCGTGGCGATGTCCGTCTCCTACTTCCCTCGCTGCTCCTCCCTCTCCTCGATTTGCTCCTTCTTCGAATCGCTCAAAATCCCTCCAAAAGGCCTCCGGCCCCGTTGCTACGCGGACTGCTAAAGCGCCCGGAAACCTGCCGCCTGCTTGCGCATAGCGCGCGGGGAGGTCCGCGCAAGCGGCCTCTGGCTCTTTTGAAGGAAGCCGTGTCCAGCGCAAGGTGTGTACAGATAGGCCTGCAGCGGGAGGCCCTGTTGCAACGCGGACTGCCGCGCACTGTGCAGATTGGACAAGGGTCCGCGGACCGGGGACAGGTTGCTAGGCGCTTGCCTAGGAATCGCATAGCGGAGTCTTTGGCCCGCTAATTCGCCGTGACGCCACAGGCGTGCTGGTTTTCAGAGCAAAAGTACAATTTTAATTAAACAATTAATTAACATTATATTTAATTAAAATTGTATTTATAAAAAACCTCAAAAGTTAACTTTGAATCCTTTGCATGCAACCAAAAAAAAAAAATGGTGATGTTCATTTGTTTGGCTTTGGGAGAGAGAGAGAGAGAGAGGTGGCGAAGGAGATGGCGCCGGGACAGCGCAGCGCCGCCGCCGCCGCCGCCGCCGCCGCGGCCAATGCCGCCGCGGCCGCTTCCGCCGCGGCCACCGCCGGCCGCGCGTCCTGCGGCATCGTCGGCCTGCCCAATGTGGGCAAGAGCACGCTGTTCAACGCGCTGACGCGCTCGCAGCAGGCCGCTGCGTCCAACTACCCCTTCTGCACCATCGACCCGAACGTGGCCCGCGTTGCTGTGCCCGACGCGCGGCTCGACGCGCTCGCTCGCGCCGCCAACGCTCAGCGCGTGGTGCCGCAGACCATCGAGCTGCACGACATTGCCGGGCTGATCAAGGGCGCCAGCAAGGGCGAAGGCCTGGGCAACAAGTTCCTCGGCAACATTCGCTCCGTGTCGATGGTGACGCACGTCCTGCGCTGCTTCGAGGACGCGGACGTGCTGCACGTCTCCGCGGACGACCTCGGTCGCAGCGACCCGGTGGCTGACTGGCACGTCGTGGAGACCGAGCTGCTGCTGGCCGACCTGGCGTCCGTGGAGAAGCGCATGGCCCGCGGCAAGACGCGCAAGGGGTCGCCCGAGGCGCAGCTGCTGGAACACGTGCACGCATGCCTGGCCGAGGGCGTGGCGCCGCTAGAAGCGCTCGCGGCCGCGCCGGAGGCCGCGCAGGAGCTCTGCGTGGAGCTCAGGCTCAACCTCTTGTCCTGCAAGCCCGTGCTGGCGGTGTGCAACGTGGACGAGGCGGGTGCCGCCGAGGGCAACGCCATGACGCGGGCCGTGGCCGACCTCTTGGCCGAGCGTGGCATTGCCGAGCCGCCCGTCGTCGTGAGCGCTGCGCTCGAGGAGGAGGCGCTGACCTTGTTCGAGACGGACGAGGAGCGCGCGGACTACTTTGCGCAGTATGGCCTGAGCGATACCGGCTTGTCGCGTATCACGGCGGCGGCGGCCAGAATGCTGGGCGTGGGGACCTTTTATACCGCGGGCGAGCAGGAGGCCCGCGCGTGGACCGTGCCCGTGCCCTGCACGGCGCAGGGGCGGCGGGAAAGATCCACTCGGACATCGCCAGGGGCTTTATCGCTGCCGAGACGGTCTCAGCCGAAGACTTTATCGCGCTGGGGGGCGATAAGGCGGCGAAGGCGGCTGGCAAGATGCGCTCCGAAGGCAGGGAATACATCGTGCAGGACGGCGACGTCTTCAACTTTAAATTCAACGTTTGATTCACCAACCGATCTCCGTGATTGTCTTTCCACTCTCAATCTTTACTCTTCAAGAAGGAAACCACTCTCAAAACTTCGAGTACAATGAGAAAAAAAAAGTCAGGCAGAGAATTCAAATTTGAATCAGGTTTGATGGAGGAGGCGACGGCCGATAGCGCTCGCGAGCAGGACACGCTGCTCGCAGAGGACCTCGAGGCGGCCGAGGCGCACTCCCTGTCGGACCCCTCGACGCGCACGCCGCGCTGCGCGAGGCCGGCCCTCGCAGCAGCGCCTACTCGCGCGCCTACTCGCGGCCATCGACTCGACCTCCGCCTCCGCCTCCGCCGCCTCCTCCACCTTGACCTTCGCGCTCGCCGCCAGCGCCAGCACCAGCACCAGCAGCGACGCGAGCTCGCCATCGCCGCCGCCGCCATCGCCGCCGCCGCCGCCGCCGCTGCCAGCGTCGCCATCGCAGGACGCGGCGCAGCTGCTGTCACACTTCCCGTCGCCGCTCGCGTCCGCTCGCTCGCTGGAGCTCGACATCGCCGGCACGCCCGACCCGCGCGACTGCCGCCGGCGCCGGCAGCAGTGGCCTGGCCTCGGCCCGGCATGGCCGCGCAGCTCTGAGCGTTCGCGCCTGGCCTTCGGCACCTCCTCGGCCTCGGCCTCGGCCAGCTCCGAGGAGGACGCCAGCAGCGACGAGTACCTGCAGGCCGACGGGCGACGCATGCGATACCGGCGGCGCGACGGCCGCTTGCTCCGCGTGCCGCTGCTGCTGTGCCGCGTGGCGTACTGCCCGCGGCCGGCGGCTGTGCCGCGTCGCGACCAGCTGTGCAAGGAGCACTCGAGCCGGCTGCGACGCAAGCCGTGCCGCCGCCGCCGCAGTAGCGGTGACAGCGGCGGCGGCAGCGGCGGCGGCGGTGGCGGTGATGACCGCAGCCGCCGCCGCCGCCGAAGCGGCAGGGACCGGGCGTTGTCGTCGCCGACTGCTATGAGGACTTGGGCCGCGGAATGATGGTGGTGGTGGTGGTGGTGGTGGTGGTCTGACCAGGACAATGCTGGCACCCATGGGGTGGGCATGGAGGAGATGGACATGAGCCAAAAGCTGAAGCCGAATATGACGCTTGGACGGATCGATCGCGACCCGAGTCGACTAGTCGACGGCTCGCAGTCTCCTGCCCCTCGCGCACCGCGCTTGTCTGCTGAGTCGACTCGGGCTCGCGCTTGGCGGCAAGTCACCCACCACACGAAGAACAATAGGAGCAGGCCTCACACGCATGATCGCGATCTCGTCAACGCGATGACGGGCACGCGACTCTCAGCACGACGTCGAGCTCGACCGCACCATCCACGGAGCAGAGTCGCCAAGTCGACGGCTCGCAATCTCACCACCGCACCACACTTCTCGACGTCGAAGGCACAGTCGACTTGGACACGAAGCCAGCCAGCCAGCCACGCCACGCCACGCCACGCCACGAGCACATGATCACCACACACAAGGGCATGAGCAGCAGCTGCTGCAGCAGCTGCTGCCAGCTGCTGCTGCTGCTTCAATGTCGCGAGATCACGACTGTACGGCAGCAGCGACTGAATGTACGGAAAGAGTAGCTCGAGCTCGAGCTCGAGAACAGGAGCAAGGCCGGCAGGAGGCATGCGAGCTGATCACGCGGCCGCGGCCGCGACGGACGGCGGCGCGGGGGCGCCCACGCCGCACGGCGGCGGCGGCGCTGGCGCCGCTGGTGCCGAGCCCTGGCACGGCGAGATGGATGATGATTTGGAGACGGTCGTGCGCGGCGACCTGGACCTGCGCAACGCCGCCGCGCAGGACGCGGTGGTGCGCGTCGCGGCGCTGCGCGTGCGCGGCGACGTGGATGCGCGGCACGTGCCGCCCGCGTGGAGCTGCCGGCCGGGCTTGAGGTGGACGGCAAGCTGGCGCTGAGCCACTCGGGCGTGAGCTCGCTGCCAGAGCGGCTGGGCGTGGGCGGGAGCCTGTGCAGGGCTGCCTGTCGCTGCGCTCGCTGCCCGCCTCGCTGCGCGTCGGCGGCGGCGTGCTGGCGACCGACTGCGTCAACCTGGAGAGCCTCGGCCTCAGCTCTGGCGAGGAGGACCAGCTCGAGCTCGAGTACCTGGACGTGAGCGGCTGCACGGCGCTCACGGCGCTGCCCGCAGGCCTGCGCGTGCGCGGCTCGCTGCGCGCGGCCGGCTGCTCGGCGCTGGTCGCGCTGCCGGACGGCCTCGAGTCGGCGGCGACATGGATCTTTCCGGCTGCGAGGCGCTCGAGCAGCTGCCGCCGGGGCTGCGCGTGGGCGGCGACGTGAGCCTCGAGCGCTGCGCTGCGCTACGAGCGCTGCCCCCGGAGCTGCTGTCGTGGCCGCCGCGCGCCGGCGAGCTACCGCACAACGTGCACGTCGGCGGCTGCGGCCTGCCGCGCGACACCGTCGCCTGGCTCAAGCGCGGCGCGGACGGCAGCGCGCCGCACGTGCGCTTCCACGCGGCGCCCGACGCGCGCCGCCGCCGCCGCCTGCGCCAGGCGCGCGACATGGCAGGGCATTCTCGCGCGCACGGCCACGCAAGCCGCCGCGAGCCGCAGCCCCAGCACTGCGCAGCCCAGGCCCGAGCAGGCCAAGGCCTTGGAGCTCGAGACGGCCTCGCTCTCGGCCGGCGGGGCGAGGGCCACGCGGGCGACGCCGCGGACATGAGCGGCGACCGGCTGGCGCGGCTGGCCTTGTTCTGGGCGCGCGCGGGCGGCCTCGACGCCGCCGCGGCGGCGTCGCTCGCGAGCAGCCGGCGGGCTCCCGCTGCCTCGGCACGGCCGCGCGAGCGTGGCGCAGTTCCTGGAGCGGCTCGTGGACGCGCAGGAGTTCGCGCAGGCCGAGCAGCGGCGGCTGCTGGGCGGCCGCGTGGCCGGCGTGCTGCGGCTGCTGGCGAGCGAGGGCGACGGGCCCGCGCTGGCCGGCCTCGTGGCCCGCATGGCCGACTCGCTGGACGCGTGCGACGACAAGCCGGTGTGGGCGCTCAACCAGCTGCACCTCGTGCAGGCCGTGGCCGCGGCGCGCGGCGACCGCGAGCGGCTGCGCGCGCTGGGCCGGCGCGTGATGCGGCTGGGCGTCGTGCACGAGCACGCCCGGGCCAAGCTGCGCCGCGCCCAGGCCGCCGGCGCGCCCCTGGACGACGTCTGCGTCTACCTGGCCTTCGAGATCGCGCTGCGCGAGCCGCTGGACCTGCCCGTGCCGGCGACGGAGATGGCCTTCCCGGTGGCCAGGCTCGTCTCGGCCGAGGAGCGCGAGGCCGCGCCGCCTCGAGGCCCAGGCCGTGGACGAGCCCGCCTTTGCGGCCTGGCTCGAGGCCTGGCCGGAGTGGCAGCGCCAGCGCCGCCTGGAGGTGGCGGCCGGCCTCGCGTGGGAGCGCCTCGCGCCGGCCGCCGGCACCGAGCCTTTCGAGGACCTGGCCGAGGGCAAGGAGGACCTCTGCGGGGAGCCTATGCGCGACCCAGTGCGCCTCGGCGGCGCCGTGTGGAGCCTCGGCGACCTGCTGCGGCACTGGGTCCCAACCGGTCTCGACCTATTCAACGCGCCGCTGGCCGCAAATGACGTTTTGCAGCTTCGCGCCGTCCGCGAGTTAGCGTAACCTAACCAAACCCAAGTCGACCTAACCGAATCTAACCGAATCTAACCTAACGGCCTTCTCTGCTGGGGATGGATGGATCGATGATGATGCGGCGACGGGTCGTTCGTTCGTTCTTGTCGTCGTGGCGGTCGGAGAGCTGGCGCGTCGTTGTGGGTGATGGCGGCCCGGTATGACGCGGAGATGGAGTTGCGAGTTTCGTCCGTCCCGCGGGGCACTTGTTCTGCGCTTGCGGAAAAGCGCGCCCTCCCCTCCGGCTTCGTCGGAAGGCAACGGCTGCAGAAGGAAGGCGGGCGAGAGAGAGCGGGAAGGATCCATCCATCCATCCATCCATCCATCCATCCATCCATCCCATGGGGCCCGCTCGGTTCCCGTCCGAGTCGAACTGTCCTGTTCTTGATTGCGCGAAAGCAGGGCCTTCTGGGCGGGTCAACGGGCAAGCGGCGGTCAGTCAGGCAGGCAGGCAGGCAGGCAGGCAGGCAGGCAGGCAGGCGGCCAGGTCGATGACGCGTCACGCGTGTCCGGAGGCCTAGGCGCGCGGTTAGGCCGTGCTAGACGCGGCGGCGCAGCAAGAGTCGGTCGCCATCTTTAGCATGCCTTCGCGTGGGTTGGCTGATCAGCAAGGCCGGCCTTGAGGCCGCGTTCGTTCGCGCATTGCCCGAGCGCTGCTGGTGGCGGTGGCGCTGCTCTGGTTCTAATGGTGGTCGTCGTGGTGTTGGTGGCTACGGCGCGAAAAAGAAACGCACGAAGAAAAATAAAGTACAGCCAGCAAGGGTAGTGTCAATAGGAAACTACGGCCGAAGCAGAGTTAAGGCACAGGCAGAGGAGGGCCAGTTTTCCTTCGGGAGGCGCAGAACCCCAACTAAGGCACCACCACCACCACCACCACCGCGTGGCAGAGGAGGAGCAGGCGACAGCAGGAGGAGGACAAGATGGTGAGCCCGGCGCTTCGACTGGTGGCCGTGGCGGCCCTGGCCGCCTCGGCAGGCCTCGCCACGCGTGCGAGAAGCGCGAGCTGACGCAGTGCCGCCTCGAGTACGAGAGCGACCCGAACAAGTGCCAGGCTGGACGACTTTGCGGTCTGTATTGACTACGCCGAGTGCGGCGACGCCATGCCCGCCCGCGTGCAGCTGCGGCAGCTGTGCACGGTCAACTGGCGCTGCGCGAGCGTGCCGCCCGAGTGCGGCGAGCCGCTGCCCGGCGACAACAACGGCAACGGCAACGGCGGTGGCAATGGCAATGGCAATGGCAACGCCAACGGGAAGGACAAGGACGATGAGCTCGAGGAGGGGGAGGAGGAGGAGGATTACGACAACAACAGCACTGACGTCGGCGACCGCCCGCCGTCCTGGGCCAACGACGATGGCGAGGACGAGGATGAATACTACGAGTGGAACGCTACCGCCACCACGAGCCTGCGTCCCGAAAAGGACTGGAACTCCACCGAGATGGGCTACCGGTTCGGCCCCGGCAACTCGACCGGTGGCAGCAGCCCCGAGGAGCCCTGGGTTCCCAGCTGCAAGCCAGACGACATCGCCGAGTGCCAGCCGCTCTTCCCGGTGGCGCTAGTGGACTGCTCCGCCGGCGCCGAGTACCTCGAGTGCATGATCGAGGGCGGCTGCGACTCTGGCACGCACGCCACGGACCTCTTCCAGCGCTGCCGCATGCTCAGCGGCTGGCCAACTGCGACTTTGACTGCGCCGCCGTCGCCTCGGGACAACCCACCACGGGCGGCCCGCGCACGCCGGTCGCGCCGCGGTCTCTGCAGGCGCGCCCGCTCTGCACCGACCTGGGCATCTGCGACATGAACAACGGCACGGCCTGCGACGACATGGAGTCGCTCGTTGAGTGCGCGGCGCTCTCCGAGTGCTCGCTCGGCCAGAGAAGCAGCTCGAGCGGATGTGCGAGGACCTCGGCTGCCCCGAGCTGGACTGCTCCACCGACATTGGTGAGGACGACAAGGAGGACGCAAGGAGGACGACAAGGAGGACGAAGGAGGAGGACAAGAAGGAGGACAAGGAGGAGGACAAGGAGGACAAGAAGGAGGACAAGGAGGAAGAGAAGAAGGGCAAAAAAGTCGGACGTCGTGCCATCGAATGGCGAGTCAAGCGCCGCAGAGGGCGACGGAGACGACTCGGCAGCAGCTGTGCACCGTGGCGCGTTGGCATCCAGCGGCGCGGCGGTGCTGTTTTTGCTCGCGGTGGCGCGTTGATTGCAAAGTCTTTTCCAGTAGTTTCACTTTCACCTTGCGAAGGTCATTGCCCAGTCAATCCGGAACAACCTTGCCTTTTTTTTTCACGTCTTCGTAATGACTGTCTACGTCTGTACAATCACGTAAAAAAATACTAGTCGTTGGAAGCAAGGCACGAGCAAACAGCAGACGCAAACGGCCACACGCGAGAGACACGCACGCAAGGCCACAGCGCAGCCCACTCCCCACGACCATGCGCCAGCGACGCTACAGCCACCACGCCAGCGCCATCGCGCCAGCGTCATCCGTCTTGACGCAGCGCCGCTCCATCCGTCGCACCACATCACCTTCACAATCCCTGGCTTGCCGCCCGCAGCAGCCCCACGACAACGAGAACAAGCAGCAGCAGCAGCAGCAGCAGCAGCAAGACCACGCCAAGCTCGACGCCCTTCGCGCCCTCGACAAGGCCGCCGTGCAGCGGCAGCAGCAGCTGCTGCTCGAGCAGCTGAGCCATTCTGGCGCCTGGGCGTGCAGCGGCGAGGGCGACTCGGACGGCGGCGGCACGGACGCGGCGGGCGAGCCGGCGGCGGGCGAGCCGTCGGCTGGCGGCCTCGAGGTCGGCGCTAAGCGGCGGCTCGACGCGTGGGACGCGCAGGTGAGCCGCAATGCCGAGCACTTGGCTGCCGAGCACAAGGCCAAGGCGCAGGACGCCGCGGGCAAGAAGGCCACGCGCGCGTTGAAGAGGAAGCGCATGCGGCGGTCGAAGCTCTCTGCGGCGTGATGCGGCGCGTAGCGTCGCCTGCGTCCAAGATGGAAACCTCGAAGAAGAAATTGTTTTGTGCAGATCCTTTATAGGCAAGCTCGATCGAGACGCCAGCCAGCCAGCAGCTTGCCGCCAGCAGCTTGCCGCCTTGGCCGTGGTCGCCTTGGTGCCGTGGCGTGGACTGCGCTCGTGAGGGCAACGGCGTGCAGCCGGCAGAGCTTGCTCGGCGCGGGCGAGTAAAGCTCGTGCGCGCGTTGAAAAAGCGGGGGCGAAGCGCGCTGTGCCTTGGACGCGGTGCGCGGCTCACTGCCGGTGAGCCACGGCATCGCTGCGGCGTATGCAGACCGGGCAGGGCCGCGAGCTCGTTGCCGACGGCAACTGGACGTCCGTGTCCTCCTTGGCCTTGTCGTCGACTTGGCGTTGCCAGGCAGTGCGGCGCTTGCACATAGACCTGACAATGACCTGCGCAGTCGGTCACATGTCAGTCGACTACGGTCGGGGTGTCACCGCAAGGACGACGACAACAACCTCAAGTTGACCTTGCCTAGGTGCGGGGATTGACTGACTGGTCCGACATTGACGTCTTCGGGACAAGGCTGACCGAAGGCGAGCTTGCTGGCTTGCCCACCTGCCTGCGGCTTGCCTGCCCGCCAGCTCGACCCTGCCCTAGCTTGCCAGGTCGGCCAATGGTCAGACAATGTCATTACTCACGTTGTTGTGAGTAGTAGTCGCAAAGACGTCCCAGGTGAATGCGACGACTGACCGCAGGTGAGTGGCACTCACCTCGGCGATGTCCCTAATGACGCAGCCCGCAGCGCGGAAGCACGGAAGCGCGGAATTCGGCGCTCGGACATTCGTGCCACCTCCGGTCAGCCTTGATCTTCCTGCCACCGTGTACGCCCACAGCTGGTTTACTCGCATCAAGTACGAAAAAGCGTTCGCGACTACTCGTAGGGTTTCGCATAATTCGCTCCTACCAGGTATCTAGATTTCTGAAGACACGCTCAGTGGGGCCAATGGAGAAACTTCAAGGCTCTTCCGTGAGGGAGTATTCGAAAGTGTTTTCGACCCCTTCGACGTCAGTTCGTATTTTCTGTGTAAAACTTTTTGACCTGCTCCTTTTTCACCGACTGTGTGGCATGGAACCGAACCCACTTCAGAAAAACCTCCCTCTGATGAGAGGGCGGAGCTGTGAAGAGCTGTGAAGAACTGTGCAGAGACCAACTTTTAAAATGACTCCTCTTCCTTTTTATGCCGGAAAAGAAATAGTCCCGATCTCCTCTCGGAGGTAGAGGAACGACCCCAGATTCTCCGAGAGGCGGAAGTTTCTTTCCCCCAGATTAGGAAAGCTTGTAAGCGAAGCTTAAACCTCATCTAAGCTCCCCTCGTCGTTGGCTAGGCGTTAACGGCTGCGCGGAACGGCCAAGTCGATCAGCAATCGATGACCCTGTCAGAAACCCAAGTCGAGACGAGCGATTCGCAGACCATCGCTCGCACCACGCCAGCCACGCCCGCCAGCGCCAGCGCCAGCGCCTGCGCCTGCGCCAGCGCCCCCCCGCGCGCGACCGCGCCGCGAACCGAGGGGCGCAGCGCGCCCCGCGCGCCTGGGCGCCGCGCATTGGTCGGAAGTCGCTCAGCGATCTCCGACACGGCCGCCTCCACCACCGCCTCGCCGCGCTCTGCGCTGGGCACAGCGCCGGGCTGCCGGCCGCCATGGACCGCTTGTTGCGGCACCCGCGCAGCCCGAGCGCCAAACGTGAGCGCAGTGGGCAATCAGCCGGGGCATCGTCATCGTCTTTCGCGCCGCCTGCGCTGGACAGCAAGCAGCTCGTCTCGCGACTGCTGCAGACACCGGCGCAGCTCACGCAGCACACGTCGCTGCAGCTGCCGAGCGTGCCTACGAGCTTTGGGTCGATCCCGGCGAGCTACAACCCGATGATGTCGGTGCCCAGCCTTACAGCTCAGCAACAGCAACAGCAGCATCAGCAGCAACAGCAGCAACAGCAGCAGCAACAGCAACAGCAGCTGGTGGCGCAGCAGCAGCAGTTCGTGGCAATGCAGCAACAGCAGGCTCTGACGCAGCAGGTATGGGCGCAGCAGCATTTGAGCAGCCAGGCTATGCAGCAGCAGCAGTTGCAGGCCGAGCAGAACGCCATGCGTTCGACTCTGCAGCAGCAGCAGCAGCTCATGCAGCAGCAGCTCATGCAGCAGCAGCAGCTCAGGCAACACCAAGCAGCTTACCCTGGTCTTCAGCAGCAGCAGCAGCAGCAGCAGCAGCAAGGCTATCCTCATCCTTATCAGCAGCAGCAGCAGCAGCAGCAAGGCTATCCTCATCCTTATCAGCAGCAGCAGCAGCAGCAGCAGGCTATCGGCTCTGCTGCTCGAGGCATAGGTGGAGGAAGCCTTGGCGTTCCTTTGGACGGACCAGCGCTGGCAATGCGGCAGCAGCTGCTGGAGCAGCAGCTGGGAGCAGCAGCTGCTGCAGCGTCAGTCGCAGGAGATGCAGCACCAGCAGGAGTTGCAGGCGCAGCAGCGTTACATGCAGCAGCAGCAGCAGCAGCAGCAGCAGCAGCAGCAGCAGCAGCAGCAGATGCGGATGCAGCAGCAGATGCAGATGCAGATGCAACAGCAGCAACAGCAGCAACAGCAGCAACAGCAGATGCAGCAGCGCGGCGGCAGCAGCAGCAAAAGCAGCAAAGCAGCAGGTGGTCACGGGCGTAGTCAACCTAGGCAGCAAGGTCAGTGCCAACGCAAAAGTGGCACCAGACGCAGCACCAGCGACGCCAGTGGACCGGCTGGCGGGCTTTCGCGGTCTGGACGACGTGAACCGCGAGCGAGTCCTGGGCCTGCTGACCGCCTTCGGCCGCGACGACATCCGCTCGCGCTGCACCGACCACCTCTCGGACGGCTCCTCCACCGAGCTGGGCACCACCGCCACCGCTCGCAGCAGCAGCAAGAGCTCCACGCCGCCATCAGGTCCGTCCTCGTCCACTGCCTTGGCGTGTCCGCCGTCACGAAGTCGTCGGCGTCAGCAGCAGCAGCAGCAGCAGCAGCAGGTGGCAGGGACCGATCGCTGCCGCCGCAGTCCCGCAAGCGCAAGCGGCTCGGCGCGAACGACTCGCTTGCCGGCGTGGTGACCGACGACAACGGGCGGCGCTTCCGCACGATCGGGCGCGACGGCAAGCCGCTCGCGCAGCGGCTGGCGCTGTGCCGCGTGCCCGGCTGCACCACGAACGCGGTGCCGCCGATGCGGCTGGGCCACTGCAAGGCCCACGGCGGCGGGCGGCGCGCGGGCACCCGGGCTGCAGCACGTCGGCCTTCGACCGCAGCGGCCTCTGCAAGGCCCACGGCGGCGGGCGGCGCTGCGGCGTGGCCGGCTGCAGCACCTCCGCGGCCGCCGGGTACGAGCTGTGCGTGCGGCACGGGGGCGGGCGGCGCTGCGAGTTTCCCGGCTGCGCCAAGGCCGCGCTGGACAGCTACGGCGAGTGCCGCGCCCACGGCGGCGGCCGCCGCTGCGTGGAGCCCGGCTGCGGCACGGCGGCGGCGGACGCGAGGAGCCGCCGCTGCATCCTGCACGGCGGCGGCCGCCGCTGCGCGATCGACGGGTGCGGGAAGAGCGCCGTGGGCAAGTACGGCGTGTGCCGCGCGCACGGGGCCGGCGAGAGGTGCGCCGTGGAGGGCTGCACCACGGCCGCGGCGGACTCGCGGAGCCAGCGGTGCATCCGCCACGGCGGCGGCAAGAGGTGCGCTGTGCCCGACTGCACGGGCCGCGCCAAGGGCCGCACGGGCCTGTGCGTGCCGCACGGCGGCGGCTACAGGTGCTCGCTGGCGGGGTGCGGCAAGCACGCGGTCAAGAAGGGCTTGTGCATGGGGCATTACCGCACCTTGCATGAGCAGGAGGAGGCGGAGACGGCTGCTGCCATCGAGGCCCAGCAATACCAGCACCAATAGCTTGGCTGGCTCTGGAACCTGCGCTCTGCGTTCACAGCTGGTTGATGATTGTGTTGGACAAGGTATGCTGGTACTACTTCCGATAGCCCATGTGCAAGCTACACTAGCTGGCTGTAGCTGGCGCTTGCTCGCTGGCCGGCTGCAGTAGCAGCAGTCAGAGCCGCAGCAGCCGGCAGCTTGACTCCGACAGTTGACACAAGTACGGTAGGTGCGAGCGTACGCGACCACAATGCCGTCCGCGCCACGGCGACGGTGGCGCCGTCGTTGGTGGTCGTGGGGGTGGCGACCGACCGTTCAGCTAAAGAAGAACGACTTGCGCCGCCGCCACATCGCCCTCGCCCCGTGCTCCCTGAGCACCTTCTCCGACGCCCCCGCGGCCGCCGCCAGCGCCAGCGGCGTCCGCCCGCGCTTATCTGGCGCGTCCACGTCGGCCCCAGCGGCGATGAGCGCCGCTTGCAGCGCCTCACGCCCCGCCGCGGCCGCAACATGCAGCGGCGTGCCCGCCTCGGCGTGCCTAGCGTCCACCTCGGCGCCGTACGCGGCGAGCATCCTCGCCACGTCCAGGTCGCCCTCGGCGGCCGCGCTGTGCAGCGGCGACCACCCGCCGCCGCCGCCGCCGCCGTTGGGGTCCGCGCCGGCGTCGAGCAGCAGGCGCACGCACGCGGCGTTGGAGGTGGCGGCGGCCTTGTGCAGCGGCGTCCAGCCGTCGGCATCGACCGCGGCGCAGGCCGCCTCCGCGCAGCCCAGGCCCTGCGCCTGCGCCAGCAGCAGCGCCAGCGTGTCGGCGCTGCCGTGCGCCGCCGCCGCGTGCAGCGGCGTCCACCTCCTCGCGTTCTCGCAAGCCATCAGGGCTCTGGCCTGGGCGGCAGCCGCGGCGGCAGCGCGGCAGCGCAGCAGCGCGCCGGCGCAGGCGGCGTGGTCGCGCTCGGCGGCGATGTGCAGCGCCGTCCAGCCGGACCGCGAGCTGCGCGCCGCGTCAGCGCCGCGCGCGAGCAGCGCGCTGGCGGCGGCGGCGTGGCCGCCGGCCGCGCACCGGTGCAGCGCGGTCCAGCCGCGCGCGTCCGCCGCGTCCACGACCTCCGGCGCGCGGCGCAGCACCAAGGCCACGCCCGCGGCGTCGCCCGCCGCCGCCAGGCGGTGGAGAGCGCCCATGGCGAGCTCCAGCTCCTCTACCGTCAGCGGCTGCGACGGCTCTTCATCGCCGTCTTCGTCTTCCATCCGCTCACCTCGCTCACCAGCATGAGCAGCATCGCGGCCGACCTGCGGCGCGGCGAGAGCGGCGCGGGCGGTCTTGCGCGAGCGCGCAGCGGCGGGCGAGGCGGCAAGCGAGGCAGATGGCACGGCGAGCGCGAGAGGCGCCGCGGGCATTAGCTCCGCCGAGGGCGTCTGGCGGATCGCCGGCGGCTGCGGCGGCGCAGGCCGAGCGAGACAACGCTGCGGCGCGAGCGGCGGCGTTGGCGCGGCAGCTCCTGCGCCGTGGGCGGCGGCGCTGCCGAGGCGAGCGGCCGCGCCAGCGCCTCCTCGCGACCGCCGGTCATCTCCTTCTCGTTCTGCTCTGCTCATCTCTTGTACATTCACTCTGCCACTCTTGGAGAGTGAGACTGTGTTCTGTGTGCTAATGATGTGTGGCTGATGATTGGCACAGGTGTGTCCCTCCAGTTGATGGGACGCTTTATCGGTTTCTATTCTGCGTTCATGTCGTTTATAATTAATAAAAGTTTCGTTTTAATTAATTAATTAAAAAATTGAATTAAAAAGAATTGGACAAGTTCAAAAACCATTCCACAAGTGTGTCGCTCTTGCACGTGGCACGTCATTACCAAACTCTGATCCCACTGCCCTTTCCCCAAAGCTACTTCCACCAGATCCGTTGCAAGGATGCCGGAGTGCAGCCAGCCCCCTCCTAGCGCTAGCTAAGCAAGTCCTACCCAGGCTGTCTTGTGGTGCACCCACGCACCAGACCCGGCTGCGCGCGCAAAAGAAAAGTGAAAAAAAATAAAAGCGCGCAAGAGGCAAATTGCACAGAGACCGCAGCGCAGCAAGCGAAGACGAGGACGCGGAGCAAGGCAGCAGCAGCAGCAGCAGCAGCAGCAGCAGCGGCCGGCGATGTCGGACGCCGACGAGACGCGCACGCAGGACAAGTGCTTCTGGCGCGGCGTTGCCGCCACGGCCGTGGTGACGCTCGCCGCGGTGACCGCCATTCTGGGCATCGCCATCGGCGGCGGGTTCGAGCCGCAGGGCACCTGCGAGCTGCAGGAGGGCTTCCGCGGCAGCTCCTTCTGCGGCGTGCAGACGGCCCCCGGCGTGCTGGAGTGGGAGTGCCCCGGCCTGTGCTGCAAGCTCGTGCACGGCGACGGCGAGGCCAAGATGCAGCAGCTGCTCGTGGTGTGTGGCGCGCCCGGCGCCGCGCCCGACCTTCGAGGCCTGCATGAGGAGGTGGAGAAGCGCATCGCCGAGCAGACCAGCGAGGACTCCACCGTGGACCAGCGGCTGGCCGTGTCCAAGGCCGTCCTGCTCGAGCTCGCCGACGATGTCACTTGTCCCAAGTTGGAGGCTTACGAGGACGGCCCAACAAAGGTCGTGAAGTAAAAAGTTTAATTTTAATTAATTGTTTTAGAATTAATTAATTAATTAAAACAAAAAAATTAATTCGAACTGCGAGGAGATCGCGTTTCGTTCAGGGTGGTGGGTGCTGCGGGGTGGCTTTAAAGAGTAGAGTGGCTGGAGTGGCTTGCCAGAGTATCGCTGCTTGGCCCTATGTGCTGGTCCCAGAGTGGAGTTTCCAGCGCGGCCACGTAAGAACAGTAGCGTTCTTTGGATCGGAGGGAAACTGCGCGAAAGTTAGCTTTTGCCCTGCTTGGCCCTATGTCGGAATGCAGCTCTCACTTTTGAGGTGGCGATGAGATCGGGCAAAAGTCAACTTTGGCGCAGTGGCCGACGCCCTTTTTTGGGTGCTTTTGTTTGGTGACCAAAATTGTCACCGGTTGGTCTTCTTTGGTGCAATAGCCCTGCTGGGCTGATTTTGCGGTCATTTTCTGCACACAAAAAATCTGACCCTCCTTACGGACGTGATCTGCCACTGAGCAAGCAAGACATGGATTGATTCATGAAGAGGAACCCAAGGCATTCTCCTTTAGCTCCCCTCGCATTAAGGTCTGTTGTGCTCGCCGCACTAAATCCCCGAAATCAAGCTTCTGATGGCCTCGGTGAATCCCTTTTGATGTTACCGTTTTACACTAGTCTGGGCAAACGGTAGACCGAGACAAGCAGAACCCAGACCGAAATCATGTCCTCAGGCAGGGCCAAGCGCTGCCAGCTCGCCGGGAAAAGTTGCTTGTGGTGGGGTTGCTCTCGGGCCATGCCCATGCTTGCTCCTGTGTCGCGGTTGGTCGGGGATGGCGTTGTGCAAGATTCGCCGAAAGTAACGATGAAACAAACAAGCACGAGTGGACTTTCAAAATTTCAAAACTCAAACTTGAGCTTCCTGCGCGGCCCTGACCAGCTTGTAGACCTCGTCGCCGCACTCAGGGTACCGCTCGCCGGAGTGGTGAATGTCCGCGCACGTACGGTTGTCCAGAAAGCGCGGCTTGTCGCAGAGGAAGACGGATGGTAAGTCCTCGCGGCGTGGCTCTTTCCTCTTCGTTTGAACCCCAGCCTTGATGCGCTTATTGTAGAGATCAATGCCGCACGGGGTACATGCCTTCGTCGTCTGGCAGCCCATGCGCTGCCCAAGTGGGCGGGTCTTGTTGTGCTTGCCCGTGATGCAGGACTCGCAGCAAACGATGCAGCGGCCGCGCCTGCCCATCGCGCTGAGGCCATGAAAACAGTGATGGGACGCTTGCGCACGCTGGCCATCTCGCCGTCGTTCCAGACGTCGCGCTGCTTGTAGGTGCCCTTGGCGCGCTGCGCCACGCTCACGGGCGAAGCGCTCGCAGCTGGCGCTGTTGCTGCCCGAGCTGCGCGGGCTGCTGGCATCCAGGGTGGCCTCGAGGAGCACGTCCATGCACTTGTGCGCCTTCCTGAGGAACGTGCTGAAGGAGGACATGGTGTTGAGCTTGTTCTTGAACTGCTTGAAGCTTGCAAAGCTCTCGGGGATGGTCTTGCCGTTCAGGTTGCGCCTCAGCTCGTCGAGGCGGACCACGATGTGCGCGTTGTGCAGCATTGTCGTGTAGACGCGGAGGAAGAATCGCCCAAAGAACCCCAGACGGGGGTGGAACCCCCGCACGTTGGCGAGCATGCGCGAGTAGACATCGACCCCCCCCTTCCAGTTGTTCCACGCGTCCACGTTCATCGGCACGATACGGCGCGCTCGAGGCAGCGGGCCGTGCGCGATGGCCCGCTCGCGCAAGGCTCGGCGCAGCAAGAATGCCTGGCGCACTCCCCCCCCCCACCCGAGGTCGCGGAGCACGTCCTTGTTCGTCTCAAGGCCCTCGATGATCGGCTGCATGGTGCGAAGGTACATGAGGTCGTAGATGGCCGTGCAGAAGGCGGTCGAGGTCTCAGCGCGCACGGTGATGTGCACCACGTACTCGATATTGTTCGGCACGGCCTCTACGTACAGCACGCTTGACACCTGTGTCACAATGGCATGATGTACTACTTGTGCGCGGTAACTCTTGTCCGGGACGAGCTGCTTGAACCGGTCGCGCTCGACCGGGTCTCCGAGGTCGACGGTGAAGAAGCGCTCGCCGTTGCAGCTGCTGACCACCTGGCGCAGCTTTGCCTGCCTCCCAATGGCCGTCCGCGTCTTGATCTCGAGCGCCACGCACCGCGCGCCACCGCCAGGTCGCGAACAACAGCGATGCCATCCGTCGAAGTGGCGAGGTACGGGCGCGCCCTGTTCTCCACCACACCCTGCTCCACCACGCGCAGGATCTCGAGGCAGGAGTGCTTGGCCATGAAGGCAGGGAGCTTCTTGCGCACGAGCGGTTCGTTCATGGTCCCGTTCGCCGTGGCCTTGGTGCCCCTCATGGGCGTCATGAACCAGCAATTGAACAGCACCTGCTTCATGTCCACCTCCTTTGTCTCTTCCTCCTCGATGTTCTGCGGCGTCACCCCCATCGCAACCAGGAGTTCGGCAAGCTTGGCCTTGTTGTACCCGTAGGCCTTGCTCGGGTCGCCGAGCTTCTTGCAGAGCTGCTGCAACAAAGGCCTCTTAAGCTTCGACAGCTGGTTCATCAACTCGTCGTCGCTCACGCTGGGCCTGCGACGTTGAGGGTCAGCTTGACGATGGCCGCGGACCGATTGACGTCCTCCTTCGCCTGGATGGGGAAGCCCGTGGTGTACTTGTCGAGCTGCTGCAACCACGCGGTCGCGAAGCGACCAGCGATGCTGGAGGTCAGGCAGAACATGCGCATCCTAAACCACTCCGGGGATGCTTGCTCCTGGGTCAGCTCCAAGATGTTCGAACGCATCGTCTCGAGAGCAAGCCGACACGCCTCCTCTGTGGCGCCGGCGTTGGCGTCGGCGGCGCTTGCCACGGCGACGCTTGCCACGGCGGCGCTTGCCACGGCGGCGCTTGCCACGGCGGCGGCGCCCTGAGAGTCGGTATCAGGGGAGTTGGCCTCGTCCCGTACAAAGTCGACGGCACCTGAGCCGCCGTCATCATCCACGTCGCTGCCCGCCACCATGTCGAGCTCAACGTCAGGCTCGTCCTCGTCGTCAGACTCAACGTCAGGATCCTCCACGTCGTCAGGCCAAACCCCGACCGGGGCGCTGCTGGCGCCCCCCGTGCAGCCGTCGACAACGAACGCCCAGTTGAAGGTGCCCAGGCCCTGCTTGGAAGTTTGCAGCAGCACAACGCGCTTGCTGCGCCATGCGAGCCCGTACACCTTCGTCTTGCCCCGGGCGGGAAGATCGAGCGTCGTCTCGGCCCAGTACGCTGCATCGTGCCCGTCTGGAACGTTAACCTGTGCTTCGTTGGGCTGGCGACCCCAGGTGAACACAAAGCTGCTCTCCTTCCGCCGCGTCCCGAAGACTTCGCCGTTGCGGTCCAGGATGAAATTGACCAGCTTGCTGGTGTGGTACCCCCGGTCGATGCCAACCGGTGACCCGTCAAGGTTAATCCGGTCGTCCCGTCCCGGTCGTTGCGCACGCACTTCTTCTTCAAGACGTCCAGCTCGTTCTCGTCCTGCTTCTCAATGCGCCCGCCAAGCAACAGGCCCGTCAACCGACGCCAGGCCGTGCATGACGGGGCCCATGTTCCCAGCGACCTTCTTCAAGCTCAAGCCGATTCCTTGGCCGAGCGCACGGGCCATGCGAAGCTTGTCGCATCCAAAACGAGGACGGAAGTGCCGGGCTTGTACAGCAGGTGCCCAAGCCGGACCATCTCGCGCTCCAGTTCGATCAGGCCCTTGTTGACCTTGCCCACCTCGTGCTCGTACTTGCTCGTGTCCAGCGCCTGGAGGACGTCCGAGAAACTGCGCAAAACTGGACGGCGACCCGAGCATCGGGAAAACCTCGAGGTTCTCTGCTGCGTCATGTTCGTGATCGATTGCTTGTAGTACTGGACGGTCAGCTCGGTCTCGAAAAACAACATGATGTCCGTGTGCGAGGGTATTGGCTTGCGCTCGCGACCCCGCACCTCCGCAACATGCGCATAGGCGTACTCGAACAGGGGCGAGGAACAGCTTGACCGCCTTGCGAGTTGAACGCTTCGTCAGCTCAACCCCTGCAGCAGGCCGCACCTTAGCCAGCACGTGGACCACCTCCTCGCTCACCTTGAGCAGCGAGAGGTTGCTCCTCGGGTTCATGTAAATGTTGACGTCCTGCACGCGCTTCTCGCGCGGCAGCCTCCACTTCCCGCCGCCCAATTCCTCGAGCACAGCACCACTGCCCCCTCCCACTCTGCCATGATGGCGCTGGTCTTGTGTCCCTCCTCCTGGCTGGCCGCGCACGCACTGCACTTGCGCCTCTGGACGTGCTTTCAATCGCAGTTTTTTCCCTTGCACAACTTTTTTTCCCTTGCAACAACGCACGAGACGACTATGAGTCGTCGCGACGGACCCCGATGAACCCTCATACAGTAGTTTAGTGTAATTTAATGCCACGAAATGTTTGCGCCTGAACTTCGGCAAAACCTCATTTGATGTAAAAATATTACACAAGTCTCAGCAGGGGTACGGTCGAAAGGTGAAGTGCGGAACTTCTTCATGCGCGTCAGCAACGGTCTCTGGAGACTCCGACAGCTACACAGCGCCAACCACGTCAGCTGCACCGCGGCTACCAGTGTGCCACCATCACGTTTCGAGCCCGAGCATGAGCTACACAGTGGATGCCAGTACGTCACTATCAGTCGAATCTCAGCAACTTCTGACTTGCATCATCATCGTCGCTTGAGTTGATGAAATAATCTTGTTGCCTCTCCTCCGCCCGGCACCGGTTCCGCAATGGTTCTGATTCATTTCTTGCGATTTAATACTAGGGATTTAAGCATACAGATAGGAAGAACGCCTAAGACTCACTAGGACTGGGGCCCTGCTGTAGAGGAAGCTTTGAAAGCTTCCTGACAAGACTCACGAGGGCAGCCACGCGCCATCGACGGCCGCCACGAGCTGCAGGTGATGCTGCAAGCGCCCAACGTGCCACCATCGACTTGGTCGATCTCCCTGGCGTCGTCAACACGGTCAATGGGGCAGTATCGGACGCCCTTACCAAGCAATTTCTGGCGCGGGAGCACACGGGTGTGGTCATCGCCTCTGCCGCAGACACGTCGGTGGAGGTCAACCCGATCTGGCCACTCGTGCGCGACAACAAGAACCCTGCCGTGGTGGCGCTCACGTACATCGACCGGACCTGGCACGCTGACGAGGACCTGGTCATCCTCAACAAGGATTCAGAGTTTGTGCCCGCCGGCGACAGCGTGCAGAGCGTCATTCCCGTCATCAACCGCAACACGCGCGAGAAGGACAAGCAGGTCTCGCTGCCGGGTGCGCTGGCTGCGGAGACCACAGCGCTGACGGCCAAGCTTGAGGAGATCGGCATCCCCTTTGACGCAAGCCAGCACGGCATCCGCGCCGTGGTCGGCGCCCTTGGCAAGATGCTGCACGAGTACATGGCCAACACGTGGGTGCGCGCCGAGCTGGACAAGCTCGTCTACGACCTAGTGCCGGTCGCCAGGGAGATCGGAGAGCTCGGCGTGAGGCGGAGGTCGTGACTCGCGATGAGATCGACGACGCCATCAAGGCCGCCTGGGCGCACTTGGTCTCTCGCGACCTGGCAGGTGGAACGCGGCCGCCCACGGCGGCAAACGCGCTGGCAACGAGACGCAGTCCAGTGTGCTGTTCGGACTGCGCGTTGAGCAAGCTAGCGACCTTGAGCAGCAGTTTGACGCGGAGCTGGACGCGCGCATGGAGACCGCACTTGGCAGCGTGCAGAGCATGCTGGAGGAGAGCATCCGGACGGCGTGTGCAGAGCCGCCGGTCAAGCTCGTGCGCTTCAGCGACATCATCGAGCTGTGCAAGAAGGCGCTGCAGAACGTGTTCGAGGCTGACAAGCCCGACATCAAGAGCAAGATCGCCAGCAGAACGCAACGCATGGTCGAAGACGCCATGTTGTCGCTCGACTCGGACCAGGTCGACGTCGCCACGCTCAAGAGCAACATCAGGGCGCTTACGTTCAAGCACGTCGCGTGCAGTCTTGCGTCGTGGTGCGTTCTTTGCCGCTGTCGAGGCGCAGCTCGGGACGGGTATGCGGCCCGAGCTCCTCGTCGACACGGGCGCAACGCGTCGGCAGGAGCTGGAGTACAAGGTGGAGCTGGTGGGCAAGGCCGCCAAGGAGCTCTCAAGGCTGATGCCGACGTGCATAGAGGCGGAAAAGGTGGCTGCGGAGATCAACAAAGTGGTGAGCGCGACCTCGAGTGGCCTTGTGGGGGGCGAGTCACTCAACGTCCTTGGCCAGCGGATGCAGAGCGAGCTGTACTCCGCGGCCACCAAGGGCCACGAGGAAGTCGCCAAGCTGCTTCTGGACCACGGCGCCGATGTGCACACGAAAGACAAGAATGGCGATACAGCGCTTTTCTTGGCCTGTACGAACGGCCACGAGGGCGTCGTCAAGCTGCTGGATTGCGGCGCCAAGCTGCACAATGATCGCAAGCTGCCGCTGCACTCCGCCTGCGAGAAGGGCCACGAGGGCGTCGCCAAGCTGCTCTTGGACAACGGCGACGATGTGCACATGAAGAACAACTCGAGTGAGCAGCCGCTGCACGTGGCCTGTCGGAACGGCCATGCGGGCGTCGCCAAGCTGCTGCTTGACAACGGCGCCGATGTGCACGCGAAGAACAACTGGAGTGAGCAGCCGCTGCACGTGGCCTGTTCGAACGGCCGTGCGGGCGTCGCCAAGCTGCTCCTAGACAACGGCGCCGATGTGCACGCGGAAAAGGACGACGGCAAAACAGCGCTAGTCTTGGCCTGCGAAAACGGCCACGAGGGCATCGCCAAGCTGCTGTTTGACAACGGCGCCAAGCTGTACAATGGTCGCTGGCTGCTGCTGCACTTGGCCTGTATGAACGGCCACGAGGGCGTCGCCAAGTTGCTCCTTGACAACGGCGACGATGTGCACAAGAAGAACAAGCATGGCAGCACGCCGCTGCACGTGGCCTGTTCGAACGGCCACGAGGGTGTCGCCAAGCTGCTGCTTGACAACGGCGCCGATGTGCACGCGGAAAACGACGACGGCAAAACAGCGCTTTTCTTGGCCTGTACGAACGGCCACGAGGGTGTCGTCAAGCTACTCTTGGACAACGGCGCCAAGCTGCGCAATGGTCGCTGGCTGTCGTTGCACTGGGCCTGTTGGAACGGCCACGAGGGCGTCGCCAAGTTGCTCCTTGACAACGGCGACAATGTGCACAAGAAGGACAAGCATGGCAGCACGCCATTGCACTACGCTTGCAAGAACGGCCACGAGGGCGTCGCCAAGCTGCTGCGGGACCGCGGCGCAAAAGATTGACACGCGGCAAGACGCAGGAGCAAGAATCGACCAGAATGCTCGACCGGATACGCGGGTCCACGCGTTCGCGTGCACTCCGACAGGGAGACAGGCGCCACAGCCATCATCTTTGCATGTGACACTGGCTGTCTGGCGTCCTGCGCCTCTTGCGCAGTAGTCGCCATCCATTGACTCGCCTGATCAGCTTGCAAGACGAGATAAATAAGATTCTGTGGCTGACCCGTGCTTGCTCGTTGCTGAACTAGTGGACGACGCGGCACACGCTGATCCTGAGCAAGCCAGAGCTCGCGACGTCGTTGTTCAGGCTCGCTATCCGTACTCTAGTAGGCCGCCCAAGCTCCGCGAGGTCTTGCCGCCGTCCACCTTGTCGCCAGTGGCAGTCACCAGCCGGCTCAGACATTGCGCGCTTGCACCGGCCACTTGGTGGCGCCGATGGCGCTACTGCTCGGACCGCTCGGCCGGACAGGCCTCGAATAGCGCGTTCATGACGGCCAGCGCGTCGTCAACAAGCCAAGTCGTGCCGTGGTCTTAACTTTTATTCTGATTGTATGCACGAGGACGGCTGGATTTGCTGCAGCTGCAGCCAATGAGCCGCCACCAACGCGAGTTGGGCAACTAGTACGGCACGCACTGATGGCCGTCCTTGTGGTAGCCGTGGTCGCACTCGCAGTCGTCAAAAGTGTCGTAGCAATGGCGGTCCGGCTTGCGCGACGAGTACGTCGGGCACTGGTAGTCGCAGCTGTGGTCGGGCACGCACTGATGGCCGTCCTTGTGGTAGCCGTGGTCGCACTCGCAGTCGTCAAAGTGTCGTAGCAGTGGCGGTCCGGCTTGCGCGACGAGTACGTCGGGCACTGGTAGTTGCAGCTGTGGTCAGGCACGCATTGGTGGCCGTCCTTGTGGTAGCCGTGGTCGCACTCGCAGTCGTCAAAGGTGTCGTAGCAATGGCGGTCCGGCTTGCGCGACGAGTACGTCGGGCACTGGTAGTCGCAGCTGTTCGACGATAGCCCGCGAAGGGCGCCGCCGCTACTCTTGGCCAGCGCACTCGTGGAGATGAGCATCACACGCCCGACGAGCCCTTGGCGGCCTTCATTTTCTTGCGGTGGTTTTCGGTTACGTGTCCTTGTCCTTGTCCTTGTTGTTGCGGTCGCTGTTGCTCCTCGAGTTTTGGTTCTGTCTGACAATTCCCTTGGCGCGGCAGCGCACCCGAGTACGCCACGCGTGTGGTCAATACGAGCCGTGCTCACATATTTTCACGGCTACAGTTGTCTCAGAGCTAATCTCCTCCTCTTCCTCTCCCCCCTCCTCCGCCGTCCTCAGGTACGGCCACCAGTTCAGCCAATGCTACCGATGGCACACGTCTGCCGCAAGCCAATGACGACTCGAACTGAACTTGTCACTTGCTAGTCAGCAGCTCAAAAAAAGCAGCGGCACTTTTGTTGGGAAGTCAAGCAGACGAACGGCGCACCGCGCTGAACGATGGCCTTCTTGGCCTTTTCTTTCGCCCATGGCCCAACCTCGACTTGTCCACAGTCCTGCGGGCAGGCGACCGGGCGGGCGACAGAGAAAGAGCAGAAAAGGCCAGCTCGGCCTTGCCGCTCCGTGTCAGCGCCGCCACGTCGGCCATCTTCGCTGGCGAGTATGCGAGGTCTGAGGTGCTGTTGGACGGCTGCACAGTGGCCGCAGTCTTGGCGTTTTCGATCGCAGAGGCCTAAGAGCGGCCGCGGGAGCATGCATGCAGGCGGCCGGGCAACGACCGCTGTGCGCTTGTGGTCCCGTCCATTTTGGGTCGGCTTTTCCCACCTGCTGCTGCAACCCCAGGAGCACTTGCGCGGAACAAGTCACGCGTGCGCGAGGCCTGGAGCGAAACTCGTGCTCCTCTTTGACGGCTGGAAATGATACGTCGGCTAAAACGACTGAAGGCCTCGTCGCCGACGACCTTGGTCGCCATTTGCCCCCCAAAGTCGAGTTCGCTGCGCCCGGTTGCTGCTGCTGCTGGTGTTGCTTGCTTGCTTGCTTGCTTGCTTGCTTGCTTGCTTGCTTGCTTGCTTGCGCTGGTGATGTCCAGGTTGCTCGAGGTGAGCAACGCGGTGGCCGTCTCATGTCAAGGCCGCTGTTGCTGGTAAGTTCGCGCCAGCTAGAATCGAGAGTGGCAGATGCCGCTTCGGTTCCGCCTCGCGATAGCTCAGTTGGTAGAGCGGGAGATTGTAACGTTATGTAGCAGAAATGCTACGACCCATAATCCTCTCTAGGTCGGTGGTTCAAATCCGCCTCGCGAGACGCACTTTTTTTTTTTCCTCTTCACCAGTCAAAACGGACAGCCTGCTTGCTCGTGTAACAAAAAAGAAAAAGAAAAAGAAAAAAAGTATCCACGGTGGTACTCGAAACCACAACCTCCTGATCGGCTGCGTTCGGGAGTTACTGAAAACTCTAGAACTTCGTAGTCAGACGCGCTATCCAATTGCGCCACGCGGACATGTTCTACGAAATCGTCAGAAACAATATGTACCGTACGGTACCTCGTAGCCAAGTGTTGGTTTCTTTCCCAAGATTCGGTTAGTTTCGGTTAGGTTTGCGCGCAACAACCGCAAGCAAGGAGGAGGCAGCGAGCGAGCAGCACGATGGCCAAAGGCGCCCGCGCCAGCCCGCGCCCTTCGAGCCCCGCGGAAGGCGGCGCCGTGCCCCCGCCCCCGCCCCCAGCAGCCCTGGCCTCCGACCCGCCGCCCATCTCCACCTCCTCCTCGTCGAAATCCACAACCAGCCCCTCGGCGGCCATGCCCTCAAACGGCGGCGCGCAAGATCCAGCAGCAGCAGCAGCACCAGCAGCAAGAGGCGTGCCAGCAGCACGCCCAGCCCGGCGGCGCACGTCCCGGACGTAGCCTCCCGCCTGGCCTTGCACAAGGCCATGGCCCAGCGCTGGGGCCTCGAGACGGATGCCAATGGGCGCACCTTCCGCACGCTGACCGCCGCGGGCACCAAGCTCAAGACGCGGCAGCGGGTCTGCAGCCGGCCGACTGCTTCGCCGTGCCCAGCACCCCAAGTCGCTGGGCGTGTGCCGGCGGCACGGCGGTGGGCGTGAGTGCACCGTGGCCGGCTGCCGCACGCCGGCATCAACGGCACGCGCGCGGCAGCTGTGCCACAAGCACGGCGGCGGCACCGTCTGCGACCTCGACGGCTGCCAGAAGGCCGCGCCTCGGCTACACGCTGCTGGGCGCACGGCGGCGGCGCACCTGCGAGGTGGCCGGCTGCTTCGCGGTGCCGCGGCGGGTCCGCGCTGCCAGCGCCACGGCGGCGTGCGGCGCGTGCAGCGAGGAGGGCTGCAAGCGGCGCGTGGAGGTCGGCGGCCGCTGCAAGGCGCACGCGGTGCGCTGTCCCTGGGCGACGACGGCCGAGGGCGGCGCGGCGCAGACCTTGTGCGGGCGCGGCGTGCGCGAGCGGCCAGACGCACTGCTGGCGGCATGGCGGTGCGCCGCCGCCGGGGGAGGATAGGCGCCGCCCCGTCAAGGACCTGGAGGAGCGCCGGAGGAAGAGCTGCAGCAGCAGGAGCACGCCAACAAGGTGCTCAAGGCCGGCGCCAAGGGCTGCTGCGCAAGGGCCCGAGGAGCGCGGCGGACAGGCCAAGTGGAAGCGGAGCGGCGAGCTGGGCTCGAGCAAGGGCGGCGACGGCCGCGGCGGCGGCGGAGGCGGCGCGATGACGACGACGACGACGAGGTTAGAGCGACGTGGAGGAGGACATTGGCGAGAGCTCGGACACGAGCGTTGGCAAAGCCGAGCGCTGGGGAGCCTGGCAGCAGGCGGGGACGCCGCGAGTTGGCGCGAGTGCTTTGGCGCGTGCCAGGTGGGGGGGCGTCACGGTGCTGTGACCTGCACGCGCGTACGCACGCCGCTAGCTAGAGCTTGCGTTCGCTGCCGGTGCGCAGCGTCGTCGTCGTCGTCGTCGTCGTCGTCGTCGTCAAGATCGTAGCAATCATATTCTGTTCGACAGATTCTCAAACGATCGCCGGAGTGAGGATCTTTCAAATTGTCGATTTTGATCTTCCAATGAAAGGCCGTCCGAGGAAGACGCCGTTGCACTCCCCAGAGTAGGGTCTTTCTCCGGTCTAATTTGACGTGCGCGGCGAATCCGCGCAGGTCATTTTAGACGTCTTTGACGTGGTCGTCATGTGCCCCGACCATGAATCGCGTTGCAAAGGGAAAAAAACGGAGCAAGCGGGTGAGATACAAGGAGAGAGAATGGCTCGCGGGCACAGGCCGCCGCCGCCGCGTCGCCGCCGCCGCCCTCGCGGCAGCTGCGCGCCGCCCGGCTTGCGCGCCAAGCCGTCGCTGTCGCCCGCCCGACCCCGCCGCGCCCGGCCGCTTCCCCGCCGCCGTAAAATCCGCGTCCATCCGCCGCCTCGATGGACATGTCGGCCGCGAGACGGCCGCTGTGCGTCGAGGGATGGCCGCTTGCCGAGCCAGCGCGCGCGACTTGGCCGAGCTCGAGGAGGTCGCCGTCCGGGCGCTCGAGGAGGCCTTGTCGGCCAAGGAGGGCGCCCAAGGAGGAGGAGGAGCTCTGCCAGGACACCGACACTGCGTCCGAGACGAACACCGACGACGCGCGCGGCGAGAAGGGAGGAGAGCGGCGCGGGGCGCTGTGCGGTGGCTCACGCAAGGCCTTGGGCTCGCGCAGCAAGGCCTCGGGCTCATGAAGGTGACCAGGTAATAGCGAAACCATGTTGACAGTCTTTTTGCCTCGCTCGCTCGCTAGAGCTAGCTCAGGTGCTTGCTTGCTCAAGTGCTCAACTAGCTCGAGCTAGAGAGCTAAATTGAGCTGCTTTTGATCATCGACCTTGCTGCTGGTGGCTTGGCAAGCCGCAGCGAGACCCAGCAGCGGCGGAGGCGGCGGGCCGGGTAGGCAGCAAGAAAGCAAGCGCCCGGCACTGGGCTTGCGAGCTTGCGAGGCCGGGGCAGGGCACGTATACAGCTAAAGATTGGTTTCCCCGCTTCTATGCCCGGTCAGTCGCGTCAGTACATGTACTCGGGCTTGAACTCAGGCTCGGTCTCCTCGGTGGCGAGCAGCACGCAGGGCGCAGAGGTCGGCGAAAGAGCAGCAGCACGGCCGAGACCATGAGCGAGATGCCGGCGATGAGGGTGTTGGCGGACAGAAAGTCCAAGGCCGTCCAGAACTGTCCCGGGCCGGCCTGGCAGGCCGCGATGATCGTCCGCGGCGTCCAGGCTGGCACGACCTGGCACGAGGACGGCGTCATAGTAGGTCTGGTCGGCGATGCAGACCACGGGCCCGCCCTCCAGCAAGGAGGGACGGTGACGTCCGTGATGCCGCGTCCCACGCAGCAGGCGGTGAAGAGCTTGAGCGTGAGGTCGTTGAGCTTGCTCTGGCCGATGTCGGCCATCCTCGGTGGGCCCAGAATCTCCTCCAGCAGCGAGGCCTGCTGCAAGAGCATGATGCCGAGCGCGGCCACGACGCCCGTGTTGGCCAGGAGCAGGATCAGGTTAGAAACATGGCGCCCTTGTTGCGAAAGCAGCCAAGGCCGCCGACAACGATCATGATGAAGACCGCCAGACGGACGGAAGGGCCGCTGTCGACGCCGCGACTCGCAGGGTGGCGGGGCTCTCCATGAGCGTTAGCGCCACGAGGACGCCCACGCCGGCGCCAAGCAGCAGCAGCAGCGTGTTGACCAGCGTCACGTATGACCTTGCGCACCCCATTTTGCGCCGGGATGTAGTCGCTCGCGTTCCGTGTCTGCCAGTCCGCTGCCTGCACTGCAAGCTCTGCTTGCCCGATTCTCGACCTCGAACACTTTTTCCTCCTTCTTCAGTTCATGGTTCTTTCTTTGGGGCGACTGGGCGAGGCCCGCGTCCACGGCTGGACGGCTGGCGCGTGCTGTTGCGTCTCCCGCGTCTTGCGAGAGGAACCAGCCGTGACTTGCCACTTCGCCGGGAGGGCACACGGCCTCTGCGGCTTCCGTCTCTTGCTCTCAAGAAGATAGTGGCCGCGTGGGCCGAGTCCTCCAAAACGCCCAGCCTGCTTTGCCTGCCTGCCTGCCTGCCTGCCTGCCTGCCTGCTGTGCCAGCCTGGGCAAGGACCGCCGTTCGCAGGCCGTTCCTGCCTGGCGCGCGTCTGCAGCCCGGCAGCAGCGCACAACGTGGCACGGCCCGGGCCTTGCAGTCGACTGCAACCCAAAGAGAGAAGCCTGCGTGTCGAAATCCATCTTCAGCGCATCATCAGCCTGCGTCTCTCTTTCTTCTGCATGGCTCTTGGGACGAAAGTCGTCGCGCATTCCCGACACGCGCACACTTTTACGTGCGGGCACGTGCCGAAAACGGCCAGGAATCCATTTCGCGGCCAGGTTGTGCGTTCCGAATCGTTCTGAATCCGTTCGAACCGTTCACGGGCTTTTTTCGGACCCTCTTCCATCTTTCCATCACTTTCCCGAATACAAACCAGATCCCGCGCACGACTCCTTCACGACACAGTAAGTATCTCTTAATCTTGTAAGATCAGCGGAAAATACGCAATTAGGTTTTGGTCCTCTCACGTGATGAATAGAGCAAACAGCAAATTGGTGCAACTCCCACAAGATCCAGAGCTTTTTGACGCTTAGCGACGACGTTGTCCTCTGGATCTTGTATTGGTGATAAATAGTCATTTAGCCCCATCATTTTTTGTGGCCCCAAAAGTGGCCCCAAAGCGATTTCGAGGCACTCACCCACCTCCACCCACCATCGATCGTCCTTTCTGAAGTCCTTTCTGACATGTGAAGTGATGAGAGATCGCAGAGAGGCTGTCGATTTGGACTGTGAAGCGCGAGCAAAGCCATCGATTCGTGCCTCGCCAATCAACTCGTGTGACTCGTGACCGCGGAGGGAGGGAGCATGGATGCACAAAGTTGTCCCTTGCTGTCATCATCAATCAATAGAAGGAGGAGAGTGAGGGCGCACTGACTGACATGTGAGCCACTGCGCATCCTGTGAGAGCCTCGCGCGCTTTCATTCCCTGCCACACGATCGGTCCTTTCGCTCCATGTACAAAGGCAGGGGCACAAACTGGCGCAAGAGCAGACCTCAGCAAAGCCCGAATAGCGGCCGTGCGAGCGAAGAGTTCACTAGCGCTTGCTCAGGACCTTGACTGGCGGACTGAAGGCCTACGTGCTTGCTTGCGTGCTTGCTTGCGTGCGTGCTTGCTGCCCCGCGTCGTCTGCGGCGACGAGGTTAGCATGGGACAGCCCTTGAGCGCCTGCGCCACGCACAGCAGGCAAGGCGCCAGCGCCAGCGTGGTGGTTGACGCCTGCGGCCATATCCGACTGCCGCCTGGCTTCTCCCAAGCGGAGGTAAGCGCCGAGGCGAGCACATACCTGCCGCAAGTCGAGTGGCGCGCGCTCATGTCCTTGGCGCGACGAGTGCACGGCATGGAGCCGCGTGAAGCGGCCAAGCTGGCGCAAGACTTCATGGAGGGGTCGTGCGTCAAGGGCCAGCAAGTGTACTATCAGTGGAGCCGATGCAAGGGCGGCTTCAGGCACCGACTAACGCTGGTGCTGCCGCCGCCACGGGGCAGCTGCAGGCGCTCCTCCATTCGCTCGCGCCGCGCAAAGATCCAGCCCATAGGCCGACCTCTGCCGCGGCCCTTGCCCTCATCTTGATTGATCGCTCCATCGCGATCGCTCACCAGCAAGACAATGAACAAAATAACCACATCACCACTATGTCTATGTCATGACCTGTGCGCAGTCATCGCAACGACCTGTGCGCAGTCATCGCAATGACCTGCACACAGTCATCGCAATGACTTGCGTACACCAGGAGTGCGTGGGACACGCGTCAACAATCAATCGCTGAATCTGAGGCAGAGGCGGAAAATCTCACCCTCTCCGTGATGATGGCGAACGGAGTTTGTCGTTTAGCGCCGACAAGAAAGCCAACAAGTGCGCATCTTGGCCGGGCGTTGACCTGCGCGCAGGTCATTCCCCAGACGTCGCCCGTCATGAAATGACTGCGCGCAGGTCAGTCACCGCTCGGCGACCGTTTCACAAGATCGCCAAAGATCCAATCCGGACATTTGTGCGGCAGCCGGTCGCATCTGGAGGCTGGCTGGCTGGTGGCCAGACCCTCAGCAAGCAAGTTGGCAAGATGGGCGCGCGGCTGAGTCCGGCGATGACGCGGAGCAGGCAAGGCGCGAGCGTGTCGATGGTCGTGACTGGCGACGGCGAGCTGCGGCTGCCGCCGGGCTGCTCGGTGGACGCGGTTTCGCGGGACCTGATGCGGCACATTTCGGGCACCGAATGGCGCACGGCCCTCAACGTGGTGCGGGGTTTGCACAGCATGTCGCCCGCGCAGATCGATGAGGCTGTGAAGGAGCTCAAGGCAAGGTTTGGCGGCAGGGTGTACTATCAGTCGGCAAGGGTGGGCAAGGAAGGGTGTGCCACAGGGTCACCTTGGTCATGCCGCCGCCGCCAGGAGCCTGCACGCGCATGACGCAGCGGGCGAGGTCGCCCAAGGTGCAGCCGCGCCGCGTGGCTGCAGCGTGACTGCCACCTGGTGCTGCAACATCCAGCATCTGTACGTACTTTTTTTTTATTCTATCTAAGATCAAGATCACTCAGCGACCTCAGTCAGCTCCTCGCTTGCGCCCGAGCAGCTGCCGTCGGCGAGCTGCGGCCTGGCCGCTGTGTTGTCTCGCCATCGCAGCTGCGAAGTCTTGCCGCGGCCACGGCCATTCCCTTGTGTTGTTGGCTCGATTTCAGCAGCAGTTGGAGCGAGTGCGAGCGTGCATAATTTGGCGACCGCGAGCAGCGGGAGGCAAGAACTCTTGCTCGACCGCGTGGCTGGCCGACCGATCGACCGAGCGCTGAACCAGGTCGGAGAGGTGATGAACTCGCAGTGCGTGTTCCAAAAGGCCGTCACTCACACTCGTTCGACGGCTTCTCCGAGTGGCTAGCAGAGGCGGTCATCAGGGCCTGAATCTGGTCGGAAGCACCGTCGAGTTGAACCCACAAGTGGTGGAGTCTCCAGCGACGGCGCTGCCAGCCGAATGCGCGCGGGTCGGAGCAGCTGCTGCAGGCGACTGCTCTCGAAGACCAGACCCGCAACAGCAACAGCAACAGCAACAACAACGCAAGCAACAGCAACACAAGCCACAACACAAGCCACAGCACAAGCAACTACTCAGAACAAGCAACAAGCAACAAGAGCATGGCCCCGATCCGCAGCAGCAGCAGCAGCATCGCCACCGCCGTCCTTGCCATCGCCGGCACAGGCTTGGCCGACGCGGGGTTTACCCAGTGCAGCGACACGATGACCACGTTCAACATGCCGACCACGAGCAGCTCGTGCGAGAGCTTTTCCATTGGGTCCAACTACTCGTACCCGGCCGACTTTGACCCGATCAGCCGTGGCGCACTTTGAGTGCCCCACCTCGCAGCAGCGCATCATCGTCTCGAACGGCATCCCCGACCACTTTGTCTCGCAGGGCAACCCCAACGTGCCGTGCGCCGTGCCGTACATGCTCGTGCTGCCGCTGACGCCCTCGTACAGCAGCGACGTGGCCGAGCCGAGCAACTCGGGCATCGTGGCGATGGCGCTCAACGGCGTGCCGGCGTTCGGCGCCCAGGAGAACGACGGGTCGAACGCGCTGGCACCGACCGCGGCCACGGCGTCGGACGCCCAGTACTGGTGGGGCCACTCGACCATGATGAACCAGCACCACTACCACAACCCGCAGGCCGGCCACGAGACGGCGCCCGCGGCGAGCGACCTCGTCGCCTACGCCATGGACGGGTACCCGATCTACGGGTCGGTCACGGACGCCGAGCTCGCGGAGCTGGACGAGTGCAACGGCAGGTGGGTGGACGGCGCGTACCAATACCACACGCTGAGCGCGTCGCAGGTAGACGGCACTGGCGACTACTGCAACGGCGACTCGGCCGTCGTCAACTGGGGCTACTACATCTCGTGCTTTCACGGCGAGCTACGAGCACCGAGCTGCTCGACTCTGGCAGCAACGCGGTGCCCGCCGACTGCGTCCTGCAGGAGGATCTCTCGCAGAACGTCGACCAGCTCAGCATCACCTACGCAGCCCAGTCCGGCAGCGCCGCGTCCAGCGGCTCGAGCGGCTCCAGCGGCTCAAGCGGCTCGAGCGGCTCGAGCGGCTCCAGCGGCTCCAGCGGCTCCAGCGGCTCCAGCGGCTCCAGCGGCTCCAGCGGCTCCAGTGCCGCTGCGACGACCGCACCAGCGACGACCTCGCCCCGAGGCAGCAAGCCCGCGCCCAAGCCAAGCCGGCCGCAGCCTCAGCGTCCTCGCGGCCTTCGCGGCTAGCTTGAGTCTTAAATCAATCGATCGAACGTAGCAACTCGAGCTTTCAGCAAGCCTGTATCGCTTTACCCCGCGTCCTCTGCCATTCCGAACCGCGGCTAGCTAGATTCGCGGCTACTTCTCTAGAGAGCTAGAGTACTGAACGCAGCAGCCTCTTCAGCCACTTCCAGCAAGCCCGTGTCGCTTTGCCTTGCGCAGCGCTGGTCGTGCACGACCAGCACCACAACGTAGTCAGCCAGGCGAGACAATTTGCTATAGGTATTCCTGGTTTGCCAGAGCTTTTGAGTCCTGGTGGTTTAGTGGTAAAATCTAACGTTGCCATCGTTGGGCCCCGGGTTCGATTCCCGGCCAGGACAACTTTTTCCCTTTTTTTTTTTTTTTTGGTTTTTGGGCGACGTTCTTCTTCATGCCCTGGCTTTTCTGGCGTTCTGGCCAGGCCAGAACGCCAGACCAGAGTTCATGTGCTGATGATGGCCCTCGGCTTTGCTCTGCTGTCCTCCTCGCTCGTTCGCACGACGCGTGCTGACTGCCTGAATCTTGATCCTGAATCTCCTGCCTTCCCAAGCGAACCGAGCGAACCGAGCACAAAACGACCTTTTTGTGCTCGGGACACAAAACGAGCGCGCACGAGGTCGCGTTTCAAGAACCCTCTCTGCTCGGCTCGGCTTGGGGTCAGTCAGTCAGGAGGAGTGCATTGTCGACTGCAGTCCTCCCCGGCCACAACTGCACCGACCTCTCGGACAGACGGTCAGTCAGCGGTCGTTTCCTGCTTTTGCTCGTTTGTGGTGGTCCAAAGTCTGTCCAAACTTTGCTCAGTCCAAATTCGACAGCAGCCACAAATCGCTGTTGTCAGCGAAAGGGGAGAAGCCGAGTCCCTTCTCGGCCACAATCGAGCAGCTCGAACTCGTGCTTGGCGGCCCGTCTCACCCAGCGTCCGCGAGTCGCGGCCAAGCATGGCGAGGTGTGGGAGTGCGGAGCCAACACAGTGGCGACCAGTACTTCACTCGCGCCCCCCCAGACGCCCCATGTGCGCCCCTGGGGTCGCGCAGCGCTGCGGAATGGACGGCGAGAGTCGCCCAAGGGGGCAGCGGGGGACTTTTGTTGCAAACTGTGGTTGCAACTGCAACAGCCAAGAGGTGCCCTCTGGCCCCCTCGAGTGTGCGTGACCATTGCTTGCGCAAATGGAATGGGCCACATTTTGGGGTGTGCGCGGGGAGACCGAGCTCGCGTCAGCTGCGCCCTCGGAGACTCGGAACGTGGTCAAAGCCCCTCCGCGCAGACTGGTTCTGGGCGTTCCCACCACACCCAGCCGCGCCCTGCTCCCACCCAACCAGGGTGCCTCCGCCGTCGCCGCCCAAGAATACACATGGGTCTGGTGGTAGGCAAGCCACGGCCAGAGACCATTGCTGGTCGACGGCGCCATCAGCACCACCATTTCGCCCCGAACCTGCAACTGCGATCGCGCATCCCCACGAGCGGTCCCTCTGCTTGGCGTGTATCCCATTCCGCGTCCGGATCGGGGCATTCGATTTGCAACGGGCTCTTTTGGAAGCACGTGTCGCAGTCCGCACACTGTTCTCACCTCGAGCCAAGCAGAGGCAGAACAAAAGAACGCAAAAAGTCCAGCGCCCCTTGTGAGCCAAAAATCGGCAAAGGGACGGAGAGAAGTAAGCAAGAAAGAAAGAAAGAAAGTCGATGAAGGAACGAGAGAATGCAGGTGTCTCACTCACTCAAGAACGAGCGGCCGGAGCCCAAACCCAGTCTACGCGGCATGGACCATGGCGCGAGGTCCTGACCGTCTGGAGTACGGCAACTCACCTGCGGCGTCATCGTGTCCTGCACATGCTTGCGAGCCGCAGACTGGGCTTGTCCCCGCCAAAGAACAACAAGAAGAGTCTCGCTGTGGATTCCTTCCTTCACTTGCTTTCGCTTCACCGTCCATCCATCCATCCATCCATCCATCCATCCATCCATTTCCAATGATTCATCACCAAAACAGACGGAACGAAGGAGCGATCGATCGGTCACAAAAAACGGAGAAAAAGAAAAACCACAAGCAAAAAACAGGCCCAACCACGTCTTGTTGCTCATTCGGATTCCATCCACATCATCGCTTGCCTGCTTGCCGCGCATCACCAGGGACCTCCGTGTCCCCACGGCAGGCAGGAGTGCCGCATCGCACCACCGACCACCACCACCGCCACCGCCAATGGCTGCACAGGCGGCGGCTTGGTTGCTTTGCTTGGTGGTGTGGTGGGTGGGTGTGGCTTCTTTGTTAGCGCTAGCAGCCATCCAATGAGTCGCCATACCAAAAACCGAACTGTACTGCCTTCCGCGTCCCAGAGGCTATCGCTATCGCGTGCGTGAGATAGTGATAGGGAGAGAGAGAGAGAGAGAGGAGGAAGAGTGAGACGAGTGCGCCGTCCCACTGCTGTTCGTTCGTTCGATCGATCGATCGATCGATCGTTTCCACTCGCGCGCGGCGGTGGCGGTGCGCTTAACGGTGGCGTTGGCGGTTGGCGGCCTCGCGGCGGGTTTGGTCGAGGTGCGGCATGATGGCCTTGCGGGGCGATGCGGCGCACCGTGAGACGCAGCGGCAGCAGCAGCGGCAGCGGAAGATTGGGCTGGAGGCGCTGGCGTCGTCCGCGGCTGCGGTGAGCGACGAGCGGCGGGCGATTTTGCACGACCTGCCGCAGGAGCTGCAGGACCACCAGATCGGCGCCGACCTGCTGGACAAGCTGCCGCCGCGACTGCGCAACCGCCATCGCCGCCAGATGGAGGAGCGGGCGAGGATGGCCGAGCACTATGTGGCGTTGAGGCAGCAGCGCCTCGCCGAGGAGATGGCCAGGCATCGGGCAAGGGTGGCGCCGTACGAGGCGCAGTCACCAGCAGCAGCAGCGGCAGCAGCAGCAAGAGCAGCAGCAGCAGCAAGAGCAGCCGCCAAGGGAGAATCGCTTGCCGCTGGAGATGGACTTGGCGACGAGCGTCGACGAGCGATGGCGCAGCAAGATGCGATCCGCCGGCATGTCGCTCGGCAGCAGCAAGAGCAGGAGCAGCAGCAGCAGCAGCAGCAGCACGAGTGGATGCCGCATGAAGCCATGGCACGGGCGCATGAGCTGCGCATGTTTGAGCGTGCGCAACTTCTTCACGCGCTGCAGCAGCAGCAGCAGCAGGGTGCCGGGAACGACCTGGATCAGCATCAGATGATGGCCATGCTGGCACAGCAGCAGCAGCAGCAGCAGCTGATGCTGCAACACCTGCACGCGCAGCAGCAGCAGCAGCAGCAGCAGCAGTACGGCTACGTGCCAAGCCTGAAGCGCAGCTGGTCGCCGTCTGGCGGCGCCCTGCCGGCGCACAAGGCTCGTCGGTTGGCGAGCAGCGAGGCGCTGACCCCCGGCCAGGCCGCGGGCCAGGCCCTGCTGCAGCAGCGGCAGCAGCAGCAGCAGCAGCAGCAGCGGCGGCCGTCGGTCCTCTCGGTGCCGCCGGTACCGCCGCCGGCGAGCTCGAGCACCGTCCGCGTGCCGCGGATGGGCGAGCGGCTGGGCCCGCGCGACAGGATCGAGCGCGAGCGGTTCCGGCGGCTGGGCATCGTGGTGAAGAACAACCGGCAGTGGCGGACGCTCAACCAGAGCGGGCAGCCGCTCAAGCAGCGCGTCAAGGTGTGCCAGATGGCGCGATGCCTCAACATGGACGTGCGCAAAGGATACTGCAAGGCGCACGAGCTCTGGGGCATCGAGGCGACCAAGACGCTCGGCGCCGCGGCGGCGGCCACGGCGGCGGCGGCGGGCCACACGGACGCGGTGGAGATGCGCAAGGCCAACCTGGCCAAGCAGCAGCAGCTGCTGCAGCTGGGCCAGAGGTCGGGGACGGATATGACGCCCGAGGAGGAGGAGCTGCAGCGCAAGGAGGCCGCCAAGGCGCGCGACAAACTGGATGCGGAGGCCAGGGCCAGGTCCAAGGCCAGGGCGGAGAGCATCAAAAAGGCCAGCGAGGCCGTGGCGGATGCGGCCAGAGCGGGCAAGATCGTGCCCTGCAGGGCGCCAAAGTGCATCGAGGTGGCCAAGGAGAGCGGCTACTGCTCCATCCACAGCGGCTGGGCGCCGTGACCAGACCCGAGCGCCGCCAGCTGGCTGGCCGGCTGGCTGGCTGGCTGGCATGACTGACATGTGACTGTGAATTGTACCACTTTGGACCTTGCTTCCGGGCCATTTCCATCTTGTGAGAGGTCGCAGGCCGTCCTCCTCGACCTCGACGCGGTCGTGGTCATGCGCGACGAGCACAGCCGCCGCGAGGGCGGCACCGTCGTCAGGCTTCACGACCTCGAGCAAGAGCTGTTGTCGGCGAGAAAGAATGAGATAGATACCACCTATTCGGCTCCCGAGATCGTCAGGACAGGCAGACAGGCAGACCGCGCCTCGGCCTTGACGGCTCATGGCCGCCGCCAGCTGATCCACTTGCGTCGCAGTCGGCGCAGCCTGATCCACGCCAAAGCTTGGCACTGGCACATGCATGCATGAATGCGTGAAACGCGGAAACAAGATCCGTTCGGACAGCTCGTCGCCGCGGCCAGCGGCAGCTCGCGGCCAAAGCGATGGCGGCGCTGCCGAGCGCCGTGCTGCGCCAGGCGCTGCAGACGGGCATGGCGTTCGGCCTCGCCGGCGCTTCGCTCGGCGGCACCGAGGTCGTTCTGCTGCTGCGACAAGCGCTTGGCAAGCTCGCTGCGCCCCTTGGCGTGCCCATGAGCGAGTGCGTGGCGCTGGCGCTGCTCATCACCCTCGTCTTGGCCACGTGCGACGAGCTGTCGCTCGCGGTCATGCGCAGAGCCAAGCGCCGAGGCTGCCAGGGCGAGGCCTCGCTGTGTACATCGCTCTGTGGGGTGCCGCGTTGGCGTTGCTGGCCTCGCAGCAGGGAGTGGAGGCCAGGTGCCATGTCGCTCTGTCCTGCAGATGTCCATCAACGCTCTGGCCGGGCCCATCGCCACCCTGACGCGTACCAAGCACCGCTTTCACCGGAGGGTCCGCGTCGCAGTGCAGTCTTTCCTCGGCAAGGTCAGCGTCAGCGTCTGCGGCCTCGTCGGCATCGGGTACATGATCCTCGCCATGGCGAGCGACCTGAGCGCGGTGGCAGAGGTGGTCATGGGCGGCGTGTTTCCTTTGTTGCAGTGGGCGAGCATGACGCTCTTGTCGCTTGCGACTGGGAGCTGCCTTTGCAAGGGTCCAGGCCAAGGTCGAGAGCAGTGCACAGAGCAGCGCGCAGAGCAGCGCGCAGAGCAGCGCGCAGAGCAGCGCGCAGGGCGCCCAGCGCGAGCAGCAGCAGCACGAGCATCCGCGCCAACAGCCGCCAAGGCGACCCCAAATGTACCTGCCGGCTGCTCTGGGTGGAGATGTTTAGCTCGATGTGCGCGTTCTCGACGCTCCTGCTGGCGAGCACGCGGCGCTCGTTTGCCCTCTCGCTGCTGTCCATGCTCGTCATCGAGCAGGTGCAGGTGATTGTCAAAGTGCGCGGGGCCGAGGTGCTGGCCACCGTAGCAGACCAGAACAAGGTGGCGACGGTGGCGACGGTGACGACGACCAGCAAGGGCCGCATCCGCCAGTGGCTGCTGTTCCATGAGCTAGGCGAGAAAATCGGCCTTTGCCTCGCCATCGGCACTGTGGCCTCCCTCAGCACCACGGGCGCGACCCGCTCGCACCTGGTCGCGCCAATCGCGCCGCAGGACCTGGCGGAGCGTGCAGGTCTGGCGCTGCTCAGCGAGCTCACGAGCGACACGATCAAAATCTACATCAGCAATCGCCTCGGCGTCCCGAGCGACGGGCCGCTGCGAGTGGAGCTTCCGTCGCTGGCGTTCTGCCATGTGATCGGCGTGGGCGCCGCCATAACCGTTCGTCCATCTCGGCCTCGCGCTCGCGGGAGTGACCACCTTTAGCGGCGGTGGCTAAGGGACCAACCAGCCAAGGGCAGAACCAACAACATCATCATCAAGATACCCGCGCTCTTGCTTTCCTTTGCTGCCCAGTTCGCACGCTGTGCACGCACACACGTAGTACCCTGCACCAGCGCAATAGTTCGTACCGCACAAGCACCGCAGGCGCGAGAGCCGGCGGCTTGCGACCACGAGGCCTTCGTGCGCTCGCGGCCTGCAAGGTCCTGCCCCACGCCGGTCCTCTCCAGCTCTCTCTATAGAGTACAGACTGAGGAGCTCTACAAGCTCGACGGGCAAGCTCACCTCCTCGCTGCGTATCCTGGTCTGCTTTTCTGTGGGCGGCACGGCGCAGCGCCTGCCTACGCTTGCGGCGGTACCAGTCCGCACGTACCACAGGCAGCTTATTCTTCTCCTCTGGCAACGCCTGTCAAAGCAACAGAGCACCTGACCACGGCGTCAACGCCGTGCGCGATGGCGGTCGCAGAGCCGGGCGAGGCCTGGCCGGCCTGGCCATCGGCCGCGTGGAGCGGCGGCAAGAAGTCGGCCTCGGGCGGCGCTTGGTGCCATTTTGGTCGCGAGGTGGAAAACAAAATCGCCGTCAAAGCAAGAGCACCTGGCCACGGCGCCAACGCCGTGCGCGGTGGCGGTCGCAGAGCCGGTCGAGGCCTGGCCGGCCTGGCCATCGGCCGCGCGGAGCGGCAGTCGGCCTCGGACGGCGCTTGGTGTCCGTTCAACGCATAGATATCGTTGCTCGTTTAGGGCAGAGAAAAGATACACAGGATCCTCCTGCAGCAAGAGCGATCTTGCGCAGCCTGCAGGCAAGCCTAGCGCCAAGGCGCATCACTGGGTCGAGCTCTGGCGGCGCCATGACCGCCGCGCCGACGCGAGCTGCCCGCGTGCGCCACGTGCTTTACCTGCTCGCGCACCGGCAGGTCTCGCAGACCGCGACCGCGCTGTGCCTGGTGCTGCTCGCGCTATTGGCAACATTCAGCCCTCATGCTGCTCAAGCGCGGCATCGTGTACTCGGCGCGCATGCTCGAGCTGCCCATCGGCCACGGCGCGGCGCTGGGGCTCCAGGTCAGCTTTGTCATGGCGGCATGCGAGGAGCTCCTCATCGCCAGCATGCGACGCCGCGCAGCGCCGCGGCCGCCAGGGCGCACCGGGCATCATGCTGGCCGTCTGGGCGTGCTGCATCGGCTTTGTCACGGCGCGCCAGACGCACAGCCTCGACAGGTACGGCATGCTGGTCGCCTCGGTCGTGTTCGCCACGGCAGACCCGCTGGCGCGGCTGCTGCGCAAGTGGCGCCGCGGACTCTGCCACGCTCGCCGCTTGCTCCGCATGCCGCAACATGCTCATCAAGGTCGTGGTCCTGGCTTGCGGGGCCTTGGGCCTGGCGTACCCCGTCCTGACCTTGTCGCTGGACACGCAGCAGACCGGCCCGTGGTTTGAGGTCGTGGTCATGGGCCTGGCGTTCCCGATCGTGCAGATGGCCTGCATGAGCGTCGTGGCCGTCACCTTTGGCTCCACCTTGAGCCGTGTCATGCGGCAGGCCATGAAGACGAGCACGCAAACCACCACCGCCGCGGCCGAGACCAGCGCCTCGGTGCTCGAGGCCTACGGCGTGGAGGAGATCGACTCTGAGCACGCGCGCGAGCTCGAGCGCGAGCTCGAGCGCAAGCTCAAGCTGCAGCTCGAGACCTCGGACGAGCAAGTGGCCGAGGAGGAGGAGGAGGCGAACGACGGGCAGCGCAAGGATAGAAAGAAAAGGAAGAAGCGGACGCCAGGCCAGCTCAAGCGCCGCATGACGGAGGCCGAGAAGCACGCTTGGCGACAAGCACGTGCGCGGCAGCGGTTCATGCCGGGCGTGCTGCTGGTGGAGCTGCTCTTCTCGCTGGTCGGGTTTGCCTCGCTGTTCATGGCCGAGACCGAGGAAGCCTTCTCGATATCGGTGGTGACCATGCTGTGCATCGAGCTGGCCGAGGTGGCCGTCAAGGTCCGCACGCGGAGCGTGATCGCCACGGTGGTGAACAAGAGCACTGCGCTGGCCATGGTGGGCTCCAACTCGCGGATACGCAAGTGGCTGCTGTACCAAGAGCTGGGCGAGAAGGGCGGCCTGCTGCTCGCCGCGGGCTTCCTAGCGTTGTGCAAGGCCATGGAGCCCAACGTGGCCGTGCTCCAGGCGCTCGACCTGGGCGTGCTGGCGCGCCGTGCGGCCTTTGCCTTCTCGGCCGAGCTCTTGAGCGACATCGGCAAGGACCTCCTGAGCATGCGCCTGGGATCCCCACGACTGCCAGCACCCGTGTGCCGCTGCCAGCGCTGCTGCTTGCGCACCTCACGGCCGGCGCGGCGGCCTGGACGCTCGTGCTGCAGCTGGCCTTCACGCTCGTCGAGCTCACCAGCCCGCCCTGACCCAGCACAGGGGCCACCACATGCGTGTGTGTGGTTGTGTCGGCAGTCGTCGTGCTCGCTCGCGCAAGGCGTGAAGTGGAGCTCTCCCTAGCTCTACCGAGCTCGTTCAATCAAGCGCCGCTCTCTGGAGGCCGAGCACGGACGGCTGGCTGGCTGGGCTGCGCTGGACGACAGCTGGCAAGCAAGACACTGGACGACAGCTGGCAAGCAGGATACGTACTGTGAAGCCCTCTCGACGTGCCACGGCGGCTCGAGCTCGCTCAAAGCTTGCGCTTCCGTGCGATCTTTGCGCTCGACGTCGCGCGTCCTGGCCACTGGACACTTGTGTGCTAGAGCTGGCACCTCGCTCGCGGCGTCCTTAACCCATGACAACTAGAAGATAGCTCTCGCTCTCGCTCTCGCTCCCAGTAGCTGTCTCGCGCCTCCCTCGGCGACGGCATGTTCGACGTCGTGCCGTCCGCGATCGCCCCACCTCGCGACTAGCCTCGACTTGCACCCCCAACCCAGCAGCCATTGGACCTGCCTTGTCGCAAGCTCCGTCAACGGCACCGGCCTTCGCCGCATCGTTCACTCGCTCGGCACTGCCGTACTTTTACCTGCCGTAGTCGGAGTACGCTCAACGAACACAGCACGTACCAAAGCTCTACTAGAGCCTCGGCTCGCACCTTTGGACCTGCCTTGTCGCAAGCCACGTCAACGGCACCGGCCTTCGCCGCATCGTTCACTCGCTCCGCACTGCCGTACTTTTTACCTGCCGTAGTCGGAGTACGCTCTGTCAATCAACGGACAGTACGCGCTAAAGCGCCGAAGCTAGCGCTATCGTGTGGTCGGTGGAGTACTCGGCGTTTTAGGCGCGCAGTCACCATGGCAGCGGTGTCGCTATGCGCGGCCGCCGAGCGGCAAGCCGCCCAGACGGCGGCAAGCCTCGGTATCGCGTGCCTGGTGCTCGCGTACGTGGCCCTGGTGCTCCTCCTGCGCGACGGCCTGGTTGCTCTGGCCGCGCGAACGGGCGTGCCGCTCGGCAGCACGGCCGCTGTGAGCCTGCTGCAGTCCGTGTTCATGGCCGTCGGCGAGGAGACCATGCTCACCGCCACGCGAGGCCGCGCCGGCCTCGCTTGCCGCACCGCCTGGGCCTCACCATCGCCGCAGGCTGGGCGGTCGCGCTCGCCGTAGCCGCCGCCAGCGGGCGGCATGAGCTCGGCGCCACCGCCGCCATGGCCACCAACACGGCCCTGTACTCGCTGGCCGAGCCCTTCGCGCGGCTGTTCCAGCCCAAGCTCACGCTGGCAAGGCGCGTGCGCCGCAGCGTGCGCTTGGCAATGCTCAAGACGCTCATCAACGTCTGCCTCTTCGTGCAGCTCGCCTACGTGGGCCACGCTGTCCATCGCCATGCCGCCGGGCGTGGACATCCTGGTCATGGGCCTGGCGTTCCCGCTCGTGCAGTGGGCCTGCTTGAGCCTCACCGCCCTGGCCACCGGCTGGGCGCAGAGCAACTTGTCGCGCCGCGCTGAGCGCCACAAGCGGCAGCACCAGCAGCACCAGCACCAGCAGCACCAGCACCAGCAGGGCTCGAGCACCACCACGGTTCTCGATGCTCCAGCAGCAGACGCCGCCAGCAGCGCGAGCGCGCAGCACGAGGACATCGTGGCTCGAGCTCAAGCCCGCGCAGGAGACGGTGTTCATGCCCGCGGTGCTGCTGGTGGAGATCATCTTCGCGCTGGCGGCCTTCACCATGCTCTTCCTGCTCGACATGCCGCACCAGACCTTTATGCTCTCGCTGATGGCCATGCTCGGCGTCGAGCTCGTGCAGGTGGTGGCCTACGGCGCGCCAGGAGCGCGATCGCCACCGTCGCGGACGCCAGGTGGCCACCAGGGTCGTCGGCACCGACCAGGAGATCAGGGAGTGGCTGCTGTACCAGGAGCAGGGCGAGAAGTGCGGCCTGCTGGTCAGCGTGGGCTACCTGGCGCTGGCCACGCTCTGGGACGCCGGCGCCGACGCCGCGGCCGCGGCCTTCTTGCGCAGGCTCGCCTCGCGCGGCGCCATCGCGTTCGCCGCCGAGCTGGCCAGCGACATGGGCAAGGACATGGCCGCGCAGTGGCTCGGCGTGGGCTCTGCGGGGCACAGGCAGGTGCCGCTGACGCCCTTCACGCTCTTCTACGTCGTCCTCACCGGCATCGTCGTCGCCGTGCTCAGCCTGCACGTGGGCATCGCGCTGGCCGTCTCGACGACCACTGCGCTGCAGCCCGCCGTGCCGCCGTGAGGCGCCGCCGCTGGCAGGCAGCTGCTCGCCGCCGAGGCTGCCGCGAGCGCAGCGCGCAGCTCGACCGCCGGCAGGGCTGATGCAGAGCATCGAGCGAGCAGTCGCAAGGAAGCTTGCACGGCTGGCCTTGTGCCTCGGCCAGCAGCAGCTATGGCAGCAGCAGCAGCTATTGCAGCAGCAGCAATGGCAGCAGCAGCTTTGGCAGCAGCAATGGCAGCAGAGCATTGGCATTGGCAGCTGGAATTGATCTTGTAGATTGGAACTCGCGCAAGCAACGTGTCAAGAGCAAAGCCTTGCCCGAGGGCGTGCTGCCGTAGCATGCAGCGAGGCAGCCAGCCAGCTGCCAGCCAGCCAGCTCGAGCTAGCTCGCCAGCCTGGTCGCCAGCGCTGTCTGCTGACGTCAACGCAACTACCTAAGCGAATGACGTCTCAGGTGAATGCAATGACCTGCGGCCAGGTCATTCACTCACTGCCGCAGGTGAGGGGGAAAGATCCTCACTCTATCCGTTGACCGGACACTTGCGGCAACAGCGCGCCGGCCTCTGCCACGGACGGCGGCAGCGGCGGCGGCAGCGGCCGCGCCATGGCGTCGGCGGCGAGCACGCTGCGCGACGTCTGCCTGCGCCAGGTCGTCCAGAGCCTCACCGCCCTGGCGCTCGCCTCGCTGATCCTAATGGTCATCACCTCGCTGCTCCAGCTCGAGGACGCGATGGTCGCCGCCAGCCTCGCGCTGCGCCTGCCGCTCGGCGCCACCGCCTGCACCTCCTTGCAGCTCTGCTTCATCCTCATCGGCGGCGAGGAGGTCATGGTCGCCAGCTTCCGCGGGCGCGCATGGCCACGCGGGCCGGGCAAGGTCACCGCGGTCGCGCTGCTGGCCTGGGCGCTGGCCGTGGCCGGCACGGCGCTGCGCGCTCGCGCGCATGGGCGCCAGCGCCCGCCGTCACCGTGGTCGTCTACGCGGCCGCCGAGCCGCTCGTCAAGCTGCTCATGCCGCCGCGAGCGGCAGCGCCGCGCCGCAAGCCGCTGCGCAGGCGCGCGGCCTTCGCGGCCGCGCTGCTGGCCAAGAAGACCATCATCATGTGCTGCGGCCTCGTGGCCATGAGCTACCCGCTCACGCAGCGCCTGCGCGCCGACCTGGCGCTGGACGTGCTGCTCATGGGCGCCATCTTTCCGCTCGTGCAGTGGCTGTGCCTCTACGCCACGGCGAGGAACCTCGCGTCCACGCAGAGGCTTGCGCGCAAGCATCAGCCGGGCATTGATGAGGTTGGCACTGCCGCTATGGAGGAGCAGCGGCGTGACGACGATGACGTCGACGACGATGATGACGTCGACGACATTGACGACGATGACGACGACCTCAAGGATGCTGTGCCTGCCGCCAACGCAATGCCGGTCGCTCTTGACCGCGATGGACGCTCAGAAGGTGGTGTCGGACGAGCGGTCTGCGCGGCAGCAGCACTCGCTCGAGGTGCTTGAGACCGCCACGGCAGGCGAGCTGGCAGGCGAGCTGGCAGGCAAGGCGGCGAGCAAGTACTCGAGCGAGCGAGGGAAGGTGGGGCAGGGGCAGGGGCAGGAGCACTTTATGCCCGCGGTGATGCTGGTGGAGATGCTGTTCGCCACGTGCGGCTTCTTGATGCTCTTCCTCGCCGAGTCTGACGCCGCGTTCCTGATATCGCTCTTGTTCATGCTGAGCATCGAGCTCGTGCAGGTGGGACTCTACGTGCGCGCGCGCAGAGTGCTGAGCCGCGTCGTGGACTCGCAGGCCGCCGAGCGACTCGTGGGCACCAACGCGGACATCCGGCGCTGGCTGCTGTACCAGGAGCAAGGCGAGAAGTGCGGGCTGCTGCTGGCCAGCGGGCTGCTGCTGCTGCTGCGATGGCGCAACCTCGCCGTGGCGCAGCAACAGCTGCTCGACCTTGCCAAGCGCACGACAGCGGCCTTCGCGGCCGAGTTGGTCAGCGACGCCGGCAAGGACGTGATGAGCCACTGCCTTGGCGTGGGCGCTGGCGGCATGTGGACCATCAAGGCGCCTGACAAGCTCGAGCTCGCCTACCTGCTCATCGGTGGCCTCGTCGGCGTGCAGTTCTTGTACCTGGGCATCATCGTCGCGCAAGTGGAGGATGGCAGCGGAGAGCCATAAACGCACGCGACGACGCGAGAGCGCAACAGCTTCTGGTAAGCAACCAAGATCGTCAAGCTTAATTGTTGTTACCGTCTGGGCGGCGAGCAATACGTTCTCGATCGTCCACGTCCCCTTGCAAACTCACATCTCGCGTCGGGCTGCTCGTTTCCCTTTCAGCCCTCGGCCGCCATAAGCAAGCATACTGCCCAGCGCAAACAGCACCACGAGCGCCCTGCTCCCCACCACATGCAGCAGCAACATCAGCACAATCCACGAAAGCAGCAGCAACAGCAGCAGTAGGATTGGCCCCGAAAGCTTTGCCAACAGCATGTCAGAGCCCAGCGTCGGGAACAGGCGGCGCAGCAGCTCCGCAACGCGCTCGCAGCCCAATCCCAGGCCAAGGCCAGAGTTGCCTTGCCAAACTTGCATTTTGCGATCCCATCGGCGCCGTAGTCCACCAGCAGCTTGGCAACGCCCTCGTGGCCGTTCTCGCGGGCCAAGACCACGCCGTTCTGCCGTCGTTCAGCTCCGCGTGCACATCTGCGCCATTGTCCAGCAGCAGCTCGGCGACGCCCTTGTGGCCGTTCAAGCAGGCCAAGTGCATCGGCGTGGTGCCAACCTTGGTTCTCGGGTGCACATCAGCGCCATTGTCCAGCAACAGCTTGGCGACGCCCTCGTGGGCCGTTCTGGCAAGCCAAGTGCATCGGTGCTGCCAACCTTGGTTTTCGCGTGCAGATCAGAGCCGTTGTCCAGCAGCAGCTTGGTGACGCCCTTGTGGCCGTTCTGGCAGGCCAGATGTAGAGCCAGCCAGCCGTCGTCCTCTTTCTCGTGCACATCGGCGCCGTTGTCCAGTAGCAGCTTGGCGACGCCCTCGTGGCCGTTCGCGCAGGCCACATGCAGAGCCAACCAGCCGTTATTGTTCTTCTCGTGCACATCGGCGCCGTTGTCCAACAGCAGCTTGGCGACGCCCTCGTCGCCCTTGAAACAGGCCAGGTGCAGAGCTCGCCAGCCGTCCTCCCTTCTCGCGTGCAGGTCGGCGCCGTTGTCCAGCAGCATCTTGGCGACGCCCTCGTGGCCGTTCAAGCAGGCCACGTGCATCGGTGTGCTGCCAACCTTGGTTGTCGCGTGCACATCGGCGCCGTTGTCCAGCAGCAGCGTGGCGACGCCCTCGTGGCCCTTCTCGCAGGCGACGTACAGCGCTGCCCAGCCATCGTCGTGCTTCGCGTGCACATCGGCGCCGTTGTCCAGCAGCAGCTTGGCGACGCCCTCGTGGCCCTTGAAACAGGCCAGGTGCAGAGCTCGCCAGCCGTCCTCCCTTCTCGCGTGCAGGTCGGCGCCGTTGTCCAGCAGCATCTTGGCGACGCCCTCGTGGCCGTTCAAGCAGGCCACGTGCATCGGTGTGCTGCCAACCTTGGTTGTCGCGTGCACATCGGCGCCGTTGTCCAGCAGCAGCGTGGCGACGCCTCGTGGCCCTTCTCGCAGGCGACGTACAGCGCTGCCCAGCCATCGTCGTGCTTCGCGTGCACATCGGCGCCGTTGTCCAGCAGCAGCGTGGCGACGCCCTCGTGGCCGTTCCGACAGGCATCGTGCAGAGCCAGCCGGCCGTTGTTGTCCCTCGCGTGCACATTGGCGCCGTTGTCCAGCAGCAGCTTGGCGACGCCCTCGTGGCCGTTCAAGCAGGCCACGTGCATCGGTGTGCTGCCAACCTTGGTTGTCGCGTGCACATCGGCGCCGTTGTCCAGCAGCAGCGTGGCGACGCCCTCGTGGCCCTTCTCGCAGGCCACCAGCGCTGCCCAGCCATCGTCGTGCTTCGCGTGCACATTGGCGCCGTTGTCCAGCAGCAGCTTGGCGACGCCCTCGTGGCCCTTGAAACAGGCCAGGTGCAGAGCTCGCCAGCCGTCCTCCCTTCTCGCGTGCAGGTCGGCGCCGTTGTCCAGCAGCATCTTGGCGACGCCCTCGTGGCCGTTCAAGCAGGACACGTGCATCGGCGTGCTGCCAACCTTGGTTGTCGCGTGCACATCGGCGCCGTTGTCCAGCAGCATCTTGGCGACGCCCTCGTGGCCGTTCCGACAGGCATCGTGCAGAGCCAGCCGGCCGTTGTTGTCCCTCGCGTGCACATTGGCGCCGTTGTCCAGCAGCAGCTTGGCGACGCCCTCGTGGCCGTTCTGACAGGCATCATGCAGCGGCGTGTTGCCAATCTTATCCTTCGCGTGCACATCGGCGCCGTTGTCCAGCAGCATCTTGGCGACGCCCTCGTGGCCGTTCCGACAGGCTCGGTGCAGCGCTGTTTTGCCATACTTATCCTTCGCGTGTACATCAGCACCGTTGTCCAACAGCAGTTTGGCGACATCGTCATGGCCGTTCCGACAGGCCTCGTGCAACGCCGTGCTGCCATTGTTGCTCTTCACGTGCACATCGGCACCGTTGTCCAGCAGCAGCTTGGCGACGCTCTCGTGGCCGTTGTTGCAGGCATCGTGCAGCGGCGTGCTACCAATCATGTTTTTCGCGTGCACATCGGCGCCGTTGTCCAGCAGCAGCTTGGCGACGCTCTCGTGGCCGTTCTGGCAGGCCAGATGCAGAGGCCGCCAGCCAGTGATGTCTTTCGCGTGCACATCGGCGCCGTTGTCCAGCAGCAGCTTGGCGACGCCCTCGTGGCCGTTCGCGCAGGCGATGTGCGCGCCGTTTTGCCATACTTATCCTTCGCGTGTACATCGGCGCCGTTGTCCAGCAGCAGCTTGGCGACGCCCTCGTGGCCTTCCTGGCAGGCCTCGTGCAGCGCAGTGCAGCCATACTTATCCTTCGCGTGTACATCAGCACCGTTGTCCAACAGCAGCTTGGCGACGCCCTCGGGCCGTTCGCGCAGGCGATGTGCAGCGCCGTTTTGCCATACTTATCCTTCGCGTGTACATCGGCGCCGTTGTCCAGCAGCAGCTTGGCGACGCCCTCGTGGCCTTCCTGGCAGGCCTCGTGCAGCGCAGTGCAGCCATACTTATCCTTCGCGTGTACATCAGCACCGTTGTCCAACAGCAGCTTGGCGACGCGTTCGTGGCCGCTCGCGGACGCAGAGTGCAGGTCGCTCTCTAGCCAGTGCGAGCAGGCACGGACCGAGTCGCTGTTCACGCGGCCGCTCTTGGACGCGCGCACGACTTTGCCGATGTCCGCCACGACCTTCTTCGTCTCTGGACACGTTGACATCAGCCCCGACAACACATCGGCGGCCTTGCCAACCAGCTCCGCCTTGCGCTCGAGCTCCCCGTCGACGCGCTGCGTCAGCGTCCACAGCAAGAGCCGGCCGCACACCCGTGCCGAGCTGCGACCTGATTGCCGACAAGAACGCGCCACGCCGCAACAGACTGTACGCGACGTCCGTGAACACCAGCGCCCTGGCCTTGCGCGTGAGCGTCACAGCCTCGGCGTGGTCCGAGTCGAGTGAGGGCATGGCCGCCTTGATCATTCGCCGCGTGCTGCTCATGATTCCGCTCTTGATGTTGGGCTTGTCGGCCTCGAACACGTCTCGCAGAGCCTTCTTGCACAGTTCAATGATGGCGCTGAAGCGCACGAGCTTGACCGGCGGCTCTGCACACGTCGACTGGATGCTCTCCACCAGCATGCGCTGCACGCTGCCGAGTGCGGCCTCCATGCGCCCGTCCAGTTCGTCGCTGAGCAGGTGCTCGAGGTCGCCAGCTTGCTTGATGCGCAGATCGATCGGCGGCGCACCAGCGCTGGACTCGTCGGTGGCGATGTCGGTCAGAGCGGCTAGGCTCCCCTTGTCCGAGATCAGGTGCGTCCAGGCAGTCTCAACGACATCGTAAATATCATCGCACGTTAGGGCGTCAGGCCTCACGCCGAGGTCGCTGAGCTCCATGGCGATCGGCGCAAGTTGACGTCTTAGCTTGTACAGCTCGGCGCGTCCCCAGGTGTTGGCCATGTACTCGTGCAGCATGTCGCCAAGAGCGCCAACGACGCCGCATATGCCGTGCCGACTCGAGTCGAACGGCGCGCCAATCTCCTCGAGCTTGGGCGCTAGCGCAGCCTTTTCTAAGGCCAGGGCGCCCTGCAGCGAGACCTGCGCGCCCGCGCTGAGGGCGTCGCGGTTGACCACGGGGATGACGCTCTGCACGGTGGCACAGTCGGCCACAAACTTGGGCTGCTTGTTGAGGATGTCGATCATATCCGCCTTGCTCTGCCGGCTCAAGTCCATGTGCGTCAGCGCCACCACGGCGGGGTTTCCGGTCTCTGACAAGAGTCGCCAGATCGCGCTGGCCCCGATCTGCTTGTCGCTTGCGCAAGCAACCGCCACCACGAGCGTGTCCTCCTTGGCCAGGAACTGCTTGGCAAGCAGCATGGGTGCAGCGTCCTCCGTCAGGCTGTCGATGCCCGGCAGGTCGACGAGGTCGATCGTGGGCACGTCGGGCGCTTGCAGCATCACCTGCAGCTCGTGGCGACCGTCAATGGCGCTTCGATCACCTTGGTGTTTGCTGTTGACAAAGTCGCGCATGATGGCTCTGGTGGCCTCGGGCACTGGCATGCTCTCCGGAATGTCGGTCCACGACGGCCGCATGCCTTGCTTCTCCTCGGTGTCGAAGATGCGCACTTTGATGGTCCTCTTGTCGTCCGCCTTGCCGCTGTTGCGCAGCATGAGTCGCACGACCATGCGCGTGCAGAGACTCGAGTCGCGCGGGAACACCTCCAGTTGCGCGATACGCTCAAGCGTGGACGACTTGCCGTGGCTCTGCACACCGCACACCACGATAGACGGCAAGGTGAGGTCAAACTCGCCTCGCAGTTCCGCCAGCGACTCAAGCAGGCGTTTGTACGGCCTGTCGCCGCCGCAGAGCATGCCAGAGATGCAGTGCGGCAAACCCGCGCTGACATCGTCGCCGCTGTCGCTCTTGGTTTCGAACTCGTCGTCCAAGGAGGCCCCGCCGACGCTGTCGTCGCTGCAGTCCAGCACGAGCCACGAGCCCTCGTCGCCGCCTTTGTCGTGGACGCTCATCTCGCACTTGGGCTTTGTGGCACGGCGCAGCTCTTCCTGCTCTCCTGCTTGTTTCTTCCACGCCACGATGAGGATTTGCACTCGCGCACGCACGGCGTGTGCAGGGTAAGCTCCGCCGGTCCCTCGTCGCTCTTCCGGTCCGAGTCCAGGCACTGGAAAAGCCGATGCCCACGTAGCGTTGGTCGGTGGAGGAGGTTGCGTCTGCGCTCCTCATTCCCTCCGCAGTCAGTCGAAGCTGAACAGGTTGGAGCTCGGGTGCGCACATTCAAACGTGTGCAAGTGTGCGCCAGTGAGCCTGAGCGACTGTTTCGCTCACGACGTAAGTGTGTCCAGGTCGAGAATCCAGAATCCACTGCAGGAACTCGGAGCTGTCGCAATCACCTTGGTTGCAGGGAATGAGGAGGGTGGTCCAGTTGGACTCTCTCGGCGGCGTTGGATCGGTTCTGTCCGACTGCCTGTCGTCATGAGGCCGTTTTGGCGGCGTTGGATCGGCGCTGTCCGACTGCCTGTCGTCATGAGACCATTCTGGATTGAATGAGCGTGGGTGTCTCAGTCAGACTTTGTGCTTCTTGAGAGCCACGCAAAGGCTCTTGCGGCGTTGCCGCCTCGCGTCCTCTGGAGGCCGGCTGAGCACGAAGCAAGAGGCCTGCGCCGAGCCCAAGACCAAGCGACATCGTCGCGCCCTGGCTTGTCCCAAACACCTCGGATGTGAGTTTTGACCTGTGGATGTTGTCCAATACTACGTCGATCAGGTGATCGGACGTCTGGAGAAACTACTGCAGCAGTCAATCGACAACAACGATGCGAGCGCACGACAATGGAGGAGGAGGAGAGCACCGCGGCCGCCGCCCACCGTGGATGGACGGCGTGCTGCGTCTCGCGCGCGAGCTTGGCGTGGACGTGCTCGGCGAGCCCGAGCCGCCAGCGACGATGCCGCCCAGCGACGATGCCGGCCAACAATGGCCAATGTGGCGGCCAAGCGCGCGCTGTGGCGCAACCTGGGCTTCAGGTACGCCGGCGTTCTGGCGCCTTGAATGGCCCACTCGCTCGACCAGGTGACGCTCACGGTGACGGCCGTCAAGGCGCGCGGGGATCGCTCCAAGCTCGCGGGATGCGCCTCATGGTCGAGCACGAGCATGTGCGGTGACGACGTCTGCGCTGATCTGCGCTTCGAGGTCCAACTGCGCGAGTCGCTCGACCTGCTCCTTGACGCCGCCGCCATGACCTTGCCGAGCAACATCAACAATACGGACAAGGAGCTGAAGGTCGACACGCTGGTCATCATGGACGCGCGGCAGTGCGAGGCGTCGCTCGACGAGAGGTACGAGTGGCAGCGGCAGCAGCGTCACCAATCTGGTCGCCAAGCTGACGTGGCAGGAGCTGGCCGAGATCAAGCGGCGCCAGAGCCTCCGCAAGCGCGTGAGCTGGCGTCTGGGCCTGCCGGCTGGAGAGCGCCGTGGGCGACAGACAACGTGGTCGACCTGGTGACGCTGGACGGTGGCAAGTGACGTCGCGGGTGAAAGCATTGTCCTGCAGCCAGGTCATTTACTCACGGCCTATGGCTGTACGCCACGGCGAAGCAACCTCGCGTGCGTCCACGCAGAGGCTTGCGCGCAAGCATCGGCCAGACACCGGCGAGGGTGGCACTGCCGCTCTGGAGAAGCAGTGGCGAGAGGGCAACAACGACGACGACAATGACACGACCTCAAGGAAGCTGCGCTTGCCGCCAACGCGATGCCGGTCGCTCTTGACCGCGATGAACGCTCAGAAGGTGGTGTCGAAGACGAGCGGTCTGCGCGGCAGCAGCAATCGCTCGAGGTGCTTGAGACCGCCACGGCAGGCGAGCTGGCAGGCAAGCTGGCAGGCAAGGCGGCGAGCAAGTACTCGAGCGAGCGGGCGAGGGTGGGGCAGGGGCAGGGGCAGGAGCACTTTATGCCCGCGGTGATGCTGGTGAAGATGCTGTTCGCCACGTGCGGCTTCTTGATGCTCTTCCTCGCCGAGTCTGACGCCGCGTTCCTGATCTCGCTGTTGTTCATGCTGAGCATCGAGCTCGTGCAGGTGGGACTCTACGTGCGCGCGCGCAGAGTGCTGAGCCGCGTCGTGGACTCGCAGGCCGCCGAACGACTCGTGGGCACCAACGCGGACATCCGGCGCTGGCTGCTGTACCAGGAGCAAGGCGAGAAGTGCGGGCTGCTGCTGGCCAGTGGGCTGCTGCTGCTGCTGCGCTGGCGCAACCTCGCCGTGGCGCAGCAACAGCTGCTCGACCTCGCCAAGCGCACGACAGCGGCCTTCGCGGCCGAGTTGGTCAGCGACGCCGGCAAGGACCTGATGCCACTGCCTTGGCGTGGGCGCTGGCGGCATGTGGACCATCAAGGCGCCTGACAAGCTCGAGCTCGCCTACCTGCTCATCGGTGGCCTCGTCGGCGTGCAGTTCTTGTACCTGGGCATCATCGTCGCGCAAGTGGAGGATGGCAGCGGAGAGCCATAAACGCACGCGACGACGCGAGAGCGCAACAGCTTCTGGGAAGCAACCAAGAGCGTCAAGCTTAATTGTTGTTACCGTCTGGGCGGCGAGCAATACGTTCTCGATCGTCCACGTCTCCTTGTAAACTCACATCTCACGCCGGCCTGCTCGTTTCCCTTTCAGCTCCTGGTTGAAGCGCCCGTTGGCGCGGCACCTCGGCTACGATAGATCAACCGCTGCTGAGGCGCCTGCGCTTGGGTAAGGTGCCGCCTGCAGGTGCAGGCGGGACGGAAGGAAGACGTGAAGAACGGGAACCAGGTTCGGCTCGGCCGCCGCCTCGCGCGGGCGGGCGGCTCGGAGCCTTCGTAAAGCGATCAAACTACGGTAGAGCGGCCGTCGAAGGCCAGGGACGGTGGGTGGGTCCAAATAAATCCGATTTTGTGCGTCGTCTGTCTGTGGCGGGACACATGTCAATCGGGTTGGACCCGACTCGCCTTTGCCGGACGCACTCGTCAGCCAGAGAAACCGGAGTTTCCCTCGCCGGGTCTCGGCTTCTGCGCAGCACGCCGGAGAGAGACCCTGAACTCGTTGACGTTTCCCTCGCCGGTTCTCCTGCGCAGCACGCCGGAGACCCTGAACTCGTTGACGTTCCAGCCTGCGACGTGCGGCGGCGGTAGCTGCTGCTGCTGCTGCTGCTGCTGCTGCTGCTGCTGCTGCTGCTGCTGCTGCTGCTGCTGCTGCTGGAGGTGATGAAGCGGCGGCGGCTGCTGCACTTCATTCATGTTTTGAGCGAGGTGCTGCAACAGAGCGAGGGCGGCTTGCACGTGTTGGGCCAGATCCTGCTGCACAGGCTGTGCTTGCGGGGCCGGGTTCTGCTGCGGTTGCTGCTGCTGCTGCTGCTGCTGCTGCTGCGCACCATTTACGTTCTGGGCCAGTTGCTGAACCAAGGCCAGGGCGACTTGGACTTGCTGGGCCGTGTTCTGGAGCGCCTGGTGCTGCGGCTGCGGCTGCGGGTGCTGCTGCGGGTGCTGCGCCTGGTGCACTTTGTGCAGCAGCTTGGCGACGCCCTTGTGGCCGTTCGCGCAGGCCAAGTGCAGAGCCAGCACGCCGTCGTTGGTTTTCGCGTGCACATCGGCGCCGTTGTCCAGCAGCAGCTTGGCGACGCCCCCGTGGCCGTTCGTGCAGGCCACGTGCAGCGGCGTGCTGCCAATCTTGGCTTTCGCGAGCACATTGGCGCCGTAGTCCAGCAGCAGCTTGGCGACGCCCTCGTGGCCGTTCGTGCAGGCCACGTGAAGCGCCTGCCAGCCATCGTTCTCTTTCGCGTGCACATTGGCGCCGTTACCCAGCAGCACCTTGGCGACGCCCTCGTGGCCGTTGTAGCAGGCCGAGTGCAGAGCCAGCCAGCCGTCGTCCTTTTTCGCGTGCACATCGGCGCCGTTGTCTAGCAGCAGCTTGGCGACGCCCTCGTGGCCGTTCGTGCAGGCCACGTGAAGCGCCTGCCAGCCATCATTCTCTTTCGCGTGCACATTGGCGTCGTTGTCCAGCAGCAGCTTGGCGACACCCTCGTGGCCGTTGTAGCAAGCGAGGTGCATCGGCGTGCTGCCATCCTTGGTTTTCGCGTGCACAACGGCGCTGTTGTCCAGGAGCAGCTTGGCGACGCCCTCGTGGCCGTTCGCACAGGCCACGTGCAGAGCCTGCCAGCCGTTGTTGTCCTTTGCGTGCATATCAGCGCCGTTGTCCAGCAGCCGTCTGGCAACGCCCTCGTGGCCCTTCTTGCAGGCCATGTGCAGCGCCGTTTCGCCATTGTCCTTTTTCGCGTGCACATCGGCACCGTTGTCTAGTAGCAGCTTGGCGACGCCCTTGTGGCCGTTCTCGCGGGCCAGGTGCAGAGCCAGCACGCCGTCGTTGGTTTTCGCGTGCACATCGGCGCCGTTGTCCAGCAGCAGCTTGACGACGCCCTTGTTGCCGTAACGACAGGCCACGTGAAGCGCCCGCCAGCCATCATTCTCTTTCGCGTGCACATCGGCGCTGTTGTCCAGCAGCAGCTTGGCGACGTCCTCGCGGCCATTTGCGCAGGTCCGGTGCAGCGACGTGTCACCATTGTTGTCTTTCGCGTGCACATCGGCGCCGTTGTCTAGCAGCAGCTTGGCGACACCCTCGTGGCCATTCTGGCAAGCCTTGTGCAGTGGCAGCCAGCCACTGTTGTTCTTGGCTTGCACATCGGCGCCATTGTCCAGTAGGAGCTTAGCGACGTCCTCGCGGCCATTTGCGCAGGTCCGGTGCAGCGACGTGTCGCCATTGTTGTCTTTCGCGTGTACATTTGCACCGTTGTCCAGCAACAGCTTGGCGACGCCCTCGTGGCCGTTGTAGCAAGCGAGGTGCATCGGCGTGCTGCCAACCTTGGTTTTCGCGTGCACAACGGCGCTGTTGTCCAGGAGCAGCTTGGCGACACCCTCGTGGCCGTTCGCACAGGCCACGTGCAGAGCCTGCCAGCCGTCGTTGTCCTTTGCGTGCACATCAGCGCCGTTGTCCAGCAGCCGTCTGGCAACGCCCTCGTGGCCCTTCTTGCAGGCCATGTGCAGCGCCGTTTCGCCATTGTCCTTTTTCGCGTGCACATCGGCACCGTTGTCTAGTAGCAGCTTGGCGACGCCCTTGTGGCCGTTCTCGCGGGCCAGGTGCAGAGCCAGCACGCCGTCGTTGGTTTTCGCGTGCACATCGGCGCCGTTGTCCAGCAGCAGCTTGACGACGCCCTTGTTGCCGTAACGACAGGCCACGTGAAGCGCCCGCCAGCCATCATTCTCTTTCGCGTGCACATCGGCGCTGTTGTCCAGCAGCAGCTTGGCGACGTCCTCGCGGCCATTTGCGCAGGTCCGGTGCAGCGACGTGTCACCATTGTTGTCTTTCGCGTGCACATCGGCGCCGTTGTCTAGCAGCAGCTTGGCGACACCCTCGTGGCCATTCTGGCAAGCCTTGTGCAGTGGCAGCCAGCCACTGTTGTTCTTGGCTTGCACATCGGCGCCATTGTCCAGTAGGAGCTGAGCGACGTCCTCGCGGCCATTTGCGCAGGTCCGGTGCAGCGACGTGTCGCCATTGTTGTCTTTCGCGTGTACATTTGCACCGTTGTCCAGCAACAGCTTGGCGACGCCCTCGTGGCCGTTCGCGCAGGCCAGGTGCATCGGCGTGCTGCCAACCTTGGTTTTCGCGTGCACATCGGCGCCGTTGTCCAGCAGCAGCTTGGCGACACCCTCGTGGCCATTCTGGCAAGCCTTGTGCAGTGGCAGCCAGCCACTGTTGTTCTTGGCTTGCACATCGGCGCCATTGTCCAGTAGGAGCTTAGCGACGTCCTCGCGGCCATTTGCGCAGGTCCGGTGCAGCGACGTGTCGCCATTGTTGTCTTTCGCGTGCACATCGGCGCCGTTGTTTAGAAGCAACTTGGCGACGCCCTGGCCCTTCTCGAAGGCCACGTAAAGCGCCGCCCAGCCATCGTCGTGCTTCGCGTGCACATCGGCGCCGTTGTCCAGCAGCAGCTTGGCGACGCCCTCGTGGCCGTTCCGGCAGGCCAGGTGCAGAGCCAGCCAGCCGTCGTTCTTTTCTGCGTGCACATCGGCACCGTTGTCCAGCAGCTTTACGACGCCCTCGTGGCCCTTCTCGCAGGCCACGTAAAGCGCCGCCCCCAGCCATCGTCGTGCTTTGCGTGCACATCGGCGCCGTTGTCCAGCAGCAGCTTGGCAACGCCCTCGTGGCCGCTCCAACAGACTTTGTGTAGCGGCGTGTCGCCATTGTCGCTCTTCGCGTGTACATCAGCGCCGTTGTCCAGCAGCAGCTTGGCGACGACCTCGTGGCCGTTCTCACAGGCGTCGTGCAGTGGCAGCCAGCCATTGCTGTCCTTTGCGTGCACGTTGGCGCCGTTGTCCAAAAGTAGCTTGGCAACGCCCTCGTGGCCGCTCCAACAGGCTTTATGTAGCGGCGTGTCGCCATTGTCCTTCACGTGCACATTGGCGCCATTGTCCAGTAGAACTTTGACGAGGGCCTCGTTGCCCTCGGCGGATGCAGAGCACAGCTCACCCTGGAGCCCCTGTAGACGCTCTGCGTCAGCCACACCAATCTCCTTGGCGATCGGCGCAAGCTCCAAGGTGAGCTTGCTCAGCTCGGCACGCCCCCAAGCGTCGGCCATGTGTTCGTGCAGCATGTCGCCAAGAGCGCCAACGACGGCGCGGATGCCGTGCCGACTCGGGTCGAAGCGCACGCCAATCTGCTCGAGCTTGGGCGTCAGCGACGCCTCCTCCGAGGCCAGAGCGCCCTGCAGCGAGACCTGCGCGCCCGCGCTAAGGGTGTCGCGGTTGACCAAAGGGATGACGCTCTGCACGCTGCTGCAGTCGGCCAGAAACTTGGGTTGCTTGTTGAGGATGTCGATCATGTCCGCGGCGCTGTGCCGGCTCAAGTCCATGTGCGTCAGCGCCACTACGGCAGGGTTTTTGGTCTCTGACAAGAGTCGCCAGATCGCGCTGGCCCCAATCTGCTTGTCGCTTGCGCAAGCAACCGCCACCACCAGCGTGTCCTCCTTGGCCAGGAACTGCTTGGCGAGCAGCATGGGTGCAGCGTCCTCCGCAAGGCTGTCGATGCCCGGCAGGTCGACGAGGTCGATCGTGGGCACGTTGGGCGCTTGCAGCATCACCTGCAGCTCGTGACGACCGTCGATGGCGTTTGTAGCGCCCTGGTGTTTGGTGTTGACAAAGTCGCGCATGATGGCTCTGGTGGCATCGGGCACTGGCATGCTCTCCGGAATGTCGGTCCACGACGGATGCATGCCTTGCTTCTCCTCGGTGTCGAAGACGCGCACCTTGGTCACCTTGTTGCCGCTGCTGTTGCGCAGCATGAGCCGCACGACCATGCGCGTGCAGAGACTCGAGTCGCGCGGGAACACCTCCAGTTGCGCGATACGCTCCAGCGTGGACGACTTGCCGTGGCTCTGCACGCCGCACACCACGATAGACGGCAAGGTGAGGTCCAATTCGCCTCGCAGTTCCGTCAGCGACTCGAGCAGGCGCATGTACGGCCTGTCGCCGCCACAGAGCATGCTGGAGATGCAGTGCGGCAGCTCGCTGCCGTCCGCGCCGGTCTCATGCTCGTCGTTCAACAAGGCCCCTTCGACGCTGTCGTCGCTGCAGTCCAGCACGAGCCACGACGTGTCCTCATCGCCGCCTTTGTCGTGGACGCTCATCACGCACTTGGGCTTTGTGGCACGGCGCAGCTCGTCCTGCCTTTCCTGCTCGTTTCTTCCACGCCAGGTTGAGGATATGCACTCGCGCACGCACGGCGTGTGCAGGAAAAGCTCCGCCGGTCCCTCGTCGCTCTTCCGGTCCGAGTCCAGGCACTGGAGAAGCCGATGCCCATGTAGCGTTGGTCGGCCGAGGCGGTTGCGTCTGCGCTCCTCATTTCCTTTTCTGGTCCGAGTCCAGGCACTGGAGAAGCCGGTGCCCACGTAGCGTTGGTCGGCCGAGGCGGTTGCGTCTGCGCTCCTCATTTCCTTTTCCGGTCCGAGTCCAGGCACTGCAGAAGCCGATGCCCACGTAGCGTTGGTCGGTGGAGGAGGTTGCGTCTGCGCTCCTCATTCCCTCCGCAGTCAGTCGAAGCTGAACAAGTCGGAGCGTGGGTGAGCACATTCAAACGTGTGCAAGTGTGCGCCAGTGAGCTTGAGCGACTGTTTCGCTCACGACGTAAGTGTGTCCAGGTCGAGAATCCAGAATCCACTGCAGGAACTCGGAGCTGTCGCAATCACCTTGGTTGCAGGGAATGAGGAGGGTGGTCCAGTTGGACTCTCTCGGCGGCGTTGGATCGGTTCTGTCCGACTGCCTGTCGTCATGAGGCCGTTTTGGCGGCGTTGGATCGGCGCTGTCCGACTGCCTGTCGTCATGAGACCATTCTGGATTGAATGAGCGGGCGCAAGCGAGCAAGTGAGCGAGCAAGTGAGCGTGAGCGAGGGTTTTGTGTTTCGCACATGCACGTACGTGTCCAATTGCAAATCCAGAATCCTTTTTCAGGCACTCGGGTCTGTCGCAATCACGTTGGTTGTAGGTAGAGAGGGGGCTGGTCCAGTTGGACTCTCTCGGCGGCGTTGGATCGGTTCCGTCCGACTGCCTGTCGTCATGAGGCCGTTTTGGCGGCGTTGGATCAGCGCTGTCCGACTGCCTGTCGTCATGAGACCGTTCTGGATTGAATGAGCGTGGGTGTCTCAGTCAGACTTTGTGCTTCTTGAGAGCCACGCAAAGGGTCTTGCAGCGTTGCCGCCTCGCGTCCTCTGGACGCCGGCTGAGCACGAAGCAAGAGGCCTGCGCCGAGCCCAAGACCAAGCGACATCGTCGCGCCTTGGCTTGTCCCAAACACCTCGGATGTGAGTTTTTGACCTGTGGATGTTGTCCAAGACTACGTCGATCAGGTGATCGGACGTCTGGAGAAACTACTGCGGCAGTCAATCGACAACAACGATGCGAGCGCACGACAATGGAGGAGGAGGAGAGCACCGCGGCCGCCGCCCACCGTGGATGGACGGCGTGCTGCGCCTCGCGCGCGAGCTTGGCGTGGACATGCTCGACGAGCCCGAGCCGCCAGCGACGATGCCGCCCAGCGACGATGCCGGCCAACAATGGCCAATGTGGCGGCCAAGCGCGCGCTGTGGGCGCAACCTGGGCTTCAGGTACGCCGGCGTTCTGGCGCCTTGAATGGCCCACTCGCTCGACCAGATGACACTCACGGTGACGGCCGTCAAGGCGCGCGGGGATCGCTCAAGCTCGCGGGATGCGCCTCATGGTCGAGCACGAGCCTGTGCGGTGACGACGTCTGCGCTGGTCTGCGCTTCGAGGTCCAGCTGCGCGAGTCGCTCGACCTGCTCCTTGACGCCGCCGCCATGACCTTGCCGAGCTACATCAATACGGACAAGGAGCTGGAGGTCGACACGCTGGTCATCACGGACGCGCGGCAGTGCGAGGCGTCGCTCGACGAGAGATCCGAGTGGCAGTGGCAGCAGCGTCACCAATCTGGTCGCCAAGCTGACGTGGCAGGAGCTGGCCGAGATCAAGCGGCGGCAGAGTCCCCGCAAGCGCGTGAGCTGGCGTCTGGGCCTGCCGGCTGGAGAGCGCCGTGGGCGACAGACAACGTGGTCGACCCGGTGAAGGCATTGATCGGCTCAAGCACTGGGAGCGCACGGGCCTTGACCTGTACAACAGCGTCGACAAGCTCAAGAGCAACCTGCGTTGCGTTGTCCACTGGAGTGACGAGTAGCAAGGCAGATCCTGAACACCAAGGCCTTCATTGCGAGGTTGGGCGAGTCCAAGAGAGGCGGCGGCGCGAGAGGGCGCCGACTGCGCGAGCAGAAAGCCGGACAGGCAGGAGTGACTGCCGTTGTTCTTGCCTCGTTGTCACGCCGCGATTCAACCACTAGCGGCCAGGTTGTTCCACTTGTGTGTCCTGTCGAGCGCGTCACGCATTTGCGCCGCGGACCCGAAGCAGCTTGGCGACGCCCTCGTGACCTTTCTCGTAGGCCCAGTGCAGCGCCGTCTTGCCATCGTCGCCTTTGACGTGCACAGCCGGGCCGTTGTTCAGCAGCAGCAGCAGCAGCTTGGCGACGCCCTCGTGGCCGTTCTCGCGGGCCAAGACCAGCGCCGTTTTGCCATCATTCAGCTTCGCATGCACGTCGGCGCCGTTGTTTAGCAGCAGCTTGGCGACGCCCTCGTGGCCTTTCAGACAGGCCAGGTGCAGCGCCGTTTCGCCAGTCTTGGATTTCGCGTGCACGTCGGCGCCGTTGTGCAGCAGCAGCTTGACGACGCCTCGTGGCCCTTCAAGCAGCCCAGGTGCAGTGGCAGCCCGCCAACGTCGTTCTTCACGTGCACATCAGCGCCGTTGTCCAGCAGCAGCTCGGCGACGCACTCGTGGCCGTTCTGGCAGGCCAGGTGCATCGGCGTGCTGCCGACCTTGGTTTTCGCGTGCAGACCAGCGCCGTTGTGCAGCAGCAGCTTGGCGACGCCCTCGTGGCCATTGAAACAGGCCAGGTGCAGAGCTCGCCAGCCGTCCTCCTTTCTCGCGTGCAGGTCGGCGCCGTTGTCCAGCAGCAGCTTGGCGACGCCCTCGTGGCCGTTCCGACAGGCATCATGCAGCGGCGTGTCGCCATCGTTGTCTTTTGCGTGCATATCGGCGCCGTTGTCGAGCAGCAGCTTGGCGACGCCCTCGTGGCCCTTCTCGCAGGCATTGTGCAGCGCCGTGCTGCCGGTGTCCTTCTTCGCGTGCACATCGGCGCCGTTGTCCAGCAGCAGCTTGGCGACGCCCTCGTGGCCGCAAGTGCGGGCCAGGTCCACCGCCGTCAGACCGAGCTTGTCCTTGGCCTGCACACCAGCGCCGTAGTCCAGCAGCAGCCTGGCGACGCCCTCGTGACCTTTCAAGCAGGCCAAGTGAAGCGCCAGCCAGCCATCGTTGTTCTTGGCGTGCACATCGGCGCCGTTGTCCAGAAGCACCTTGATGACGCCTTCGCGGCCCGAGGCGGTCGCGGAGAACAGCTCGCTCTGCGCCCGCAAGCCAAGTACATCGACCGGCTCGCCACCTACACGGCCACTCCTTGATGCGCTCACCACTTTGTCGATGTCCGCAGCCACCTCTTCCGCATCACTGCTCGTTGTTGACATCAACGCTAAGAGCTCCATTGCGGCCTTGCCGACCAGCTCCACCTTGTTCTCCAGCTCCTGCCGACGCGCTGCGTGCGTCTCCTGCAGAAGCTCGGATCGCACGCCCGTCCCGAGCTGCGCCTCGACGGCGGCGAAGAACGCGCCACGCCGCAACAGACTGTACGCGACGTCCGTGAACACCAGCGCCCTGACGTTGTTCGTGAGCGTGGCGACGTCGACCTCGTCCGAGTCGAGCGACAGCATGGCATCCTTGATCATGCGTCGCGCACTGCTTTTGACCTCGCTCCTGATCTGCGCTCTGTCCTTCTCGAACACGTCCTCGAGCGCCTTCTTGCACAGTTCGATGATGGCGCTGAAGCACACGAGCTTGACCGGCGGCTCTGCGCATGTCGACTGGATGCTCTCCTCCAACATGCGCTGCACGCTGCGAAGCGCAGTCTCCATGCGCACGTCCAGCTCCGCGTCAAACTGCTGCTCGAGGTCGCCGGCTTGCTCGACGCGCAGTCCGAACAGCACGCCAGACTGCGTCTCGTCGCCAGCGCGATTGCCGCCATGAGCGGCCGCGCTCCACCTGCACAGGTCGCGAGAGACCAAGTGCGCCCAGGCGGTCTTGATGGCGTCGTCGATCTCTGCGCGAGTTACGACATCCGGCCTCACGCCGAGCTCGCCAAGCTCCCTGGCAATCGGCACAAGGTTGCAGACCAGCTTGACCAGCTCCGAGCGAACCCACGTGTTGGCCATGTACTCGTGCAGCATCTCGCCAAGTGCGCCGACGATGGCGCGGATGCCATGCTGGCTCGCGTTGAAGGACAAACCAATCTCCTCGAGCTTGGCGGTCAGCGCTCTGGTCTCCGCGGCCAGCGCACTCGGCAACGAGACCTGCTTGTCCTTCTCGCGCGTGTTGCGGTTGATGACGGGAATGACGCTCTGCACGCTGTCGCCGGCGGGCACAAACTCTGGGTTCTTGTTGAGGATGGCGACCAGGTCGCTCGCACAGTGTCTGGTCCAGTCCATGTACGTGAGCGCCACCACGGCAGGGTTCTTGTTGTCACGCACGAGCGGCCAGATCGGGTTGACCTCCACGGACGTGTCCGCGGCCGAGGCGATCACCAGCACCAGCGTGTGCTCCCGCGCCAGGAACCGCTTGGTGAGGGCGTCCGAGACTGTCCCGTCGATCGTGTTGACGACGCCAGGGAGGTCGACCAAGTCGATGGTGGGCACGTTGGGCGCTTGCAGCATCACCTGCAGCTCGTGGCGGCCGTCGATGGCGCGCAACTGGCCCTCGTGAGTAATGTCCAAAAACGTGTTCATGATGTCCGTGATGGCGGCAGGCAGTTGCGAGTCCTCCATGATGTCGGTCCACGATGGCCTGATGCCGGTGCCCTTCTCGGTGTCAAAGACGCGCAACTTGGTCTCCTTCTCGTTGTTGCGACGCAGCATGAGGCGCACGACCATGCGCGTGCAGATCTTCGAGTCGCGCGGAAACACCTCGCGCTGGGCGATGCGCTCGAGCGTGGACGACTTGCCGTGACTCTGCGCGCCGCACACCACGATGGTCGGCAGCTCGAGATGGGCCTCGCCGCGCAGCTCGGTCAGCGTCTCGAGCAGGCGCTTGTAGGGCATGTTGTCGCCACAGAGCATGCTGGAGATGCAGTGCGGCAAGTCCGCGCCGACATCCGTCTCGTTGTCCAAGTCGGTCTCGTTGTTGACGCTGCCGTCGTCGCTCCAGTGCTCCAGCACAAGCCACGACGTGTCCTCGTCGGCGTCTTCGTCGTGGGGGCCCATCTCGCCCTTGCGCTTCGTGGCTCGACCCAGCTCTTGCTCTTTGCGCCCACCAAGGTCCTGCTGCTGTCGACTGCTCCGGTTCTCGTCGACCTCCGGGTGTGACTACTCGCGAGACGCGGGCAACGCGTTGGGCAAAAGCGCATGTCAGTCGCATGCCAGTTTGCTGCACAGTCTGTCTGTGACCACAGTGTCGGACAAGCAGAGTCAGTCGGAACCTCAGTCAGCTTTTGTCGATGATTCGTTCTGTGCACGCGCACTACTTCGATCAACTGTGGCGTTGTTCTCTGCCGCTGGTACGTGCATGTCTACGAGTAGTGCATTCCGATTGCATTCCGACTGGTCTGTGCATTTGCCCATTCTTTTGCACTGGGATGCGTCTGCAGCCCCAGCCCAATTTTCCTCCACTTTTGGGGACTGCCACGTGGCCATCGTGATGACAGAGTGATGACATCAGCGCAGCTGGTTTGGTGACGATCGGCTCCTGGTCAACCTGCAAGTGCAGGCTGCATCAGCGACAGCACAATGATGGGAGCGTCGACCAAAGCGCTCGCTCGGCGCGCTGCGTGCAAGACGTCGATGCGCGCGCGCTGGCTGGCTTGAGCAGAGATAGGTAGCTACCTTGCGCCGCCAGCGGTATCTTCTGCTTTGCGCCAGCGGCTCAGGTATGCGCGGGACGTCCAGGCGGCGGTGGTGGCCTTCGCTGTGAAGGTTGCGCGCGACGGCGTCCAAGGCAAGGACCGAACGAGCTCGCTGCGCTGGGTTGACGACGCCACGGCCCACGATCGTCTTGAGCTACAATTGAGATCACCGACTTGGAGCTGGGGGCGGCCAAGGATGACGACGCGCCGGCCATCACGGAAGCGCAGTCCGAGGCGTGGGTCGCCGAGTGGCCCGAGTGGCAGCGGCACGAGCGGCATCAACTGGTCGCCAAGCTGACGCGGCAGGAGCCGGCCGAGATCAAGCAGCGGCAGAGTCGCCGCCAGCGCGTGAGCCGGAGTCCGAGCCGGCGAGACGGTCGTGCGCGACATGATGGTCGGCATGGCGACGCTGGACGGCGGCAAGAGCGTCTGCTCAAGCACTGGGAGCGCACGAGCCCTGACCTGCACAACAGCGGCGACAAGCCAAGGAGCGCCCGGCGCCACGTCGTCGTCGACTGGAGCGACGAGGGACATGTGTCAGATCGTCAACCAAGTCTTCATTGCTAGGTTGGGCGAGTCCAAGGGAGGCGGCGGCGCGAGAGGGCGCCGACTGCGCGAGCAGAAAGCCGGACAGTCAGGAGTGACTGCCGTTGTTCTCGCCTCTCCGGCCCTGGGCTCGTTTGTCTCCGGCGCGATACACGCCGTGATTCAACCACTAGTGTCCATGTCGCTCCACTTCTGTGTCCTGTCGAGCGCGTCACGCGATTGCGCCGCGGTCTCGCAGCAGCTTGGCGATGCCCTCGTGACCGTTCTCGAGAGCCCAGTGCAGCGCCGTCTTGCCATCGTTCAACTCTGCGTGCACATCAGCGCCGCGGTCGAGCAGCAGCTCGGCGACGCCCTCGCGGCCGTTGAAACATGCCAGGTGCATCGGTGTGCCGCCAACCTTGGTTGTGGCGTGCACATCAGCGCCATTGTCCAGCAGCACCTTGGCGACGCCATCGTGGCCGTTTTGGCAAGCCACGTGCAGCGCCATCCAGCCGCCGTGTTTCGTGTCCACATCGGTGCCGGTGTCCAGCAACAGCTTGGCGACGACCTCGTGACCTTTCTCGCAGGCCAGATGCAGCGGCGTGTCGCCATTGTTGCTCTTCGCGTGCAAATCGGCGTCGTTGTCCAGCAGCAGCTTGACGACGCCCTCGTGGCCGTTCGCGCAGGCCGAGTGTAGAGCACGCCAGCCGTTGTTTGCTTTTGCGTGCACATCGGCGTCGTTGTCCAGCAGCAGCTTGACGACGCCCTCGTGGCCGTTTGCGCAGGCCGAGTGCAGAGCCAGCCAGCCGCTGTTCGCTTTTGCGTGCACATCGGCGTCGTTGTCCAGCAGCAGCTTGGCGACGCACTCGTGGCCGCTCAAGCAGGCCGAGTGTAGAGCACGCCAGCCGTCGTCCTCTTTCGCGTGCACATCGGCGCCGTTGTCCAGCAGCAGCTTGGCGACTACCTCGTGGCCATTGAAACAGGCCAGGTGCAGAGCTCGCCAGCCGTCCACCTTTCTCGCGTGCAGGTCGGCGCCGTTGTCCAGCAGCTTGACTACACCCTCGTGGCCATTGAAACAGGCCACGTGCAGTGGAAGCCAGCTATCGTTCCTTCTCGCGTGCACGTCGGCGCCGTTGTCCAGCAGCAGCTTGGCGACGCCCTCGTGGCCGTTCGCGCAGGCCGAGTGTAGAGCACGCCAGCCGTCGTCCTCTTTCGCATGCACATCGGCGCCGTAGTCCAGCAGCAGCTTGGCGACGCCCTCATGGCCGTTCAAACAGGCCTGGTGCAGAGCCAGCCAGCCGTCGTCCTCTTTCGCGTGCACATCGGCGCCGTTGTCCAGCAGCACCTTGACGACGCCCTCGCGGCCCGAGGCGGTCGCGGAGAACAGCTCATTCTGCGCCCGCAAGCCAAGGACATCGACCGGCTCGCCACCTACACGGCCACTCTTGGATGCGCTCACCACTTTGTCGATGTCCGCAGCCACCTCTTCAGCATCACTGCTCGTTGTTGACATCAACGCTAAGAGCTCCATTGCGGCCTTGCCGACCAAATCCACCTTGTTCTCAAGCTCCTGCCGACGCGCTGCGTGCGTCTCCTCCAGAAGCGCGGATCGCACGCCCGTCCCGAGCTGCGCCTCGACAGCAGCGAAGAACGCGCCACGCCGCAACAGACTGTACGCGACGTCCGTGAACACCAGCGCTTTGACGTTGTTCGTGAGCGTGGCGACGTCGACCTCGTCCGAGTCGAGCGACAGCATGGCATCCTTGATCATGCGTCGCGCACTGCTTTTGAGCTCGCTCCTGATCTGCGCTCTGTCCTTCTCGAACACGTCCTGGAGCGCCTTCTTGCACAGTTCAATGATGGCGCTGAAGCGCACGAGCTTGACCGGCGGCTCTGCACACACCGCCTGGATGCTCTCCTCCAACATGCTCTGCACGCTGCGAAGCGCAAACTCCATGCGAATATCCAGCTCCGCGTCAAACTGCTGCTCGAGGTCGCCAGCTTGCTCGATGCGCAGTCCGAACAGCACGCCAGACTGCGTCTCGTCGCCCGCGCGTCTGTCGCGATGAGCGGCCGCGTTCCACTTGCTCAGGTCGCGAGAGACCAAGTGCGCCCAGGCGGTCTTGATGGCGTCGTCGATCTCTGCGCGAGTTATGACCTCCGGCCTCACGCCGAGCTTGCCAAGCTCCCTGGCAATCGGCACAAGGTTGCAGACCAGCTTGATCAGCTCGGCGCGGCCCCAAGCGTCGGCCATGTGCTCGTGCAGCATGTTGTCAAGAGCGCCAACGACGGCGCAGATGCCGTGCCGACTCGGGTTGAACAGCACGCCAATCTGCTCGAGCTTGGACGTCAGCGACGCCTCCTCCGAAGCCAGAGCGCCCCGCAGCGAGACCTGCGCGCCCGCGTTGAGAGTGTCACGGTTGGCCACAGGGATGACGCTCTGCACGGTGCCGCAGTCGGCCACAAACTTGGGTTGCTTGTTGAGGATGTCGATCATATCCGCCTTGCTGTGCCGGCTCACGTCCATGTGCGTCAGCGCCACCACTGCGGGGCTCTCGGTCTCTGACAAGAGTCGCCAGATTGCGCTGGCCCCGATCTGCTTGTCGCTAGCGCAAGCAACCGCCACCACCAACGTGTCCTCCTTGGCCAGGAACTGCTTGGCGAGCAGCATGGGAGCAGCGTCCTCCGTCAGGCTGTCAATGCCAGGGAGGTCGACCAAGTCGATGGTCGGCACGTTGGGCGCTTGCAGCACCACCTGCAGCTCGTGGCGGCCGTCGATGGCGCACGGCTGGCCCTCGTGAGTCTTGTCCAGAAACTTGTTCATGATATCACTGATGGCTGCAGGCAGTTGCGAGTCCTCCGTGATGTCGGTCCACGATGGCCTTATGCCAGTGCCCTTCTCGGTGTCAAAGACGCGCACCTTGGTCTCCTTCTCGTCGTTGCGACGCAGCATGAGGCGCACGACCATGCGCGTGCAGATCTTCGAGTCGCGCGGAAACACCTCGCGCTGGGCGATGCGCTCAAGCGTGGACGACTTGCCGTGACTCTGCGCGCCGCACACCACGATGGTCGGCAGCTCAAGATGTGCCTCGCCGCGCAGCTCGGTCAGCGTCTCGAGCAGGCGCTTGTATGGCACGTTGTCGCCACAGAGCATGCTGGAGATGCAGTGCGGCAAGTCCGCGTCGACATCGTCGCCGCCGCTGCTGCTATTGCTCTTCTCGGTCCCCGTCTCGTTGTCCAAGTCGGCCCCGTTGTTGACGCTGTCGTCAGCGCTGCAGTGCTCCAGCACAAGCCACGACGTGTCCTCGTCGGCGTCTTTGTCGTGGACGCTCATCTCGGCCCTTGCGCTTCGTGGCACGACCCAGCCCTTGCTCTTTGTGCTCACCAAGGCCCTGCTGCTGTCGACTGCTCCGGTCCTCGTCGATCTCCGACGGTGACTACTCGCAAGACGCGGGCAACGAATTGGGCAAAAGGGCCAAAACCAAAAGTCGGCAAATCGATCTTTGTTGCTGCGCAGATCCGCGCATTCTGCTGTCTGTAATGGCAAAGTCGGTCGGACAACTTGTCGGACAACTTGTCGGTCACGTAAAAGTTCACGTAAAACGTGAATTGTCACATGTGAGGGTGACATCAGCATTGGTGACGCAGCCACGTCGATCGGCTCCTGGTCAACCTGTAAGCGCTGACTGCATCAGCAACAACAGCCGAAGGATGGGAGCGTCGACCAAAGGGCTCGGCGCGCTGCGTGCAAGACGTCGATGCGCGCGCGTTGGCTGGCTTGAGCAGAGATAGGTAGCCAGCAACTACCTTGCGCCGCCAGCGGTATCTGCTTTGCGCCAGCGGCTCAGGTTTGCGCGGGACGTCCAGACGGCGGTGGTGGCCCTCGCTGTGAAGCTTGCGCGCGACGGCGTCCAAAGCAAAGACGGAACGAACTCGCTGCGCTGGGTCGACGACGCCACGGCCCACGATCGTCTCGAGCTACAATCGAGATCACCGACTTGGAGCTGGAGGCGGCCAAGGACGACGACGCGCCGGCCATCACGGACGCGCAGTTCGAGGCTTGGGTCGCCGAGTGGCCCGAGTGGCAGCGGCACGAGCGGCATCAACTGGTCGCTGAGCTGACGCGGCAGGAGCTGGCCGAGATCAAGCAGCGGCAGAGTCGCCGCCAGCGCGCGAGCTGGCGTCTGGGCCTGCCGGCTGGAGAGCGTCGTGGGCGACAGACAACGTGGTCGACCTGGTGACGCTGAACGGTGGCAAGTGACGTCGCGGGTGAAAGCGTTCTTCTGCAGCCAGGTCACTTACTCACGGCCTGAGGCTGTACGCCACGGCGAAGCAATCTCGCGTGCGTCCACGCAGAGGCTTGCGCGCAAGCATCGGCCGGGGCACCGGCGAGGGTGGCACTGCCGCTCTGGAGAAGCAGTGCCGAGAGGGCAATAGCGACCTTAAGGAAGCTGCGCTTGCCGCCAACGCGACGCCGGTCGCTCTTGACCGCGATGAACGCTCAGAGGGTGTCGAAGACGAGCGGTCTGCGCGGCGGCAGCAATCGCTCGAGGTGCTTGAGACCGCCACGGCAGGCGAGCTGGCAGGCAAGCTGGCAGGCAAGGCGGCGAGCAAGTACTCGAGCGAGCGGGCGAGGGTGGGGCAGGGGCAGGGGCAGGAGCACTTTATGCCCGCGGTGATGCTGGTGAAGATGCTGTTCGCCACGTGCGGCTTCTTGATGCTCTGCCTCACCGAGTCCGACGCCGCGTTCCTGATCTCGCTGTTGTTCATGCTGAGCATCGAGCTTGTGCAGGTGGGCCTCTACGTGCGCGCGCGCAGCGTGCTGAGCCGCGTACCGAGCGACTCGTGGGCACCAACGCGGACATCCGGCGCTGGCTGCTGTACCAGGAGCAAGGCGAGAAGTGCGGGCTGCTGCTGCTGCTGCTGCGCTGGTGCAACCTTGCCGTGGCGCAGCAAGAGCAGCTCGACCTTGGCAAGAGCACGACAGCGGCCTTCGCGGCCGAGTTGGTCAGCGACGCCGGCAAGGACGTGATGAGCCACTGCCTTGGCGTGGGCCCTGACGGCCATCAAGGCGCCTGACAAACTCGAGCTCGCCTACCTGCTCATCGGTGGCCTCGTCGGCGTGCAGTTCTTGTACCTGGGCATCATCGTCGCGCAAGTGGAGGATGGCAGCGGAGAGCCATGAACGCACGCGACAACGCGAGAGCGCAACAGCTTTTGGGAAGCAACTTCGATCGTCAAGCTTGGTTGTTATGCGTGTCTCGACGGATGCCATACGTACTCGATCGTGCACGTCTCCTTGTAAACTCACATCTCGCGTCGGGCTGCTCGTTTGTCCACCCCTCGGCCGCCAGAAGCAAGCATACTGCCCAGCACAAACAGCACCACTGACGTCCAGCCGCCCACCGCGTCCAGCAGTAGCATCAGCAGCATCCGCAAAAGCAGCAGCGACAGCAGCACTCCTAGTAAAGAGTATTGGCACCGACAGTTTTGCCAAGAGCGGGAACAGGCGGCGCAGTAGCTCGGTGACGCGCTTGCAGCCCAATCTCCAGGCCAAGGTCAGCGTTGCCTTGCTTAAGTTTGCTTTTTGCGAGCCCATCGGCGCCGTAGTCCACCAGCAGCTTGGCGACGCCCTCGTGGCCGTACACGCGGGCGGAGTACAACGCCGAGGTCCCATAGTCATTGATCGCGTGCAGATCGGCACCGTTGTCCAGCAGCAGCTTGGCGACGCCCTCGCGGCCGTTCCTGCAGGCCACGTGCAGCGCCGTTTCGTTAACGATGGTTTTCGCGTGCACATTGGCGCCGTTGTCCAGCAGCAGCTTGGCGATGCCCTCGTGGCCTTTCTGGCAGGCAAAGTACAGCGCATCTCCACTAGCGCCCTTCCTCGCATGCACGGCGCCGTTGGCCAGCAAAAGCTTGGCGACGCCCTCGTGGCCGTTCTGGCAGGCGATGTGTAGCGCCGTGCTGCCGTTGTCCTTTTTCGCGTGCACATCGGCGCCGTTGTCCAGGAGCAGCTTGGCGACGCCATTGTGGTTGTTCTGGCAGGCCAGATGCATCGGCGCGTTGCCATCTTTATCCTTCGTGCACATCGGCGCCCTTGTCCAGCAGCAGCTTGGCGACACCGTCGTGGCCGTTCTTGCTGGCCACGTACAGCGCTGCCCAGCCTTTGTTGGTTTTCGCGTGCACATCGGCGCCGTTGTCCAGCAGCAGCTTGGCGATGTCCTCGTGGCCGTTCGCGCAGGCCAGATACAGCGCTGCCCAACCTTCGTTGGTTTTCGCGTGCACATCGGCCGTTGTCAAGGAGCAGCTTGGCGACGCCCTCGTGCCCGCGCCCACTTGCCCAACCTTGGCTTCGCGTGCACACCACATCGTGGCCTCAAGCAGGCCACAGCAGCCATCTCATTTCACATCGCGCCGTTGTCCAGCTTGGCGACGCCCTTGTGGCCGTTCGCGCAGGCGATGTGCAGCGCCGTGCTGCCGTTGTCCTTTTTCGCGTGCACATCGGCGCCGTTGTCCAGCAGCAGCTTGGCGACGCCCTTGTGGCCGTTCGCGCAGGCCACGTGCAGAGCCAGCCAGCCGCCGTTGCTCTTCGCGTGCACATCGGCGCCGTTGCTCTTCGCGTGCACATCGGCGCCGTTGTCCAGCAGCAGCTTGGCGACGCCCTCGTGGCCGCTCTTGCAGGCCAAGTGCAGAGCCACCAAGCCGTTGTCGCTCTTCGCGTGCACATCGGCGCCGTTGTCCAGCAGCAGCTTGGCGACGCCCTCGTGGCCGTTGAGGCAGGCTGCGTGCAGCGCCAGCGCGCCTCCGTTGTCTTTCGCGCGCACATCAGCGCCTTTGTCCAGCAACAGCTTGGCGACTCGCTCGTGGCCGTTGAACAGGCCGAGTGCATCGGCGTGCTGCCATTGTCGGTTTTCGCGTGCACATCGGCATCGTTGTCCAGCAACAGCTTGGCGACGCCCTCGTGGCCGTTGAAACAGGCCACGCGCAGCGCCGTGCTGCCGTTGTCCTTTTTCGCGTGCACATTGGCGCCGTTGTCCAGCAGCAGCTTGGCGACGCCCTCGTGGCCGTTCCGACAGGCCACGTGAAGAGGCAGGCAGCCACCGTTCTTCTTCGCGTGCACATCGGCGCCGTTGTCCAGCAGGATTTTGACGAGAGCCTCGTCGCCGTCGGCGGACGCAGAGTGCAGGTCACCCTCTAGCCACTGCGAGCAGGCTCGGACCGAGTCGCTGTTCACGCAGCCGCTCTTGGACGCGCGCACCACTTTGCCAATGTCCGCCACGACCTCCTTCGTCTCTGGACACGTTGACAACAGCCCCGACAACCATCGGCGGCCTCGCCAACCAGCTCCACCTTGCGCTCGAGCTCTCGTCGCCGCGATGCGTCAGCGTCCACAACAAGAGCCGGCCCCACACCCGTGCCGAGCTGCGACCTGACGGCCGCCAAGAACGCGCCACGCCGCAACAGACTGTACGCGACGTCCGTGAACACCAGCGCCCTGGCCTTGCGCATGAGCGCTCTGACCTCACCGTGGTCCGAGTCGAGCGAGGGCATGGCCGCCTTGATCATTCGTCGCGTGCTGCTCACGATCCCGCTCTTGATATTGGGCTTGTCCGCCTCGAACACGTCTCGCAGCGCCTTCTTGCACAGGTCGGCGATGGCGCTGAAGCGCACGAGCTTGACCGGCGGCTCTGCACACGTCCACTGGATGCTCTCCACCAGCATGCGCTGCACGCTGCCAAGTGCGGCCTCCATGCGCCCGTCCAGCTCGTCGCTGAGTAGCTGCTCGAGGTCGCCAGCTTGCGTGATGCGCAGATCGGTCGGCGGCGCACCAGCATTGATCTCACCGGCAGCGATGTCGCCAAGAGCGGCTAGGCTCCCCTTGTCTGAGATCAAGTGCGTCCAGGCGGTCTCGATGGCCTCGACAATGTCGTCGCGCGTCAGGACGTCGGGCCTCACGCCGAGCTCGGCGAGCTCCATGGCGATCGGCGCAAGGTCCAAGGTGAGCTTGCTCAGCTCGGCGCGCCCCCAAGCGTCGGCCATGTGTTCGTGCAGCATGTTGCCGAGAGCGCCAACGACGGCGCAGATGCCGTGCTGACTCGGGTCGAAGCGCACGCCAATCTGCTCGAGCTTGGACGTCAGCGCAGCCTTTTCTGAGGCCAGGGCGCCCCGTAGTGAGACCTGCGCGCCCGCGCTGAGAGTGTCACGGTTGACCACAGGGATGACGCTTTGCACGGTGCCGCAGTCGGCCACAAACTTGGGCTGCTTGTTGAGGATGTCGATCATGTCCGCCTTGCTCTGCCGGCTCAAGTCCATGTGCGTCAGCGCCACTACGGCAGGGCTCTCGGTCTCTGACAAGAGTCGCCAGATCGCGCTGGCCCCGATCTGCTTGTCGCTTGCGCAAGCAATCGCCACCACCAGCGTGTCCTCCTTTGCCAGGAACTGCTTGGCGAGCAGCATGGGTGCAGCGTCCTCCGTCAGGCTGTCGATGCCGGCAGGTCGACGAGGTCGATCGTGGGCACGTTGGGCGCTTGCAGCATCACCTGCAGCTCGTGGCGACCGTCGATGGCGTTTTTAACGCCCTTGTGCTTGCTGTTGACAAAGTCTCGCATGATGGCTCTGGTGGCATCAGGCACTGGCATGCCCTCCGGAATGTCGGTCCACGACGGCCGCATGCCCTTGTTCTCCACCGTATCGAAGACGCGCACCTTGGTCACCTTCTTGCCGCGCAGTTGCGCAGCATGAGCCGCACGACCATGCGCGTGCAGAGACTCGAGTCGCGCGGGAACACCTCCAGTTGCGCGATACGCTCCAGCGTGGACGACTTGCCGTGGCTCTGCACACCGCACACCACGATAGCGGCAGGCTGAGGTCAAACTCGCCTCGCAGCTCCGTCAGCGTCAAGCAGGCGCTTAGGGCCTGTCGCCGCCACAGAGCATGCCAGAGATGCAGTGCAGCACCCCGCTGCCCTCCTCGCCGGGTCTCACGCTCCAACTCGTCGTCGCCATTCTCGGAGCACAGCACAATCCAGGGCTCCTCCTGCATGTGTCATTCCGAGACATGGCCACTCCACCGCGTCGCCGCGCCTGCCTCACGGCGCGCAGAGCTCTGCGTCGGAGCCCGTCAGCAGCCCCTGCTCGCTGTCGACCCGGCTGTCGACCCGGTTGCCAGCGCTCGCAAGCGAGAGCACCCACCGACGCTTCTCGTGGCGACAGACAGGCAGCAGCCGGCCAAGTACCGTAGCGATAGAGCCGACCTCGAGCTCGATACCGGTACCATGGTACGGTACCGGCATAAACGGATTGATCGGCGCGGCTACGGCAGATGCGCCGCCGCGAGAGCGATCTCTCTCGCGCAGGCGCCTGCAGTCGAGGGCGAGGTCCACGGCTGGCGATCCTTGCTGGCGTTGTGGATATTTCGTGGTCTTGGACGAGGTGCGCTTTGGCGCACCGTCAGGCAGGCGGTGGAGGATGGCGGCTAGTGGTGTGCCCACTCCAGCTGCGTTCGCGGTGGCCGTCTCGACGACGCAGCGGGTGTCGGAGATCGCTTCGCCGCCTCCGCCGGTCTGACCTTGGAGCGCGCAGACTGCGCAACGATGGTTGACTGCTGCAGACGACGAGGCCGATCGAGGGCTTGCTTGTCGGGGCATCGCGTGGCATCGTGCCGTTTCGTGTTGTCGATCAGTGGTTAGCGTAGTGCCGTAGAGTACGGCCAACTACGGCCGAAAGTACGCGGCTATCCGTTTGTCAGCATCGACTGGAGCATCTATCGGAGCCTGGCCAGCCGACGGCCAGGACCACCGCCACCGCGAAGTGCCAGCAGCTGCCAGCAGCTGCAGGTCATCCCTCCGCCATGGTCGGCAGGGTGCACGGGGCCGCGTGGCCAGGCGGCAAGCCTCGCAGACGCTCAGCGCGCTGCTTGTTGCCACTCTGGCGCTGGCAGCGCTTCCGCTGGTGCACCTGCTAGCCGTGTCGAGCGAGCTGCATGCCTCGGGCGCGATATCGCTCTCGCCGAGCCTCGTCGGATCGCTGCCGCTGCCGCTGCTGCTCGCCGCGGCAGACGAGCTCAACACGGCCAGTCTCCGCAAGCGCCGGCCGCGGCCGCCCGGCGCCGGCCTGGTCGTGCTGCTGCTCATCATGGCAGGCGTTCTCGCGCTCTCCGTGCTGCGCGAACGACGCGGCTTGGGCGGCTACGGCAGCGCCACGGGCATCATAGTCACCGCCTTGTACGTGCCGGCGGAGCCGCTGGCACGCTTCGTGAGGCTCGCCATGAGCGGCGGCAGGCGGTGCAGAGCAAAAAGGGACACCGGCTGCTCTGGGCGGTGGCCGTGCGCGCCATGTTTGGCTTCACAGGGAACATCGCTTTCGCATGCGTGTACGTCACGCTGTCCGTGGACCTCAAGCCGTGGCAGGACACCGTGCTCATGGGGTTGGTATTCCCGCTCGCGCAGTGGGCCGCTATGAACGCCATGAGCGCCGCGCTAGGGCATACGCGACGCAAGGCAGTGCAGAGGGACAAGAAGACCAAGCTGCGCGCTGGACTACGTTCGGCAGAGAAGTACAGCCAGCAGCCCCAGCAGCCCGAGAATCTGGACGGGCAAGAGGGGGAACCTGCATGGTGACATCGCCGCCGGCGGCGGTGGCGACAGTGACTTGCCCTCAGCCGGCATCGCCACTTTCGCGGGGCAAGCCGAGTGGTCCTCACAGCAGCGACGTCGCGCCGGCTGTGCCGCCAGACATCGCGCTGGCGACCACCGGGGCCACGGACATGGACGTCCCGACGGCGCCCAAGACGACAGCGGCGACGGCGGTGGCGGCGGCGCCCTCCGTGGAAGACGCAGAGCGATTCGACATGCCCGTGGTGATGATGATTGAGATGCTGTACACCGCCACGGGTTTTACCCTGCTGCTCCTGTTCGACGACGAGAGAGCCTTCGTGGCGTCGCTGGGCATCCTCGGCATCGAGCTGGCGCACGTTGCACTGTACGTGCGCGCGCGCCACACGCTGGCCAAGGTGCGGACGAGCGCACGGCTGTCTCTCATGGGCAGCAACGACGAGCTGCGCAAGTGGCTGCTCTACCCAGGAGCAGGGCGAAAAATGTGGCATGCTGCTGGCGGTCGGCTTGCTGGCCACGCTGCACGCGCTCTTCGCGCCGCTGCCGGTCATCTTGGCAGTATCGTTCGCCACTTTGGCGCGGCGCGCGGCGGTCAGCTCTTGCTCGGCTCGGTGGTCGACATCATCAAGGACGTCGTCAGCCAGCGCATCGGGCTCAAGGACGAGGGTCCGATCAGGGCGCCGCTGCCGTGCAACGTGGTCATGCCGATGATGATACTCGCCTTGCTCACTCTCTACACGCTCACCATCGCCGTCAGCGTCCTCGCCGAGACGTCCCTCGACGACTGAGGCAGGCGAGCAAGCAAGCTCGCCGCACTCTTCACCTGCCCTGCGCCGAGGCGCCAAGGCAAGTACGTTCCGCCCGACAGCCGCAAGCGGCGAGGTGCTCCTCTCGACGTCCCATGCTACCTTGCTAGCGAGCGAGCCAAAGAGCAGGCGCAGACGACCTCCAGCCCGCCACGGACCTTCGCGGTCGCCTTCCTTTTCCTTTCTGGCGGTCGGCAAGGCATTATCGGGCAACGACGAGGCTGCGCGCCAGTGCCAAGGCTCGCCGGCGTGCTCGCGTGCACGCGCGTTGGGCTCGAGCAGTCAGTCATCGTCGTCCACAATGAAAGTACAACAAAACACTACGGCAGATTGCCTCGAGGGCGATGCCGTTGGATACAAGTCCGGCAGCTGTGGCTCTCGGGCCTCGGAGCTTGTCGACTACGGCAGACGTAGAGAGCAAGAAAGCCAATGCAACCGGATATCTGTCGACGACCGTGGACCACGCGGCTGACAACCGTCCTCCTCTGCAAACACGCCGGCGCCGACGATGCTAGCGGCCGTCGTGCCGCCGCAGCCAATGCCAGCGGCCGTCGAGCAGCCGCAGCCGCAGCAGCCGCAGCAGGAGAGCAGCGTTTGCAAGCTGCTCACGGCCGCGCACTTGCTGACGCGGCGCCAGCTCCACCAGAGCGCGGTCTCGGCCGCGCTCGCTGGTCTCGCTCTGCCTCTGCGTGGCCCTGGTGTTCGCAAAGGACGCCCTGGTGGCCGCCGCCGCCGCTCTGGAGCTCCCTCTGGGCGCGCTGGCAGTGTCCAACGCGCAGGTGAGCTTCGCCTCGCTTGCCTGCGAGGAAGCCTGCACGACCAGCTTGCGCAGGTTCCCGCGGCCGCGGCCGCCGGGGCTAGCCTTGGCGCTGCTCGCGCTCGGCTGGGCGCTGGCCTTTGCTGTGGCCGCCGCCGCGGGCGCGGACGACCTCGGCTGGGGCTCCGTGCCGGTCTCCGTGCTGCTCTTCGGCGTGACCGAGCCGGCGGCGCGAGCGCTGCGATACGCGCGAAGCGGCAGGCCTGGCGCCGGCAGGAAGGCGCGGCTGGCCGAGCTCGCGGCGATACGCATCGGCTATTTCCTGCGCGCTGTTGGGCCCGGCGTACGTCCTCGTGTCGCTTCTGGCGGCCAAGGGCGTCGTCGTGGAGGTCCTCATGCTCGGCGTGGTGTTCCCGCTCGGCCAGTGGGCTGCCGTGTCGCTCCTTGGCATGGCGTTGGGCCGCCACGCACGCACGCTGCAGCGCTTGCAGGCAGGCAAGGCCAACGCCGCAAAGGAGCAGCAGCAGCAGCAGCAGCCAACCGCAACGGTCCCAGGGAGCTGCTTCATGCCGGCCGTGCTCGAGTTCATCGCGCTCTACTCGATGTGCAGCTTCTCGATGCTGTTCCTCGTGGAGGCTGACACGACCTTTTACATGTCGCTGGCCTCGCTCTGCACCGTGGAAGTCGTGCAGGTGGCGTTCTACGTTCGGGCCAGGCGCATGGTCGCCACCGTGGCGGACGAGCGCACGGCGCTCGCCCTCGTGGGCTCGGACGCCGAGATTCGCGACTGGCTGCTGTACCAGGAGCAGGGCGAGAAGCTGGGCTGCCTGCTGGCGTCGGGTACCTCGTGGCGCACCATCTGCGGTACGGGGTCACGCCGGGACGTCCTGGGGTGACCCTGGCGTCCGTCTGCGCTCGCGGGGCCACGGCCTTCGCCGCGGAGATCCTGGCCGACGCGTGCAAGGACGTGGTAAGCCGGTTGCAAGGCTTGCAGTGGCCTGCAGAGGCATCGCGCAGAGTGCCCGTGCCGCTGGACGGCATCTTCTTCATCAGCGCTGCCCCGTGAACCTGCTCATGTTGCAGGTGTGCTTTGCTGCGGACGACTCGCTTCGTGCAGCGCACAACTGACGGAGCTATCAGCAGAGAGGTGCACTCGGCGTCCACGAGCTGGCTCACAACGTGCAACTCGACATGGCTGATCGCAGCTGGCGTTGGCGACATCAACTACGCGCGTACGACCGACCTGGGCGCGTCCGTCTGTGCCGTCAAGGCACGGTAGATGCCGCACTTTCGCCCTAGAGGTGCGCGCAATCACCAGAGGCCAAGGCTAGCCCCTGCGGTTCCCGTCTTGATAGCGCAGAGCGCAGAGCGCAGAGCGCAGACGCAGATGAGAGCGGCTGCTCATGTGGGTCGACCCGGGCAGCCTCCAAAGGCGGCCGCAAGGATCACTCGGCCATGAGGCGCACCTCGCCGCTGCCGCTAACCGGGCGCGCTGAATGCAAGCAAAAAGGTCCTCAGCCAGCTCTCATCGAAACGTAGGCCTGCCGTACCAACAGTAAAAAAAAAAACTACGGCACGCGTAGCCTCCACAAGTACCAGTACGTGCCGTACTTGCACGCACCACTGTCCGTTGACGCACTGCTTGCTCCATTACCATCGCATCATCCACGCGATTCACCATAGCTCGAGCTCTCTACGCGCGTAACCGACCTCGGCTTGCTTGGAAGCGCTCGCAGCTTCCCTCCTCATGGCGGCGCCGCTCGCGGCGCAACGCGCGCTGCAGGTGCTGCGGCGGCAGGTCTCCAGACGCTCGCGGCCGCGTTCCTGGCGCTGCTGTCGCTGGCCCTGGCGGGCCGTTGTTCCTCTCGCGGCAGGGCTGGCGTCGCTGCTCGGCAGCCACGGGCTCGGCTTTGGGCACCTCGAGCTGCTCTGCGTGCAGATGAGCTTCTCGATGCTCGCGCTGGAGGAGCTGGTCACCACGCGCATCGCGCACAAGGCGCTGCCGCGGCCGCCCGCGAGCGTCGCGCGCTCACGAGCGTCGGCTGGGCGCTCGTGGCGGCCCAGGTCGCGGCCGGCGGGTCCCGCGCGGGGCTCGGGTGGCGCGGCGTGCTGGCGCACTCGCTCGTGTACGCGCTGGCCGGCCCGGTGGCCACGCTCACAGACTGCCAGCGCCGCCGCGACAAGAAGAGCGGGCGGCGGCTGCGGCGGAGCTGCCGGAGGCGCTGCTTTGTGGCGCTGCGGACGATGCTCAACAAGATGCTGGCGGTGCTCTGCGGCGTCGTGGCCATGCTGTCCATGTACGTGACGTTGTCGATGAAAATGCCGCACTGGGCGCTCGAGATACTCGTGCTGGGGCTGTGCTTCCCGCTCATGCAGTGGGTATGCATGAGCGGGCTCGCTGTCAGCTTGGAGGACACGAGGCGCACCGTGACCAGTAGTCGGCATCGCGTCACGAGCGGGAGGCTCACCACCGTCGATGACGCGAACGGTGCGCGTATCATACCCGCCGTCTCGAAGGCCCTCGCGAGCTCGCCCCTCGCGATGGCGCTGCCACGAACGGCCAGCCTGCGCAGCCCACGCAGCAGCAGCAGCAGCTCACGCAGCAGCAGCTCACGCAGCAGCAGCAGCAGCAGCAGCAGCAGCAGCAGCCTACGCAGCTCACGCAGCAGCAGCAGCAGCTCAGCAGCTCACGCAGCAGCAGCAGCGAAAGGAGGGCCAGGTGAAGGCCAAGAAGAAGCGGGAGCGCCCTGCGGTCGGCAGAGGACCATGTCGGGCAGCAGCAAGCCGGCATGCTGATGCCGGCAGTGCTGATGGTGGAGACGCTGTACTCGCTGTGCGCGTTCATGCTGCTGCTGCTCGCGTCGGGTCGGCCGCGACCTTTCGCTCTCGCTCGGGTCCCTGATGCTGGTCGAGCTCGTGCAGGTGGCCGTCTACGTCCGCGCGAGACGCGTCATCGCGACGGTGGCGGACGTGAGCACCGCCGAGGCGCTGGTGGGCTCCAACGCCGAGCTTCGGCAGTGGCTGCTGCACCAGGAGCTGGGCGAGAAGCTCGGGCTGCTCCTCGCCATCGGGGTCTCGCTGTGCTACAAGCTGGCGCGCCCCGGCCTGCCGGCGCTGGCGCACGCCTCGACCTCGTCCATGGCACGTCGCGGCGCGATCCTCTGGCGTCCACGCTGTCGGCCGACGCATGCAAGGACATCATCAGCTCCCACCTCCTCAGCGACGTGGACGAAACGCGGTCGACAGCGTCAGCGTCAGCTGCAGCTGCGCCAGCTGCTGCTGCTGCTGCTGCTGCTGCAGCTGCTGCAACGACGACCGCAACGACAGACAGGTTGGTTCCGACGCGATTAGACACAGTGCTGTACATCTGCGGCCACGGTGCACCTGCTGTGCGCCGTCGTGCTTGGAGCTGGTCACCGGCCGGTGAGCGGTGCGGTGCTCCACGCGCGCGAGGCTCGTCGGTCAGCGGCCGTCGCGTCGATGGCCGCCGCCTGATGACCTCGACGATGACCTCGACGATGGTCGATCTGCAGCGCTCGGTGAGCCGCGGTCAGTCTGTCGGTCGGAGCGCCGCCGCGCGCGCCTCGCGGAGCGCCAGCGCGCGGTCTGCCACGCGCACGACGGCCGCCAGCGCCAGCACGAGCGCCAGGCTGCCAAGATGCACCCGCACACGCCGAGCCCGCCGGGGACCAGCAGGGCGAGCACGCGCAGCGCCAGCAGGAGGCCCACGGCGGGCAGCAGGCCGCGCTGCACGAGCGCCACGCAGCCGCGCGTGCCGCGGCGAGCGCCGGCCTCGGCGGCGCTGGCGGCGCCGTCGCGCGGCATTTGGGCCGCGGCGCATTGGGCCCCGACTCGAGCGCGTCGGCAGGGTCGAGGCCGCCGCTGGAGGCCGCCAGCAGGGGCCGCCGCAGCCCGGACATGGCCTCCGCGGAGGCTGACAGCGCCATCGCGACCTCGGCCTCCAGCTCCAGCTCCTCCTCCTCCTCCTCCTCCTCCACCTTCTCGTCCTTGGCTCGCAATTGCGCATGGCGTGCGCCGGGTCCGAGTGCCGAACTCCGATGACGAGGGGACGTGACAGGGCCCGCGATGTCACGTCTTCGCCCCCTGGGCCGGACTGGGCAGTCTGCGTCCGGGTTGGAAGTTATGAGGGGTAGCGTTTGTGGTAGTTGAGGCCGTAGGAGTCGGGGGGAAGCCAGTTCAAAGCCAATGAACACTGTTGTGACGCAGCTGCACGTTGTTCCGGGACGTGACAAGGGCACCTTGTCACGTCTGAATTGACCTGCTGCACGGACGCGATCAAGATCGAGTGAAAATTGCAGAGTGACTCTGGAGCTAGAATATTTTTTGAGTGAGTGAGTTCACAACTCACAACTTTTAGAGAAAGCGAATTCGTGATGCTTTGCGACTGCGATCGCGAACAGCAACGACGCCGTGGTCGGCTAATCGTGCTTTGGCGACGGCGTTCGACCTCACGTTCGAAGGCCGTCAAGATCGATCGAAGGATCGCTATCGATCGATCGATCGCTATCGATCGATCGATCGCTATCGGTCGATCGATCCATCCGTCTGCCAGCCGCAATCAGGTCTCGGTCGACGAGGTGCAAGCGCTCGCGCTGCCCGAGCCTCTCGTCCTCTAGTGGCTAAAGGGCCTTGATCGAGATCGAGGTCGACGTGGACGGAGCGATCGAGAGCAAGAGCGAGCGCGAGAGCGACGGCAGGCGGAATAGGGCTCACATGGGTTGCATAGATTTACAGGATGGCAGGCCGGCCGGCCTGGGCGGTGGGCGCTTGCGGGCTTGCGGCGCCCTGGTGATGCGCCGGCTTCTCGGAGCGGGACCCGCGCACGATTATGAAGCCGCCACCGTGCGGCCCTGCGTCCCGCACGTGGGCAGCTCCGAGTCTGACAAGAGTCGCGGGCGCGTGATGCGCCGCCGTCCCGAGCTGGTCTTGGTCATCGTCCGTCTGGTTGCTTGTCTTGTCTTGTCGGGAGCTTTGCCTCGCTGCTGCTGTTGCTTGGTGATTGCCTTGCTTGCCCGAGCTACTTGCTGCTGGTGACTTCACAAAGCCCGCCGGCTTCCTAGTCTAGCTAGCTCTGTCTCCACCTCAGGGCTCTCTGCGCCAGAACAGGGAGGCAGAGCAAGCGGGGAGAGCCACTAGCCAGTCCTGTCGTCTCTGAACACCGAGTGGACAAGGCCCCAGCGGCGATAGAAAGTTCCTTGGAGGCGCGGCTCGTGAGCAAGTGAGACGAGCGCGCATCCGCCTCTATCTCTCCATCTGTCTCTCCCCCTCTCTCGCCCTGGCGGCGTCCAAGCCTGGCCATGGATCAAAATCTTGGACTGGGGCAGACAGAGGGGCCTCGTACGCGGCGAGCTATGCCTCTCGAGCCACTGAGGCGTGCGGATCCCCCTCGCAGCCTGCTCGCGAGGCGGAGCAAGGGCTCCGAACCTGGACTGTTGGAGCCTGGGCGAGATTGCATTGCGCATCGCCGTCTTGATCGAGTCCAAGACGCTCCAGACTTTTGCAAGCTGGAGCTGCACGCTCGTCGACGTGTGCGGACGCTACTGCTTGTGCATGAGACCCTTCTTGCTCGCCTGCTTGCTTCCACGAGCGAGTGAAAGTGGCGCTCGCGGCGTGAGATGGATCCTATCTTTGCGCGTTCAGCTCGTACATGCTCGAGACCCCGAGCATCATGTGAGGGCTTGACCTCTGAGCCGAGCAGACTGGCTTGCCGTAGCTCGCAGCTTTGTTACCGACTCTGCCCGCCGGGCTTTCCGCCTGGCCGGACGATTGGCTCACAATATCGCGTAGTCTCGTACGCCATGGGTCTTCTGCGAACAACGATCAGCTCGCTGTGCAGCTCGGACACGCATCCTGGACCCCGCGCAGTGCTCGCTCGTGGGTTTCGTTCGCCGGCCATGTGCTCTCTTGCGCAGCGCAGCGGCTGCGCAGCGCAGCGCAGCTTCTCAGCCTGCGACTGAACAGGGAACGCGTGGGAGCGGCCTCACGATGGCGCTTCCAAGTCCACGAAGGCTTGATGTGAGCCACCCTCCGCCCGCGGCCTATTTGGTGGCGCACGTCACTTTGCTTGCCGGGGGCGGTGTGGAGGGGGCTTTTTCGGCGCGCTGAGACTGCTCTGCACACTGCGAGTTGGGAGCGTGGCCGCGTCGTCGTCATCGCGTTCTGTCGGGCTCGGCGCTTTGGCATGCCGCTTGTCCCAAGCAGAGTTCGCTTGCCAACCTCGCACTGCCGGCGGGGGTGCAGCCTGCTGGCAGCCTGCCAGGGCCGAAAAGTGGGCCATTCTGCTGCCCAGTTGGGCGCCAGCGAGCCAGCTGGTGATGATGCACACGGCGGAGACCAGGCCACGCGGCCCGGATCCTGGTTGCTGCACCTGGAACACAGGCAGCTGACGACGTGGTTCACGGGCACACGCTCGCTTGTCGCATGGGGTGGAGGATCTGGCTGCGGGATTCAACGAGGTACTCGTACCAGTTTGCGCAACTTGGAGACCGCAACGAGAAAGCCCTCTCTTCCTGCCGCTTGGTGCGAGCTTGAGCGGTCTGCAGCTGCGACAGCGCCACCGCGAAAGCAGCCAAGATCCCCCCCTGGCCTTTGGCCAACTATGCAAGATGGTGTGCGCCGTGGTGGACTGGCGCTGCAAGGTTGCGCCCTGGCAAGCAAGACCTGGCCAGGAGCAAACCCCAAACATCCACCAGCACGAGCAGCTAAAGCAGTAAGACGGAGATGACGCAGCTCCGCACCCTTCTCGTGACGCTCGGCCTCGTGGCCGGCGCCAGCGGCGCCCTGGAGCGCAAGGCATGGTCGACCATCAGCAAGACCCACGGCACCACGACCGGGCTGGACAGCGCCGGCTTGGCGCGGTGCGGCGCGGACGAGGAGTTTCACTTCAACGCGTACCGCGGCACCGAGAACCTGCTGGTCGTGCAGCTTGAGGGCGGCGGCAACTGCCAGGACGAGACCACCTGCCTCAAGGAGCTGTTCACCACGCCCAACCTGCCGGCCGACAACAGCGCCACGTGCTACCGCAACAGCCTCACGGCCGTGCCCTCTGTGCCCAGCACGCTCAACGGCATCGCCGACCACGACGACCGCCGCAACGCTGTGCGCAAGTGGAACCACGTGTACATTCCGTACTGCACCTGCGACCTGCACCTGGGCACGCGGCACGTGGACTTTGCGAACACTGACGCCACGGGCGTCGCGCCCACGATCGAGTACGCGAGCACGGAGGCCGGCACCCGGCAGTTTGCGTTCAACGGGAACAACAACTTCAAGTTCGTCATGGACTGGATCCGCGCCAACTACCAGGAGCAGTTTGGCCAGTCGTCCATGCCGCGGCGCATCCTCTTTGCCGGCTGCTCGGCTGGCGGCTACGGCGTCACGCTGCAGCACCGCAACGTGATCGAGGCCTTCCCGGAGTCCAAGGTCATCACGCTCGCGGACTCGGCCGTGGGCAAGGCGCAGAGCGGCGCCTTCATTACCTACAACGCCAACATGCTCGAGGGTGCCGAGGTTCCCTACCAGCCCGACGAGATGCCCATCATCTTTGGCGCGCTCCAGACCATGCAGGCCGAGCTCGCGAAGGGCAACTATGCCGCCGTCCTCGACGGCCCCAACCTCTCCACGTTTATCGCGCAGAGCGCTGCGGCCCACCCCGAGCACCGCTTCGCCTCGCTGGCGTTCGAGACGGACAGCGTGATCCCGTTCCAGCGCACCGCCTGGGCCGAGGGCATCAACATGCTCAACGACGCCGAGGTGTGCAACGTGAACACCTTCATCCTCGAGGGCTACGAGCACTGCCTCATCCCCGACGAGGACCTCTTCACCTTCAAGCTCATCAACAACTTTAGTTTCAGGTGGTGGCTCGCCGCGCTCGTCAACGACGTTTGCCTCGAGGACGTCATCGGCCCCGCCCTCAACGGCGACGACGGCACCCCGATCGAGCTCAAGGCCTTTGACCGCTGCAGCAGCTCGTCCACGTGCTCCTCGCGCGGTGCGCTCAGCTCGAGCGACACGAGCAAGACGAACGGGTTCGAGGACCTCCTCTTCGACATGAACCTCGAGGGCGAGGGCCTCGACGCGGACGACGACAGCAGCACATCGTACCTGCTTGGGCGCTGGTGCCGGCGCCGGCGGCATGGGTCTCTTCATCGCCGCCGCGGCCTTCGTGGCCTCGCGCCGCATGCGCAAGAACGCCGCTAGCGACAACAAGGTCATGCACGCGTCCGTCGTGGCGCCCCCGTCGCAGACGACCGAGAACAAGATGCCCGAGCTGTAAGCAGTGATGATGGCGCGCGAGAAGGAGAAGAAGCCACCGCCCGAGGCGGGTGAGCAGCGTCACCGGCGACACAAAGGTCACCGCAACGACGCACGCTGGACGCCGCCGAGAGCACCTGGAGCTCAAACGACCTGCTCCAGCACTTGCAGCGCTCGGGCCTCGACCTCCACAACAGCGCCGGCAGCACGCACGAGCTCCAGTAGCGTGCAACGCGCCAGCGCAAAGCAAAGGGCGGACCAGCCAGCCAGCCAGCCAGCCAGCCAGCCAGCCAGCCAGCCATGTGCAGGTCGGGCAGCAACTTCCCGTGTAGGCCAAACTCTCCATTCCTTTCTGTCACCGAGTTGGTCCGTCTCGAGGTCTGATCCCCATGCAAGTCCTCTCCCTCCTGTACCGCGGTACCTCCGCACCACGGTACACCGGTACGTACACGCGTGCAAGCCCGCGCTGCGACATGAACGCAGACTCCGGATGCTCGCCCTCCTTTTCGGACGGCGCTTTGAAATTGGACTCTCGTTGGACTGAAGGAGCCGCCCCGGGGTCAACGTGCAGGAACTTCGATGACGTTGGCGATGGTTGGCCTCAGTCAGTCAGTCACCTGCGGACGTTTGTGGCGCACGTCAACTTGCACGTACCTGCGAGGTGTGATAAAACCGTGGCGTAGGCCGGGCGTGTGTGTGTGTTGCGGTGCCTTTACGGAGTCGGCTTGGGCTTTGCCAATGCCGCGCACGCACGGGTTGAGCGAGGGCGAGGCTGTTGTGCATCGCCACTTCCTTTCGGCCTCGGAGCCTAGCCTCGCCCTTGCGAAGGAAGCGCGTTCGGAGGCCGTGCTGCTTGTCCCGGGCAGAGTTCGTTTGACGACCTCGCAAAGTCGACGGAGGACAGCCTGCCAGTGGTCGAGAAGAGGGTGATCCTGTCGCAGGTTGGGCGTGCGAGAGCCAGCTGAGATCGAGACGCACACGTTGGAGGCCGAGCCAGGTTGAATTGTGACACGCTCTCGCTGTTCCACCTCTGGAACACTGGCACACGACTCGGTGGGTCCGGGACACACGCTCGTTCATGGCGCTCTTGGAGTACCTTTGCGTGGGATTTCACGTCGCAAGAGCTTCGCGTAACCCCGAGATTGGATCGAGAAAGCCCTCTTCCCGCCTCCCGTGCGAGCTCGCGCTTCAGCTGCGAAAGCGCCACCGCGAAAGCAGCCAACCCCCCCCAGGCGTGGGCAGGTGCGCAGACTGGCGTTGCAAGTTTCTGCCCTGGCAAGCAAGACCCGGTCAGGAGCAAACCCCAAACATCCACCAGCACAGCAGCAAAAGCAGCAGTAGCAGCAGCAAAAGCAGCAGCAAGACGAAGATGACGCAGCTTCGCACCCTTCTCGTGACGCTCGGCCTCGTGGCCGGCGCCACCGGCGCCCTGGAGCGCAAGGCATGGTCGACCATCAGCAAGACCCACGGCACCGCGACCGGGCTGGACAGCGCCGGCTTGGCGCGGTGCGGCGCGGACGAGGAGTTTCACTTCAACGCGTACCGCGGCACCAAGAACCTGCTGGTCGTGCAGCTTGAGGGCGGCGGCAACTGCCAGGACGAGACCACCTGCCTCAAGGAGCTGTTCACCACGTCCAATCTGCCGGCCGACAACAGCGCCACGTGCTACCGCAACAGCCTCACGGCCGTGCCCTCTGTGCCCAGCACGCTCAACGGCATCGCCGACCACGACGACCGCCGCAACGCTGTGCGCAAGTGGAACCACGTGTACATTCCGTACTGCACCTGCGACCTGCACCTGGGCACGCGGCACGTGGACTTTGCGAACACTGACGCCACGGGCGTCGCGCCCACGATCGAGTACGCGAGCACGGAGGCCGGCACCCGGCAGTTCGCGTTCAACGGGAACAACAACTTCAAGTTCGTCATGGACTGGATCCGCGCCAACTACCAGGAGCAGTTTGGCCAGTCGTCCATGCCGCGGCGCATCCTCTTTGCCGGCTGCGGCTGGCGGCTACGGCGTCACGCTGCAGCACCGCAACGTGATCGAGGCCTTCCCGGAGTCCAAGGTCATCACGCTCGCGGACTCGGCCGTGGGCAAGGCGCAGAGCGGCGCCTTCATTACCTACAACGCCAACATGCTCGAGGGTGCCGAGGTTCCCTACCAGCCCGACGAGATGCCCATCATCTTTGGCGCGCTCCAGACCATGCAGGCCGAGCTCGCGAAGGGCAACTATGCCGCTGTCCTCGACGGCCCCAACCTCTCCACGTTTATTATCCAGATCGCTGCGGCTGCGAGCACCGCCTCGCTGGCGTTCGAGACGGACACGGATCCCGTTCCAGCGCACCGCCTGGGCCGAGGGCATCAACATGCTCAACGACGCCGAGCTGTGCAACGTGAACACCTTCATCCTCGAGGGCTACGAGCACTGCCTCATCCCCGACGAGGACCTCTTCACCTTCCGGCTCATCAACAACTTCAAGTTCAGGTGGTGGCTCGCCGCGCTCGTCAACGACGTTTGCCTCGAGGACGTCATCGGCCTCACCCTCGCCGGCGACGACGGCACCCCGATCGAGCTCAAGGCCTTCGACCGCTGCGGCTGGTCATCCAAGTGCTTTGCGCGCAACTCGCCTTTCCGCGTCGTGGGCGACGAGACCGAGACGGACGAGTTCCAGGAGCTCCTCGTCGAGATGAACCTCGAGGGTGACGGCGCCGCGCAGCAGGTTTCGGGCCTCGAGGATGGCGCCATCAGCACCCTAGCCTGCTCATGGGCGCTGGTGCCGGCGCCGGCGCCATGGGTCTCTTCATCGCGGCCGCCGCCTTTGTGGCCTCGCGCCGCGCGCGCAAGAACGCCGCTGGCGACAACAAGGTCATGCACGAGTCCGTCGTGGCGCCGCCGGCCTCTGGCGACCTCGAGACCGAGATGCCGGAGCTCTAGAGAGAGAGCTCGCGCGAGCTCGTTGTGTCCCTTTCCAAAACCCAAACCAAGCCACGATGTCATCACACTCCGCCCTGCCTGTGCCATCTCCGGCACATAGCGCCGCCGCCGTCTTGCGCCAAATGCCGCCCTTGCGCCACATTCCGCGCTCGATGCTCAGCGCCGGCAGCACCATGGCGACGGCCTCGTCGACCACGCGCATCTCCAAACCCAGACCGACGCGCTGCACCACATGCCGTAGCGCGCGGCCACGGCCTCCAACGTCGCCTCGAGGCAGCTGGTGCGCGCGCCGAGCAAAAGCTTGCCACTGTCCAAGCCCAGACCTTGCTGCTGCTGCTGCTGCTGCTGCTGCTGCTGCTGCTGCTGCTGTGCTGCTGCTGCTGCTGCTGCTGGCGACCTTCACCGCGCTTGCGCTCTCGATCTTTCGACCTTGTCCATCTTGACCTCGACCTAGGCTAGGTCTTGACCTCGTCTGCGAGGAAGATCAACAAGACCAAGACCTTGGCCAGCTCCAGTAGCTGGACAACCACCTGCGTCTGCCACCACGCACAGCAGCACAGCAGCACGCACAGCAGCGCCACGTGGCGGGTGATGTCGGTCCCTATCTCTATCCATCGAGCACGCAACCGACCAACCACCTCGAGGCAGCGCGGTTGGTGGGCGGCAGAAGCAGAGCCAAACTCATGGCGGACCCGTCCGGTATGCTAACGCGCGCCCTCGCCCGATTCGATGTGCTCTTCCCGCACCTCGCGGAGTCCCCGACGTCCGCGACTCTGGCCCTGTCGATGGCGGCTGCCCAACCGCGAGATGGTGATGATGATGATGATGATGATGGTGGTCCTCGACCCCGTCACCCCGCGGGTGCAGCGGCACCTACCCAGTCGGCACCCGGCACGGCGCGCGCCGCACCAAAGTCGCGGGCGAGCTACAACGTGCACGAGATCGCGGCTGCTCTGCTCGCGCGCCCGAGCCTCGAGCCGGAATACCTCGCCGCGGCCGACTTGGCAGAGCGGTGCCTGTCGGTGCTGGCGCTGCCGGACGTCGTCGAGCCGCTGCCGGCGAAGCTACAGACCATCGAGCTGGCGCGCACGGACCCGGTCAAGTACCTCAAGGCCGCCAAGCTGGAAGCAGAGCGCCAAGACATGGAGCTGCTGCTTAGCCACCTCAACTACATCTTCCCGAACGCGCCAAGGGAAGTCGAGTGGAGCGTTGCCGCCCCGGTCCTGGCGGCGACTGGCAAGCCGCTGCCCGACCTCCTGATGCATCTCAGGTGCCGCGTGCGCCGGGTCGCGGAAACCCCGGGTGCGCAAGAGCCGCCGTTTGCCGCCGATTACCTTTGCGGCGATGCCGCCCCCAAGATGCCGGACATCGACCTGCGCAACTACAGCAAGAACCAGCTGAGACACGGCAAGGTCTTCGTGGACGCCAACATTGGCGAGGACTGGAACATCGCGGTGGAGTGCACCAACAACTACTTTGACGCCATCCAGAACCACGCCTTCACCGGGGCCCGCTTGCCGCCGCCGCAGCGGGCCGAGCTCCGCGATGTCGCCGCGCTTGTCGCCAAGCGCATCGCCGCGTCGGCGCCAGCAAGGAACCGCACGTTGCTCCGCGAGGCGTACGCCGCGTCCTTCAAGCTTAAGTTCGCCACGAGCACGCGGCAGAGGTGGTTTCCGTCTCCGTTTCACGACCCCAAGCACCGCGCGCTGCTCGCGCACATGGCGTTGATGACCGCCGCGGCCTCCCCGTGGGTCAAGAGACCGACCCTGCAGATGATGGACAGCATCATGAAGTGGGACCCGGGCGCCTTCCTCAAGGCCGCGCGACTGACTCTTCCTGCCAAGGGCCCGCCAGCGCGCCTGCTGCCGTCTTACGCCATCGCGAACATGCGCGCGGCGGCTGCCCTCTTCCGCGCTGCCTTCACCATACCGGTGGCCGACCAGCTCGATGGATTCCGCGTCCTTGAAGCGGACCGGCGGATGGCGGCCGGGGCCCACGAGTATGCCGACGCCATCGACGCCCTCGCGAACTCGTGCCTGATCGACGCTAAACACGACAGCGTCGAACAAGACCGCCTCGCCCAGCTCGGCGTCGACTGCATTAGGACGACTACGAAGGCGTTGCGCCGCCTGGTCGCTGGCCACACCGACTTGACTAAGGCTCGCGTCCCATGGGACGCGTTCGCCTCCGAGCTCAGGACTGCCGCCGCACGGATCCGCCGTGAGTGCCAAGTGGACCTTGCCCTGGCCTGCCCCGGCTCGCGTGTCGGATCATCGCGCGGCAACGACGGTGCCCGGGATCGCCAGGCTGGCGGCCAGAGGCACCGAAACAACGCCAAGCGTAAACGCTCGCAGACCAACGCCGAGACGCCTGCCAAGCGGGCAAGAACCGCCACTCCAAACCGCAGCTCAAAGTAGCTCCCCGGATCCACAGCCCGCCAGCGTGCTGCTGCACCCTCCTCGCTGCCGCACGATGCGGTCATGGGCAGCGCAAGTCCTTTTCGCTTGTGCTCGTTCAAAGTAATTGATTACGGCGCCAGTGCAGCTTGCAACGCCTCGACGACACCCTCGTGGCTGTTCTCACAGGCCAGGAGAAGCGCCGTCTCCCCGCCATCTGTCACCGCGTGCACATTGGCGCCGTGGCTCAGCAACAACTCTACGACGCTCACGTGCCCTTCGTGGCACGCCAGGTGCAGTGCGGAGCGACCATCCCTGCTCGTCGCCTCCAAACCGGCGCCGTTGTCCAGGAGCAGCTGCACAACTTGTTCGTGCCCGCAATGGCAGGCAACATGCAGTGCCGTCCAGCCATCGCGGTCTTCTGCGTCCACGTCGGCGCCGTTGTCCAGAAGAACCCTCGCGGTGCCTTCGTGGCCCGCGTGAGAGGCTGCGTGCAGTGGTGTTGCGTGCTGGGCCTTGAAAGACGTTTTCGCATGCAGGTCTGCGCCATGGTCAAGTAAGAGCTCGACGATACCTACGTGCCCCTCGTAACAAGCTGCGTGCAGTATCGTCCTCCAGTCGTACCTCTTTGACTGCACATCACCGCCAGCTTCGAGCAGCAGTCTGGCAGCGCCAACATGACCTGTGTGGCAAGCCGTGTACAGTGGCGTATGCTGGCCGCAATCTTCTGCGTGCAGGTTTGCGCCACGGTCCAGGAGGAGGTTTATGACGTTCTCGTGGCCGTTGGAGCAAGCCGCATGCAGGACCGTCTGCCCAGTCTTCGTCCTGGCTGCAAGATTTGCCCCATTGTCCAGCAGCCGCCTCGCAACGTCCTCGTGGCCGTGTTTGCATGCGGCATGCAGTACTGACCAGCCGTCTTTCTTCTTGGCGTTCACGTTGGCGCCTCTGTCCAGCAGCAGCTTGACAACGCTGTCATGGCCGCTCCTGCACGCCGCGTGGAGCACGGTGCGACCGTTGTCCTTCTGCGTGTGCACATCCATACCATAATCTAGCAGACACTCGACGAGAGCCTCATTGCCCCTCTTGCAGGCCTCGTGCAGCACAGTCCAGCCACCCTCCTCTACGATCAAATGAGCACCGCGCTCCAGCAGGCTCTTGACAACCTCCACGTGCTCACAAGCATGGAATAGCATTGGCCTGCCATCAGAGCATCTTGCCAGAGCGTCAGCGCCGATGTCCAGCAGCAGCTCAGCCACGCCAAGTTGACCTCCCTCGCGGTCCAGGAGGAGGTTTATGACGTTCTCGTGGCCGTTGGAGCAAGCCGCATCCAGGACCGTCTGCCCAGTCTTCGTCCTGGCTGCAAGATTTGCCCCATTGTCCAGCAGCCGCCTCGCAACGTCCTCGTGGCCGTGTCTGCATGCGGCATGCAGTACTGACCAGCCGTCTTTCTTCTTGGCGTTCACGTTGGCGCCTTTGTCCAGCAGCAGCTTGACAACGCTGTCATGGCCGCTCCTGCACGCCGCGTGGAGCACGGTGCGACCGTTGTCCTTCTGCGTGTCCACATCCATACCATTCTCTAGCAGCCACTCGACGACACCCTCATTGCCCCTCTTGCAGGCCTCGTGCAGCACAGTCCAGCCACCCTCCTCCTTAACGTTCAAGTCAGCACCGCGCTCCAGCAGGATCTTGACAACCTCCACGTGCTCACAAGCATGGAATAGCATTGGCCTGCCAGCACAACATCTTGCCAGAGCGTCAGCGCCGATGTCCAGCAGCAGCTCAGCCGCGCCAAGTTGACCTGCCTCACAGGCCAAGACAAGCTTCTCCGAGTAGTCGAGCTCCATTGGGTCACTTTCTTGAAGCAGCAGTTTGGCGACGGCCACTTGATCGTGCTGCAATGCCACGTTAAGGAGCCATTGCGGATCGCCAAGCCTTCGCGCCCGGGTGGCTCTCTTGCTTGGCCAGCAGCCAGTTGTCAGCATGGTGTCGCCAAAGTCTAGGAGCACATCAATCGTTTCCTGGTTGCCAGTCTCACACGCCACGTCCATTGGCGTGCGTCCCCAGCCATCCTTTGCGTCCATGTCGGCGCCGTTGGCCACGAGAAGCCTCGCAATGTCGTGTTCGCCCACGAAGCAGGCCGTGTGCAGAACTGTGGAGCCGTCCAGCCTCGAATTCAGGTCCGCACCGGCGCTGAGGAGCAGCTTGACGGCACCCTCGTGGCCGCTCGCACAAGCCACGTGAAAGACTGGCGCGCAATCGTCTTCCGTCGACATCACTGCGCCCTTGTCCAGCAGCAGCCTGGCGATCTCCGGGCTGTGGCAGCCCTTGTCCAGCGCAGTTTTACCCCATCCGTCCGCTGCCTGCGCGTCAGCGCCGTTGGCTAGTAGCAGCTTGACGACCTCAATGTGGTTCTCCTGGCAAGCCAAGTGGAGTGGCGTGCACATGTCGTCATCCCTTGCGTGCACCTTGGCACCGTTCGTTATCAGGAGCTGGACGACTTCGCTGTGGCCATCGTAACAAGCTTCGTGGAGCGCAGTCCTGCAATGCCTGACCTCGTCGTGGATATCAGCGCCATGGTCGAGCAAAAGCTTGGCGGTGCTCAAGTGGCGTGCGCGACACGCGATGTGCAGCGCTGTGCCCCTATTTTTCGTGCGTGCATGCAGATCGGCACCCCTATCGAGCAGTAGCTTGACCACGCTGTCCTGGCCGCCGTAGCTTGCTGCGTGCAGCGGTTTCCAGCCCTGTTTGGCCGAGATGTCAACCTCTAGGCCCACGCCCCATATCTTCCTCTTCTTTGAGTTGCTCGACAAGAGAAAGTTGACAATGCCCTCCTGGCCCTCGAAGCACGCCAAGTGAAGTGCCGTCCAGCCCTCGTTCGTCACCGCGCGTACATCGGCGCCGCGACGTAGCAGTAGCTTCAAAACGATCCCGTGGCCGTTATTGACTGCCGTGTGCAGCGCGGTGCAGCCGCTCTCATCCTTGGCCTCGACATATTTGACATTGTTGAGTAGCGCCTGGACAATGCCGTGGTGGCCGATAGAGCAGGCCACGTGAAGCGCCGTCCAGCCCTCGTTCGTCACCGCGCGTACATCGGCGCCGCGACGTAGCAGTAGCTTCAAAACGATCCCGTGGCCGTTCTTGACTGCCATGTGCAGCGCGGTGCAGCCGGTCCTCCCTGGCCTCGATGTCGGCGCCCTTGCTGAGCAGCATATTGACAATGTCCTGGTGGCCGAGAGCAGGCTACGTGAAGCGCCGTCCAGCCCTCGCTCGTCACCGTGCGTACATCGGCGCCGCGACGTAGCAGTTGCGTCACGACGGTCTTGTGGCCGTACTTGACTGCCATGTGCAGCGCGGTGCAGCCGGTCCCGTCCCTGGCCTCGATGTCGGCGCCGTGCTTCAGCAGCTCGTGACAGGCAAGTTTCTTGCCGTTCTTCCCTGCGATGTGCAGCGCGGTGCAGCCGCTCCTGTCCCTGGCCAACAGGTTGGCGCCCTTGCTGAGCAGCAAACTGACTATGCGGTGCTCGCCGCTGGAGCATGCCACGTGCAGCGCGGTGCTGCCTTTTGTGTCCTTGGCCTCCACAGGAGCGTGGCTATCCAGCAGCAACTTGACAGCGGCCTTGTGGCCTCCAGAGCAGGCCACGTGCAGTGCGGTCCAGCCTCGGCCCAATGCTGTCCACGCACCTTCCACTGCGGCATGCAAGTCAGCGCCGCGGCTGAGCAACAGCTCGATAATAGGCTTGTGGCCAATAGAGCAGGCGCTGTGCAACGGAGTCAGGCCACACTTGCGCGCATTCACGCGGGTGCCATTGTTCAGCTGGACTCGGACGGCATCGAAGCGGCCTGTTTCGCAGGACTCGTGCAGCCTCGCGATGGCAAACTCGGCCGATCGTTTGCGGTAGTCATCATGCAGCATCTTGACGACAATGTCGTGGCCGTTCAAGCGGGCCGCCTGTATCGCGGGCCAGCCGTCGATGTCCTTGGCCAGAGAGTCAGCGCCGCTGTCTAGTAGCAGCTCGACAACGTCCTCGTGGCCGGCCGCACTGGCTACGTGCAGCGCAGTCAAGCCCTCGACGTCCTCGGCCTGTAAGTCAGCGCCAATGTCGAGTAGCAGCTTTGCGATGTCTTCCTGACCTCGTTGGCATGCAATGTGCAAAGCCGTCTGGCCGTCCTCCTCCGCAACGTTAATGTCGGCGCCGCTCTCCAACAGCAGCTTGACCACGTCCTCGTGTCGGTTGGCGCAGGCCGCATGCAACACGGCCCAGCGGTCGTTATCCATGGCCTGCGCATCGGCGCCGTAGTCCAGCAGCAGCTTGGCCGTGTCCTCGTCCCCGTCAAAGCAGGCAAAGTGGAGTGCTGTCAGCCCGTCTTTCTCTTTGGCGTCCACGTCCGCACCATAAGCGAGCAGCAGCTCGGCGACGGATCGGTGGCTATTGGAGCACGCCAGATGCAACGGTGTGCACCCCTCTCCATTCACCGCTTTCACATCAGCGCCGCTGTCCAGCAGCAGCTTGGCCACAGCCACGTGGCCAGCGGAGCAAGCAGCACGCAGTTCCATCTCCATCCGCTTCTGGATGATGCTGCCGTACGCACGCCCGTGCGAGCACGCGTCCAGCAGCGTGTGGAACTCCGCCACGACCTGCTTAGTCTTGCCGCACCTTGGCAGCAGTCCCAACAGCGCGTTGCCGGCATCGTCGATGAGCCGTACCTTGTCCACGAGCTCTTGTTGGTCCTTGTCGCCGTCGAGCTCTGAGCTGACCGCAAGGGTGAGTTGGAGCTCGCAAATGAGCTTGATCAGCTCGATACGCACCCAGATCCTGGCAAGGTATTCGACAAACATTGTGCCACCGCCGGCATGCCTTGCCAAGGCGTCGCTGGGTGAGCCATGCTCCTCCTCCATGCTGTGCGGGCTTCTGCCACCGCGGGCCGTGTCGCCCACAAGCGTCAGCGCCGGCACCGCTCTGTTGCGTCTGTTGCGCGCGAGTGACCAGATGCCGTTCGTCAAGAGCGCGACATCATGGGCAGAGACCAGCACCAGCGCATGCTCGTCGGCCAAGACACGCTCGAGCCCAGGGCCGGCATCCGCGGCGTCAGTGCTGCTGGCGACGCCCGGGAGCTCGACTAGGTCAACCGTTGGCACATTCGGCGCACGGATCACGACCTGCACCTCCTTGTGGCATCCGTCAGTGGCCTGCGATCGGTCCTCGCGGGACGCGTGCTCATCATCATCAAATGCGGTCATCACAGCCTTGATGGCGTCTGGCAGCAAAGCTTCATGCGGAACTAGGGTCCACGACTTGCAGGCGCTGCTATCCTCGGTGTCCAAGACGCGCACCTTTGTGACCATCTCGTCGCTGTTGCGAAGCATCAAGCGAGCCGGAATAGCGCTCGAGCTTGGCGCCCCGCAGACTACAACTGTGGTCAGCGCGACAGCATTCCCCTGGCCTTGTAGCGCCTGCAGCGCCGCGGCGACGCGCTCCCAGGGCCGGCTGGCAGAGCACGGCAACAGGACATTGCCGCTCACTGCACTCGCTCGCCCGTCACGGGCGGCGTCCATCGCGTGGAGCCTGGTTCACTTGGCCAAGGCGACGCAAGAAGAAATTCGTTACCTGCGGCGGACATCCGCGGCCCAGGATGGAATCGTTACACCGTCTTCTGGGGTGGCCGGCAAACGCTGCCGTGGGCGTGGAGGGCGAAGAGCCACGCACTTGCAGGCGCGAGCGAGGCGACAGTGACGGTCCAGCCGCGCCCTGCTGGTCAACATGAACCAGGCCGGCGGCTGTCCAGATCTTGGTTGCCAGAGATCGATACGTACTATGTTGTTGAAGTTGCCGTGTGATGATGACCTTTGTCAGCAAGGGGTTCGGGGCAGTCAACCACTGCGGCGGCAGGCTCAGGCCGCAGCTCGGCAGCGTGACGGCCACAGAAGACAGGCAGAACGAACTTGAAGCCTGCCACCAGTGAGTGTCAGGGCTCGCGAAAGAAGATTTTAGTGCCGTCAGAGCGGCTTTCACTCACTGGCGAGGTCTGGACCAGGTATTGACATTGACCTTGGCGTTGTTCTTTTCAAATCCTGGCCCAGCTCGTCCTGCTTTTCGGTAACATAAATCACATTTTTTTTATTCTTTTCTATTAAAAGCTTTGACGAAAAGCACATCTAAAGTTACATATTTTTCTGTAATTTTTTGTCGGTACTATAATCCATAAATTTCTCAGTACATTTAATTTAATATTAAAAGATAGTGAAGAGAAAATAGAATATTTCACGTGACATTTTAATTGAAAGGCAAAGAAATTATGAATTAGTTTATGTTGTATCTCGAATGAGGCAGACGAAACTGGAGATCGACGAAATCGGAGATCGACCGTCAGTCAGCCAAGCAGGCCTGCAAGTACCTCACCGGCAGGCTGGCTACGACGTGGCGGCTGGCGGCGGCAACGCGAGATCTGTTACCGCCTTGCCTTGTGTGCAGCGATGGGGCGCGGCCCAGCCAAGCTCCGTCCGCCCTGTGCCGCCTTTGACGTAGAGGAAGACAAGTGAAGAGGAAGACAAGTGAAGCGAAGACATCCACAGCAAGGGTGGCTGCGCAGACGTGCACCAGTCAGCCAAGCCATCAAGCAGCACTTGTTGTTGGTTGGTGCGATGTCATGAAAGACTTGGTCGACAGAGCCATCCCCTCGAGGTTCCGTTTCCGTTGGGTGAACGGATCGCCCGAGTTGGTCGGTCGCACCGTCTGAGCCGCAGACGCCGACGCAGCCGCGATTCTGCCGGCTGGTAGCGGTGGCAGGTCCGCTGCCGCCTGCGCGGGTGGCGATGGCCTTCTGGGGGCCGGCTCGAGGGGTTAATATGCGACAGCAGAGCAGCCTGGGCCTGCTCGCGAAGCAGGTCTCGTTGCGCGGGGCGGAGCTCGAGGAGGTGGTTTCGCTCTCGCGAGGTGCCTCCGCGAGCTCAGAGGCCAGGACGAAGGCCTCGACTATTCGCGCCAAGGACCAAGCTCTCGCTTCCAGCCCTGCCACGAGCGTCCTCCACAGCAACGACGCTCACGACGACAAGGGCGCTGGCCGTGGCGACGGCAGCTCGGACGGCTTTCGACGGCCGCGGGACGTTTGCGCGACCCTCCGTGCGGCGATATTCGACTCGTGCCTCTTTGCCATCGTGAGCGCGCTTAGCCTCGTGCCAGCCAGCCTCGTGGCGATCCCCAACGTCTTCACGGGCAGCCTGATCGCCGCCGGGTGGGGCGACGTGGACATGCGCAAGGGCGAGAGCCCCGTGGTCCCCGCCCCCACGGACCGAACGGCGGACGCCCGCCTGCTAGAGTTTCTGCGCATGGACCTGTTCCACATGCTGGCCCCCGTGGTGCTCCTGCTCGCGCTGGTGCGCTTGAGAGAGCGCCGCCGGCTGCTGGTGCCCATCCCAGCGTATCTGTGCAACTTCGCGGCCGTCAAGACCTTGGAGGCCTTCGGCTTCCTGCCGTACCCGTTCAACGCGCTGATGACGGGCCTCCTCGCGCTAAGCGGCGGCGCCATGTGGGGCGCCGTCCTCTCGTGGCGGTCGCCGCTCTTCCGCGTTTACTTTATCGCGCTGCTGTGGACAATGATCCTCCAGGTGGCCTGCACCTCGTGGCTCTTCCGCACGCAAGGCGGCACGGACGGCACCAAGCTGGCCCTATCCCTGATCGCTCTGGGCGTCAAGGAGATCGGATTTGCCACGCAGCGCTGGCTCAGCTTCCAGATCACCTTCAACCCCGGCGTGGTCGCCGGCGAGCGCTCGGTGCTGCGCCACCACATGGGCTGGTACATCTACCTCACGGGGTCATGCCCTTTAGCATGGGCCAGCGCGCCATTCTCAGCACCTTTGCCACGCATAGCGCCTTGGTGCAGGGCGTGCTCTTGCAGTCGATCGTGGAGGTCGCCACGCGCGTGACCACGCCCTACCGCGACGCGCTGGGCGTGCGCGCCAAGCAGGGCGCCGAGTCGTGCGCCAGGTCTGTCTTCGGCTGCCGCGGCACCAAGAACCACGATTCGGGCAAGCGAGCAGCTCTGTCGAGGGCTCGGCCACCAAAGCCGCGGCGGCCGCCGCCGCGCTGGGTGTCGGCTGTGGCGGCGACGACAGGTCGGCCTTGGTAACGATGCGCGTGTTCTACACGCAAGTGCAGGTGATGGAGATGGTGGCAGAGTACGTGAGCATCTACGTCGTGGGGGTCTTGCCGCTCATCTACGCCAGCGCCAAGCTCGTGGTGCCGCTGGACATGTACGCGAGCATGAGCCACGCGCCAGACGCCTCTGCGGTCGACTTGGCGCCGACTGTTGCGTTCTCAGCCGTGGTGCAGGTCGCTGCGGAGGTGGTCACGGACGTTGTCTGCGTCGTGGTCGAGCGATCGCGCCGCTACGAGCACCTCAACATGTACCGCAACACGGTGCGCAAGCACTATGGCCTGGCCGCCTTCTCGGTCTGCTATGGCGTCGGTGCGCTCATCTGGGGCCTCATCCTGACGACCATGTGCTGCAGATGCCCGAGTGTTTCGGCAAGCCGCTGTGCGAGTGCGCAGAGGGCCTTCGTCGCGAAGGCTTTCGCCAGGTCTATTGCTCTCAGCACTACAACTCGAGCGACGGCATCGGCGTCGGCGTTGGAGGCGGCAACAGCAGCGACTTGTTTAATTGACTGTGACGATGTGAACGTACGTGCCGACCGACTTGCATGAGCGAGCGACTTCCTGTCGGCTGTTGTCTTGGCCGTGGTTGTGGTCGCGGCCATCGTAGTGCCTACAGCGAAACAACACCACCACCAGCAGCAAAAGCAGCAGCAATGCAGCAAATGCAGCAGCTGCCGCTGCTGCTGCTGCTGCTCTCGTTGCTGGTTGTTCTGGTGCAGATGATCATCGTCATGGTCGTCGTCATCATCAGAAGAGGAGCTTGGTGATGGGACAGCCGTTGGTCATATCCTGCTCGCCATCGGCCTCCACCCGCAAGCACGCGTCCAGCACCCCGATCTCGTGCTGCGCGCGCCACTGCCCCGGCTCGCGCTTGGCGACGGCGAGCGCGGCCTCGCGCAGCTCCCTGAGCGGCGTGGCGGTGCTGCGGCGCCGCGCGGCGATCTCCGCCAGCTCGCAAAAGCTGCTCCCGGGTCGCGCTGGCGGCAGCGGCGCACCTCGTCCGCGAAGGCGGCCAGCAGCGACTCGTGCCCTTGGTCCGCCTCTTCTGCAGCGCCAGGTCGTGCGGCAGGCCCGGCGAGAGGAGCTTGAACTGCGCGCGATGAGCTCCGCGTGGCGCGGCGTGCGCTTCACGAGCACGACACTGACGTCGTCAAAGGCCACCAGCGCCCAGGACTCGCGCGGCGTGAACTCCTCCAAGATGTCGCGCCAGCCGCTGCCGCTGGGCACTCGCGCCGTGCCGGCACCTTGGTGAGGATCCACTGCACGTCGAAGCGCTCGAGCAGCACGGCCACGCCGCGGGCGACGAGAACGCGGCGTGGTACATGCTCTCCAGGCCCTTGAAGATCGTCTCGCGCGGGTCGCCGAACACCTTGTACTCGGGCAGCTGGTGCACCAGGTAGTTGCCAAACGTGTACGTGTGGTACACGTTGCCCTGCGGCCGCAGCTCTTGCGGCAGCGAGCGCAGCCACGCCACGGTCTTGACGGGCCACATGCCCTCCGTCAGCCGCGGCTGCCACATGGGCCCGTTGGTCTCCACCAGCCGCTTGACCAGCACCGCGCCGATCACCACGCCGACGCCCGTCTGCACGCCGCGCCCGCCGCGGCTCCTCCGCGCGCGCTTGCCGCCGCGCCGCCCAGCCCTGGCGCCCCAGCAGCAGCGGCGGCGCCGGCGGCCTCGGCGCCGTCGCAGAGCAGGTTCTCCAGGCCGACGGCCGCCAGCGGCAGCACGAAGAGCGCCGCGAACGGCGCCGCCCTCACGCGGTCGGCCGCCGCCGTCAGCATCGCCGCCGCGGCGCCGGCGGCCCAGGGCCGCCGGTACCCGCGCGGCAGCCGCGGCGCGTAGGCGGCGGCCATGGCCAGCACGTAGAGCAGCGCGAGGCAGCCGGCCTCCAGGCGCACCTTGGTGTCCTGCATCAGCGCCAGCGAGAGCTGCTTGTGCTCGGGGTTGTCCAGCTTGGCGGAGAAGTACGTCCCTGGCAGGTGGTGCATGAACTCGACCATGCTGAGCGGGAACGGGTGGCACAGCGAGCTCAGGGCCAGCAGGCCCACGCGCAGCCCGCTCCAGCCGAGCCCGGCGTCGCTGCTCAGGCCCACCTGCAGCGCGCCGGCGATCACGCCGACGAACGGCGTCAGGCCGTCGTGGACGCACGCCGCGAAGATCATGCAGCACGCCAGCTGCAGCCAGCCGCAGTGCGCTCGAGCTCGCGATGGCGAGTCAAGCCACAGCCTCGACCACATCGTCGTCGTCGTCGTCGTCGTCGGCTGCTGCTGGTGGTGCTGGTGCTGCTGGTGCTGGTGCTGGTGCTGGTGCTGGTGCTGGTGCTGGTGCTGGTGCTGGTGTGCTGGTCCGCGTCAGGCGGGAGGGCTGCCAGCGGCAAGCGCAGCATGAAGGCCACCACGAGCAGCGTGAGGCCCTCTGGGCGGAGCTGCAGGCGCGGGCGCAGCACCGCCAGCAGCAGCACGAGCAGCAACAGTATGGCGGCGCGGCGGAGGTCCTGCCGCAGGCGCGGCATGGCGGCGGCGGCCGAGCCGGAGGCGGTCCAGATGATGGCGAAGGCCAGGAGCATGCGCAGGTGCACAAAGCGGCGGCGATGACGTGGGGTCGCTGGACGCGGGCGAGAGCAGGTACAGGGCCACTGTGGACAGCCAGCAGTAGTTGTGCCATGGCACGCCGGGCACGGTGTAGGTCCACTCGTCCACCTCCTGCAGTGCGATGCCACACCTCCGAGCCGGCTCGCAGCTGCCAGAACGCGTCCTGCTCCCACAGCGGGCCGCTGCATAGTGCCGCGGCAGCGAGCTGACCGCCAGCCGCGCCGTGAGCTCGAGCGGCCCCATCCTCCACAACCTCCTGCTCTTGCGCGCTCTGACGTGTCGACGCGCCAAAGTGCCGACCAGAATGACGTGACAGGGAGACCATTGTCACGTCCAAAGAATCACCACACCACGAGTAATGAATGCAGCGGCCAGCCACCATGCTGACTTCGCCGCCGCTGCTGCTGCAAGTGCTGCTGCTGCTTGAGCTGCAGCTTCTGCAGAAGCTGCAGCTGCTGCTGGATTTGGCCGCGGTGGCGACGTCCAGCCATGCCCGCTCTATCGCCTCTGACTGCTCACTGACTATCTGTCTGTCCTAATCCAGGCACACAGACACGCAGGCAGGCAGCCAGCTAGCTCTAGAGCCGGCAGCCAGGCAGCCAGCTAGAGCTAGAGCTAGGCAGCAATGAAGGAGAAGAAAGCAGGGAGGGATGGATTGCCATCCAGGGCGGCAGCCAGCCTAGCGAGCTGCCTAGCGAGCTGCAGTATCGGTCAGTTGGTCGATCGGTCGGTCAGCCGCGGCCGTGTACCGCGTACGAACCACGCGCACGCAGGCCGCAACACGTCGGCTAATTGGCGTTCGTTTCTGGTTTGACCTCCACTACGGCCTTAATTAATGGTACGGCCACTACGGCAGATGGAAGGACGGATGGGCAGGTGTCCGTTCAGCCGAGCGAGCGAGCGATGCTGGAAGCGCAGAAGCGCGGCGAGAGCAGCAAGCCGAGGGGCGGGTGCGCCTCAGGGCATACCCGCTTACCGCTGCGTACCCGGTTGCCACTGCCGGAGATGGCGCAGCTCTACACGCTCGTGTACTCGAGCACGCTCTGCGCGACGCCAGAGCTCAAGGGCGTCGACATGGCGGAGCTCATAGAACAGATCCGGGCGCGCTCGGCGGTCAAGAACCAGAAGCGCGAAATCAGCGGCGTGCTCTTGTACAATGCGGAGACGCAGGCGCTCATCCAGGTACTCGAAGGCGACGAGCGCCAGGTGCGCTCGCTCTTCGACGTGATCTGCCTCGACCCGCGGCACAAGGACATCGTCGTGCTCAACGAGACCAATATCGACAAGCGCAAGTACGAGCAGTGGGGCATGCTCAGGGGCTCCAACCAGGACTGGAAGCAGCTCAAGATGTTCATGCCCAGCGCCATCCCGGGCACCACCGTGGGCACCTTTGACGCGGCTTTCCAGCGCGAGGAGGAGGCGATGCGCGCTCGGACGGGGGCCAGCCGGCCAGCCTCGCCGCAGCCGCCGCAGCCGCATTGTGGCCTCCGCGCCTTGCTCAGAATGTGCCTTCCCAAGGCGGCCTCGGTGGCGTCTGATCCTTCGCAGCGTCAGAGTCCGACAAGTTCGCCTCCTGAGGGCGTGGCTTCCATCGTCTGACTGACTGACTGACTGACTGTGGTTGACAGTGTCACTCACCATTGTCCGTGTTTAGGCACCGCTTGGTCTTCGGCTTTGCACTTGCCCAAAGTCTATCTTGTATTGTTGTTCTCTTGCGTTTCCCTTCTGTTTTCGGTTACTCCGTACCGTACGTACGTACGGTACCAACGGATCCATGCTTACCAGGGGGTGCCTAAAATCGGACCAAGGCGGTCCTGTGCCTGATTCCATCGGACTAATCCGGACAGATTTTCACATGGAGCAACGATTGGAGCAAAGCAGGGGGGCAATTGATAGGGAAGAGGAGAATACGGCATACGCATCGCGCTGGAGCTCGAGCCCGATCTTCTTGTCGGCTCCAGAGGCGGCCGCAGCGAAGTCGACCCATGTGGCGTGCTGTGGTGCCCACCGTGGTCTTCTTGAAGATTTTGGCGACGAGTTTGGCCGCTCGGAGCCACTTCTTCCACATGCCAACCTTCACATGGAAGCCAAGGTTGGCGTTCCTGGCGTCGGCCTGGCCCAGGTTTAACGCTTGGAGCGCCTTGATGACCTCCTGGGTGGCACCCTTGAAGCCCTCGATGGCCTCCTGCTCCTTCTCCGCAGTCACTTGAGCGCCCCGAAGGCCGCCCTTTCCCGCCAACTTCTTCTGCTCCTCGTACTTGCAGACGGCGTCGAAGATGCCTGTCCCGGTCGCTTCAAAGTCACCGGTGTGGCGCACGAGTGCCCCAGCTTGCATCGTGGCTTTTTAGGTGGCGACTCGCCCTGCAAGATGAGGCTCTCAAGCCCCGCCTCCCTCTCGCCCCTGTCCTCCTCCAAAACTAGGCGTTTGCGCGCCTTGGTGCGATCGCGCACGACTTGGGCGGCGATGTGACGCGCAGCCCTCAGCGGCGTATGGTTCAATGCACCCGGAAGCTGCACGGCCTCATCCAAGGCTTTGATCGAGTCGTCCAGGGCGAGGCCAAATTGGTCGCGCTTGATCCCCTTCAGCGGCTCCACCCAGTCCGCGGTGCGGCGGAGGCGGCCGTACGCCTTGGCAGCGAGCTCGACGCTGGCGAAGGTGTCTGGCACGCGATTCACTTCCATCAGCAGGCCGGCGAGAGTGCCCATCTCCTTCTCCAGCCCCGTCCTCCACTGGGTGGCCCACTGTTCCGTGTCCGCGCACGCCTTCTCATACTCAGCCGTGGCCTTCCTTCTCTCCGCGTCGAGCTCCCTGATCTTTGCGTCGAGCCTCTCCTTGGCCTTGCTCTTTCGCGTGTTGACCTCGCCGGTGACGTGGGCCTGCTTCGTGGTGAGGTACCACTCAGGCGTCCTTTTCAGTTCGCCGACCGTCTCCCGAAGCTGGTCCCTGATGACGCGGACGTCGATGGCCCTTTTCAGGGCCACTCTCAGCGCCACGCCGAGAGGTGCTCGAGATCGCCGTCTTGACAAAGGACTGCGTGCACGATCTGGGGGTGGACACGGACATGGTGCTCGGTGAGCCGAGGCTCTGTGTCGCAAAAGCCACTTGCCCGGCGCTGATGAACGCACCCTGGTTTGGGCTCCATGGCTCTGGCGCGGCCTCCGCGCCACTGGTAGTGCTCCTTGCAGACGGCGCTGCGCGGGCCCTGCCTCCTCAGTCGACGCCACCCCAACGTGCTGCAGCGCCGTGAGGATGGTGAGGCCAGCCTCCTCCTTTGACGAGCTGGCCATCGTGTCACCGTCCCGAATGGCCGGGTTCCCGAGGTGCACGCTGCGATCGAAGGGGTCGATGCCGGTGAGCTTGGCGCCGTCCTTGCAATTTTGGTTGTGAACGTCTTCTTCATGGCCTTGCTCGCGAGCTCGATCTTGGCGCACCGGTCCAGCGAGCGCTCGTTCGTCTGCTTGTTCTCGAGCGAGGTCAGGTGACTCTTGAGCTTGCGGAACAGCACCACGTCGGGACTCTGCATCTTGCTCGTCGTGTTCGGGAGCCAGCCGATGAGCACAACGCCCATGGTGCGCAGCTGGTCCAGGAGCTTGCGGGTGAGCCGGCTGCCGTGCCAGTCAGTCATCCAAAGGACGCGCTTGCCGTCCGTGTCGGCGACGTCCGGGAACATGGCTTTGATGGCGGGCACGATCAGGTCGGGCAGGTTCTCCTTCGTGACGCTGCCGTTCTCCGAGAAGGCGTAGAAGATGTCCGTCAACTCCCTGCCCTGGAACTTGAACGGGCCGTCGCCATAGCCGGCGCGGATCGCGGCCTCGATGCTCTTGATCACCGCAACCTGCTTCTTGGGCGGTAGCACCCATATCGGCACGGTCGCGTGGCCGTCGAGAGTGTGGCCCGCCAGCAGCGTAATGTGCTCCGACGTTTCGCCGCCTTTCGTCGGGAGTCGCCGCCGCCCCGACTCCTTGTCGACGTTCGCGCTCGACGAGATGACCTTGCGCCTGTCATGGGCTTTCTTGCGCGCATCGCCGGAGATCGCAGTTTCGTCCGTGATCAGGACGCGATCAGGGTGCAGCCACACGATCTCGCCCTCCTCGTCGCCCTCAGGCAGGCGCGCCAGCCGCTTCTCGATGGCCTTGTCCTTGACGACGTCGTACCACCAGTTGATGTTCTCCGAGGTGTACCATTGCACGCAGCCCAAGGCGGTGGGTCGGCTCGAGCGCAGGCACAGGTCCTTGTGGCGGGCCTTGGCGCGCTCGTAAAAGCCCTTGAACCACTTGATAGTCGGCCCATCCTTGCCAAAGTGGTTGCGGTACTCGCTGCCCTCCACCATCTCAAGCACGACGCCGAGCAGGTCCTCGCGAGTCATTGGAACCGCCATCGCGTCCAGATCGACGAGCAAGGCGACCAGCTCCTCCTCGACAGACTCTGGCAGCGCCACTGGGCGGCCTGCTCCGCGGAAAGCGTCAGCGCGAGTCCAGTCGCTGACCGTGCTCTTCCTGAGACGAAGGCCGGCACAGCGGTTCAGCCAGCTGCAAAGTCCTTCCAGCGTACGCGGCGCCGTGTTCTTCGGCCCCGCCTCCTTGATCTTCTTGCCGAGCTCCTTGACTTTCGCCTCGCGATTCTCGACCTTGGCGACAACGGTCTTGCGGAAGCCGTGCTCCTCCCAGAAGCTGCGGATGGCAAGTGTCTCCTTCTTGGCGTCCTCGTCGAAGTCCGCGAGCTTCTTCTTCTCGGCGCGCAGGCGTATCTTGGCTTTAGACATGGCCCTACGGAGCTTGCTGATCTCCTCCCGCTGCTCCACGGCTGCAGCCCGGAGCTTGCAGGCCACCTCCTTGATGCAGCCTGGGACCCTTTGGTGCGCGTGCGCAGTCGCGCCTGGCTCCGCTGCGTCGAGCATCCCCTTCAGCAGCTTGACCCCGTCCACGATACGCTGTTGCGGGCCCTTGTCGGTCTCGACGACCACCACCGCCTTCCGCGTTGTGGCACCCTTGAAGCAGGAGATGTGGCCGGCCTCACCATCGATCAGCACCGGCTTGTTGAGAACCACTTCACGCACATACTCGAGCATCTTCCAGTCGTCCTTCCGGGGGTTCTCGTCTCCCTCAAGCTCTTCGGGCTCCTCGGGCTCCTCGGGCTCCAGCTGCGCAGGGGTTGCCATCGCGCACGTCCGTGCGTCCACTTGTCCTCAGAGGCGTTCAAGCCCAAGAAAGCGTCCGGGTCGGTGCTCAGCAGCGACTTGGCCGATGAAAAGTGTCCCTCCTGCAACAAAGTTGTGACGTGAACGCGGTTTTTTTTTGCCAGCGCCTATTTCAGCGCCTGCTTACTTGTCCGGAATAGATTTGCGTTGGCTTTCCAGACTTCCTCTCTGGAAAGCAAAAGACCGCCTTGGTCCGATTTTAGGCACCCCCCTGGTATGCGTGGCGAACCCAATTCCGGACCAGGGCGGTTCTGTGCTTGTTGCTCTATTGGATTGATCCGGACAGATTTCGATTTTGATTTTGATTTTGGGCCATGATTATGATTGACATCGAGCAACGATGGGAGCAAAGCAGGCTGAAGATTGATTGGGAAGAGGAGAAGACGGTATACGCATCGCGCTGGAGGTTGAGCCCGATCTTCCTGATGGCTCTGGAGGCGGCCGCAGCGACGTCGACCCAGGCGGCGTGCTGCGACGTGCCCGCAGTGGTCTTCTTGCGGATGTTGGCGACGCGTCTCGCCCACCGGAGCCACTTTCTCCACACGCCAACCTTGACGTGGAAGCCAAGGTTGGCGTTCCTGGCGTCGGCCTGGCCCTGGTTTGACGCTTGGAGCGCCTTGATGACCTCCTCGTTGGCAACCCTGAAGCCTGCGATGGCCTCCTGCTCCTTCTCCGCCGCAGTCGCTTGAGCGCCGCGAGGGCCGCCCAATGCCGCCGGCTTCTTCTGCTCCTCGTGGTTGCAGACGGCGTCGATGATGCCCGTCTCGGTCGTCTCAAAGTCACCAGGGTCGCGCACGAGTTGCCCAGATTGCCTGCGTGGCTTCTTAGCCGGCGACTCGCCCTGCATCACGAGGCTCTCGGGCCGCGCCTCCATCTCGCCACCGTCCTCCTCCAAATGGAGGCGTTTGCGCGCCTCGGTGCGATCGCGCACGACTTGGGCGGCATCGCTGTGACGCGCAGCCCTCAGCGGCGTGTGGTCCGATCCACCCGGAAACTGCACGGCCTCGTCCAAGGCTTTGATCGAGTCGCCCAGGGCGAAGCCAAATTGGTCGCGCTTGATCCCCTTCAGCGGCTCCACCAAGTCCGCGGTGCGGCGGAGGCGGCCGTACGCCTTGGCAGCGAGCTCGCCCCTGGCGAAGGTGTCTGGCACGCGATTCACTGCCATCAGCAGGCCGGCGAGCGTGCCCATCTCCTTCTCCAGCCCCACCCTCCACTGGTTGGCCCACAGGTTTGTGTCCTCGCACGCCTTCTCGTAATCAGCCGTGGCCTCCCTGATCTCCGCGTCGAGCCTGTCCTTGGCCTTGCTCTTTCGCGTGTTGACCTCGCCGGTGACGTGGGCCTGCTTCGTGATGAGGTACCACTCGGGCTTCTCTTTCAGCTCGTTGAGTGTCTCCCGGAGCTGGTCCCTGATGACGCGGACGTCGATGGCCCTCTTCAGGGCCTCACTATCAGCACCATGTCGAGAGGTGCTTGAGATCGCCGTCTCAACAAAGGACTGCGTGCACGACCTGGGGGTGGACACGGACGTGGTGCTGGGTGAGCCGAGGCTTTGTGTCGCAAAGGCCGCTTGCCCGGCGCTGATGAACACGCCCTGGTCCGGGCTCCACGGCTCTGGCGCGGCCTCCGCGCCACTGGTGGTACTCCTTGCAGACGGCGTTGCGGGCGCCCTCTCTCCCTCGGTCGAGGCGACCTCCCGATGGCCTTTGTGCTCCTCAAGCTCCTCGGCCTCCAGCTGCGCAGCGGCCGCCATCGCGCACGGCGCCGCCGTGCGCGCACTTGTCTCCCATTCAGAAACCTGACTGACATGTGAGCAACGCAAAGCAGGCTGAAGATAGATTGGGAAGAGGAGAAGACGGTATACGCATCGCGCTGGAGGTTGAGCCCGATCTTCCTGACGGCTCTGGAGGCGGCCGCAGCGACATCGACCCAGGCGGCGTGCTGCGACGTGCCCGCCGTGGTCTTCTTGCGGATGTTGGCGACGCGTCTCGCCCACCGGAGCCACTTTCTCCACACGCCAACCTTGACGTGGAAGCCAAGGTTGGCGTTCCTGGCGTCGGCCTGGCCATGGTTTGACGCTTGGAGCGCCTTGATGACCTCCTCGTTGGCAACCCTGAAGCTCGCGATGGCCTCCTGCTCCTTCTCCGCCGCAGTCGGTTGAGCGCCGCGAGGGCCGCCCAATGCCGCCGGCTTCTTCTGCTCCTCGTGGTTGCAGACGGCGTCGATGATGCCCGTCCTGGTCGCCTCAAAGTCACCAGGGTCGCGCACGAGTTGCCCAGATTGCCTGCGTGGCTTCTTAGCCGGCGACTCGCCCTGCATCACGAGGCTCTCGGGCCGCGCCTCCATCTCGCCACCGTCCTCCTCCAAATGGAGGCGTTTGCGCGCCTCGGTGCGATCGCGCACGACTTGGGCGGCATCGCTGTGACGCGCAGCCCTCAGCGGCGTGTGGTCCGATCCACCCGGAAACTGCACGGCCTCGTCCAAGGCTTTGATCGAGTCGCCCAGGGCGAAGCCAAATTGGTCGCGCTTGATCCCCTTCAGCGGCTCCACCAAGTCCGCGGTGCGGCGGAGGCGGCCGTACGCCTTGGCAGCGAGCTCGCCCCTGGCGAAGGTGTCTGGCACGCAATTCACTGCCATCAGCAGGCCGGCGAGCGTGCCCATCTCCTTCTCCAGCCCCAACTTCCACTGGTGGCCCACCGGTTCGTGTCCTCGCACACCTTCTCGTAATCAGCCGTGGCCTCCCTGATCTCCGCGTCGAGCCTTTCCTTGGCCTCGTTGACCTCCCTGATTTGCGTCGAGCTTCTCCTTGGCCTTGCTCTTTCGCGTGTGACCTCGCCGGTGACGTGGGCCTGCTTCGTGATGAGGTACCACTCGGGCTTCTTTCAGCTCGTTGAGTGTCTCCCGGAGCTGGTCCTGATGACGCGGACGTCGATGGCCCTCTTCAGGGCCTCACTATCAGCGCCGTGCCGAGAAGTGCTTGAGATCGCCGTCTCGACAAAGGACTGCGTGCACGACCTGGGGGTGGACACGGACGTGGTGCTGGGTGAGCCGAGGCTCTGTGTCGCAAAGGCCGCTTGCCCGGCGCTGATGAACACGCCCTGATCCGCCACCACGGCTCTGGCGCGGCCTCCGCGCCACTGGTGGTGCTCCTTGCAGACGGCGTTGCGGGCGCCCTCTCTCCCTCGATCGAGGCGACCTCCTGATGGCCTTTGTGCTCCTCAAGCTCCTCGGCCTCCAGCTGCGCAGCGGCCGCCATCGCGCACGGCGCCGCCGTGCGCGCACTTGTCTCCCATTCAGAAATGAACATGATCTTGCAAGCGCAGGAAGCGTCCGGGTCGGTACTCAGCAGCGACGTGAACGCGTTTACCAGAGAAGTAGAGTATTGTATAGGTAAGCCCGAGCAATGGTGGGCAACAAGTCCTGGTGGTTTAGTGGTAAAATCTAACGTTGCCATCGTTGGGCCCCGGGTTCGATTCCCGGCCAGGACACTTCTTTTGCTTTTTTTTTTCCCCCTCTGCAAGGCAAGAGCAAGACGAGTCAAGACGAGTTCGTGGCACATTCAGCTCGGCCTTGGCCTTGGGCAAGAGCTGGCAGCCTTGGGCAAGAGCGAGCTGGCCTTGGCCTTGGTCAGCAGCCGACGACGTTGCAGCGTCGGGGTGCTGTGCTGCCGGCTTGGCGCAATGAAACAGAGCGCTATTACACATACTCAAGTACTTGCACTACCCACGTCCATGGTGTTTTAGTACGACGGCGGCGGGTACTGCATCTGCTGCTGGCCGTACTGCTGCTGGTGCGGCATCATCATCATATTCTTTTGCGCCGGCGCCGAGCGCGAGCGCGAGAAAATCACCGCCCCGAGCACCACGAGCACGAGCGCCCCGCCGCCGCCAGCGATCGCGATGATGGTCGTGCTGCTCAGGCCAGCTTCGCCTGAATCAGGCACCGACGGCGGAGTGTTCACGCCGCCGTCCACCGGCCCCGTTGGGGTGCCATTGTCGCCGCCGCCATTGTCGCCGCCGCCGCCAACGTCGCCGCCGCCGCCGCCGCCGCCGCCCGCAGGCGGGGCCACGACGTCGCCCTCGCCCGTGTACCGCAGAAGAGGCCGTTGCTGATGTCTGCCACGAGCAAGTTGTTGGAGGGCAGGAACGGGTAGTTGCCCCACGAGCCCATAAAGTCTGCCGTGTCCTGCTCGATGGTCTGCGTCTGGAAGAAGCCCACCTCGGGCAGCTGCGTGCCCGTGCCCGCCGTCATGGGCGTGATGTCGTCCACGCGCAGGCCCGACTGGTAGTTGCTCATGTACGCCAGCTGGCCCTTGATGAACAGGTTGTGGTCGATGGCCACGACCGGCGACAGCGAGGTGCCCAGCACGGGCGCCTGGAGCGAGCTCATGTCGAAGAGAAAGGTCTTGGTGCGCTGCGCCGTGCCCTCCTCGTCCAGCTCGTCGTTGACGAGGATGTACTTTTGGTCGGCCGTGAACCAGCCCTGGTGCGTGTAGCGCACGCCCGGGTAGCTGGTCGCCGAGAGGATGGGCGCGTTGATGCGCTGCGTGTTAGCGTCCGCGACCGTCTTGTCCGTCACGTCAAACACGTGCAACTCGTCCTCGCCGTACGAGACGCAGATCTCGCGGCCCGTGTACGCCGCGTCGGGCCCGGCGTACACGACGCACTGGAGGTCGTGCGAGTACCCGCGGCGGTGCGGCGCGCCCGGCGCGGGCGCCTTGTCGTCGTACACGCAGCCCACAAAGGTCGGCCGCAGCGGGTTGGTGCGCAGGTCAAAGATGTGCAGGCCGTACGAGCACGTGTCCGAGCCGACCGAGTAGCCAAAGCCCGTCTCCTCGTGGATAAAGATGTTGTGGCCCGCCCCGTGCTCGGTGTACAAGTAGTCGGGCTGCACCACCTGCAGCGGCCCCGTGGCGCCGCGCAGGCGCGTCAGGTCAAACACCTGGATGCCGTGGCCGGCCACGGCGTCCGCCGTGATGTACGCCGTGGTGCCGTACGTCTTGACGTCGCGCCAGTACGACCGCGCCGAGGCGCCCGGCTGCGACGCGATGCGCACCAGCGGCACCGGCGCGTTCGGGTCGGTCACGTCCACGATGGTCACGCCGTCCGTGAAGGTCACCAGCGCGTACTCCTTGTTCGTCTGCGGGTCCACCCAGCCCCAGATGTCGGACACGTCGCCTCCGCCCTGCATATCGGCAGTGGGCACGCGGCTGAGCATATCCACCTGCCCGCACTTGAACGGCCCCGCCCTGCCAACGCAGGGCGTGGCTGTCGTGGGCAGCGCCTGGCGGCGCGCGGCAGCCTCGGCCTGGCTCTTGTGAACGCGCTCGCGGGAGGCGACAATGCCGGCCATCATGCGCTGCACGTGCTCTGGCCTGTCCTGGCTCACGCGGCAGGCGCCCGTGCAGTGCCGCTCCTCCTGCAGGCTGCCGCTGGAGCACAGCGCCGGCGCGGCCAAGGCCAAGGCCAAGGCCAAGGCCGAGGCGCAGCGTCGCATCCAGTGCATCTCGGACGAGGTGGTCGCGCTTTGCTCGTTCGCTCTCAAGTGCTGCGCAGGCCTTGGCTGGTCCAGCTGCTGGCTGCTTTGCTCGGCGTCGGCAATGGAGGCTGCTGGTGGACTTTTTTTGGGCTCACCGATCGCCCCGACCGACCGAGAAAACCGAAAGCGAAACTCGCCCTTGGTTGAGACCAACGAGGGAGGAAATTGCTGTTTGTTTGCACGTGCTGCTGCTGCTGCTGCTGCTGCTGCTGTGCTTGCTCGTCGTTGCTGGCGCTGCTGACTGACTGACTGACGGTCTGTGACCCTTGGCCTGGAGGACATCGCTCACGAAGGCTGGGCATGCGAGAGGGCACAAACAGGTCCAGCATGTCGCACGCACAAGGCTCACGCCGCTCGGACTGCTGTTGCTTGATTTCAACGACAGCAGCAGCAGCAGGAACAGCAGCAGCAGCACACCTTCGAGCAGCCCTCGGTCGCACCAGGAATCACGACGAGCAAAGGGGGACGGCGGCTCAGGTCTGAGCGCGACACAAAACCTCGTTCGGCCTCAATCGCTGGTCGACGAGTCGCCGGCGCGAGCTGGAGCTCGAGGCCCAGCGCGACGCAGCGCGAGCGAGAGAGCCCGCTCGTGTGTGTTGCAAGCGCGCACTTTCGCTCCGAGGAGCGCGCGACAATTCAGGGCGCACTCCCGGGGAGAAGCACGAGCAGAGAGGGCTGGCCACGGCCGCTCCCCGAGCAAAGCACTGTGTCGGTGTGCAGCTGGCGCACGCCGCTGCTGGAGACCGCGCAGGCACACTTGCCCGCTGGGCCGGCCCCCTCCCGAATGCAGAAGCGGGTCGGAGAGGCCCCGGCCGCGAGGGAGGGAGGGAGGAAAGCTGGACTCGAACCGCAAGATAGAGATCGCCTTCAGGGACCGGTACGTACAGCTGGTGCTCTTCTTACGCACTATGCTTTGGACTTGACGGCCCCAGGTGCAGCGTCTTGCGGACCTGCGCCGCCCTTCTCGAGGTCCCCCGCGCCGCCGCCACCGCCGCCGCGTATGAGGCAAAAGGCGCCTGCCAGCGCCGCGAGAGCCCCGCCGCCCGCGATCATGCCGATGGTCGCGCCCGGGACGCCCTCCGCGCCGTCGCTGTCCTCGGCGGCGCCCTGCAGGTTGCCGTCCTCGGCCGGCTTTGAGGACGACGTCGGCGCGGTCGTGGGGGCCGACGTGGCCTCCCGCGTCGCCGTCGGCTGCGAGCTGGGCAGCGCCGCCGAGCTGGGCGCGGCGCTCGGCGACGCGCTCGGGGCCAAGGTCTGGCCGGCGAAGGTCGGCGAGGAGGTGGGCGAGGGGGTCGGCGGCTGCAGGCGCAGCACGAAGAGGCCGCCCTCGATGTCGGTCACGAGCACGTTGTTGGAGGGCAGGAACGGGTAGTTGCCCCACGAGCCGATGAAGACGGCCGTGGGGCTGTCGGCGAGCTGCGTCTGGAAGAAGCCCACCTCGGGCAGCTGCGTGCCCGTGCCCGCCGTCATGGGCGTGATGTCGTCCACGCGCAGGCCCGACTGGTAGTTGCTCATGTACACGAGGTTGTCCTTGATGAACAGGTTGTGGTCGATGGCCACCGCGGGGGACTGCGAGGTGCCCAGCAGCTTGGGCGCCTGCAGCGAGCTCATGTCGAAGAGGAAGGTCGTGGGGCGCCGCGCCCTGCCACTCTCGTCCAGCTCGTCGTTGACGAGGATGTACTTGTGGTCCGCCGTGAACCAGCCCTGGTGCGTGTAGCGCACGCCCGGGTAGCTGGTCGCCGAGAGGATGGCGCGTTGATGCGCTGCGTGTTGGCGTCCGCGACCGTCTTGTCCGTCACGTCAAACACGCAGCTCGTCCTCGCCGTACGAGACGCAGATCTCGCGGCCCGTGTACGCCGCGTCGGGCCCGGCGTACACGACGCACTGGATGTCGTGCGAGTACCCGCGGCGGTTGCCGGTGCCCTGCGCCGGCGCCTTGTCGTCGTACACGCAGCCCACAAAGGTCGGCCGCAGCGGGTCGGTGCGCAGGTCAAAGATGTGCAGGCCGTACGAGACGTGTCCGAGCCGACCGAGTAGCCAAAGCCCGTCTCCTCGTGGATAAAGACGTTGTGCGCGCTGCCGTGCTCGGTGTACACGTAGTCGGGCCGCACGATCTCCATCGGCCCCGTGGCGCCGCGCAGGCGCGTCAGGTCGAACACCTGGATGCCGTGGCCGGCCACGGCGTCCGCCACGATGTACGCCGTGGTGCCGTACGTCTTGACGTCGCGCCAGTACGACCGCGCCGAGGCGCCCGACTGCGACGGGATGCGCACCAGCACCTGCGGCGCGGTCGGGTCGGTCACGTCCACGATGGCGGTGCCGTCCGCTGCGGTCACCAGCGCGTACTCCTTGTTCGTCTGCGGGTCCACCCAGCCCCAGAGGTCGGCGATATCTTTCAATGTGCCCATAGCCTGCCGCGGCACGCGGCTCAGCATGTCCACCCGGCTGCACCTGAACGGCCCGGCGCGCCCGTTCACGCACGTCGTGCTTTCCGTCGGCAGCGACTGCCTCGAGCCAATCTGCTGCTGCTGCTGCTGCAGCTGCTGCAGCCGCTGCAGCTTTAGCTTTCCGCGAGAGCTGTCAAACCTCTCCATCATGCGCAGTATATACTCGGGCCGCTGGTAGCCCACGCGGCAAGCGCCAGTGCAGTGTCGCTCACCCGCCGCCGCTATCGCCGCGACTGCCACCAAAACCAATGCCAACGCACGCATATTGCCGCGCCCGTTGCAGCTTATGCGCCGCTCCGGCGCTGCTCGACCGCGTCGCTGCCCGCGTGTGCTCGCGCGCCGGTCGAGGCTGCAGACTGACTGACTGACTCAGGTGACTGACTTGACTGACGGCCAGTCAGTCTCAGTCAGTCGGACGACTGGGCAGACCGGTCTCTGCCGTCACGCCAAGACGGCTCGATGACCTCGGCCGCGTCCGCGATGACGTTGGCGACGATGGCCGAGGTCTCTGCGCCGCCCTGAGCCCACTTCCCGGCGCCCCCAAAATTGCCTCCCTCGTGCACGCATTATTGGGACCCGACCGCGGCTCACTCGCGCCCGGTTCGCTTCTTCTCCGCGAGTGCACTCGCGGAGGCTAGAGTTCTGGTTGTACTGTGTAGGTGTGTTGACAGAGTGTGCACTCGTGGAAGCAAGATTGAAGGGACTGTGTGCAGGTGTTGACAGAAGAGGAGATTGGGTTTGAATAGTGATCAGTAGCTCTTGGCCGGCTCGGGTGCGCCGACCATGGAGAGCGACGTGTGGTCCACCGGCGCCTTGCGCTGCTGCGACAGGAACAAGCACAGGCCGCCGGCGAGGAGAGCGGCCGCGCTGCCGCCGGCGATCAAGCCGATGGCCACGGTCGAGAGGCCCTCGGATTCTTCTTCCGCGGCGTCGTCGCCGCTTGTCGAGGGAGCGCTCGAGGGGCGCCTGTGGAGGCGTCGCCATCGGTGTCCTCGCCGGCCGTCGACGGCGCAGCGGACGGCGAAGCGGACGGCGCGCGAGTGATCGTCGGCGCAGTGGACGGCGAAGCAGTATCGGTGTCCTCGCCGGCCGTCGACGGCGAAGCAGTGGGCGAAGCGGACGGCGCGCGAGTGATCGTCGGCGCAGCGGACGGCGAAGCAGTGGGCGAAGCGGACGGCGCGCGAGTGATCGTCGGCGCAGCGGACGGCGCAGCGGTGGGCGGCTCGTAGCTCAGCACGAAGAGGCCGTTGACGATGTCCATGGTGATGATGTTGCCCGAGGGAAAGTAGATGTACGAGGACCACGCGCCCCAGAAGTCGGCGTTAGGGTAGTCGTTGGTCTGCGTCTCAAAGTAGGCGACCTCCTTGAGCTGCGGACCGGTGCCGTCGTACAGCGAGGCGAGCGAGTTGATGCGCAGGCCCGACTGGTAGTTGCTCATGTACGCGTTGTCGCCCTTGATGTACAGGTTGTGGTCGATCGACACCTTGGGCGCGAACGAGACGCCGAGGTACTTGGGGGCCTCCAGGGAGGTGATGTCGAACACGTACGTCATCGTGCGGCGGCCCAGGGTGTACTCGTCACCCTCGTCGTCCACCAGCATGAAGCGCGAGTCCTCGGTGATCCAGCCCTGGTGCGTGAAGGTCACGTTGCCATACCCGCCCGAGACGGAGAGGATCGGAGCGTTGATGAGGACGTTGTTCTCGTCCGTGGTCTTGTTGGTGACGTCGTAGATGACCACGTTGTCCTCGTTGTAGCCAAAGCAGATCTCCTTGCCGGTGTACTTGGTGTCTGGGCCATCGTACACCACGCACTGAAGGTCGTGCGTGTAGCCGACGTTGCTGGCCCAGTCAGCGTTCGGGTCAAGCGGCACCTTGTCTGCCAGGCAGCCGACAAACTCGGGCTTGAGGCGGTCCGTCTTGAGGTCGATGACGTGGAGACCGCCGGCGCACGTGTTGGAGCCGACCGAGTAGCCATAGCCAGTCTCCTCGTGGATAAAGATGTTGTGCGCGTTGCCGTGGGTCTTGTACACAAAGTCGGGCTCGACCTCGATGATGCCGCTGCCGGGCACGTACGTGCGCGTGCGCTCCAGGTCGAGCACCTGGATGCCGTGGCCGGCGATGCCGTCCGCGACCACGTACGCCGTGTTCTCGTAGACCTTGACGTCGCGCCAGTAGGTCGTGCGGGTGTAGCCAGGCTCCGACTCCATGCGGTACATGACCTCGGGCGCCGTCGGGTCGGTGACGTTGACCACGGCCAGCATGTCGATGAGCAGGGCAAGCGCAAACTCATCGCCCGACTCGGGGTCTGTCCAGCCCCAGATGTCGGAGCCGTCGTACGGCACAGCACCAGCACCGCTGCCCATGTCCGAGCCGAGCTCGAGGGCAGACACGCGGCTGAGCATGTGCACGTCCTTGCACGGCCAGGTGCCGGCGGCCATGCCGTCGATGCACCTGGCCGGGCCAGAGGGCAAGGCCGCCTCGACCTCCTTGCGCAGTTCGCCGTACTGGGCCTGCGCCGCCTGGCGCTTGGTTGCGATCATCTCCAGCATGTTGGCCGCCTTGCGGGAGGACCCAGGCACGGCGCAAATGCCGGTGCAGGTCTCATCCTGCGCCTGCATGGCGCTAAGCGCCGCCGCGATCGCGAGGGTGGTCTTCATCTTGCCTTTTTATCGTTTCGGTTCTGCCATCATCGTTTCTCAATCAACGCCAGTGCCGCGCAGGTACAGGCGACCTACCACCTCGATACACCCTCCGCGAGCAGCCCGCGCTTGTTCCAGGCATTAGCAGGCAGGCGATCAGGCAGGCATCGGAGTTGGCATCAGCAGGCATCGGCAGGGCAGGCACGTGTGTTGCGGTCTGACGGTGTGAGCTCGGGGAGACCCGGACTCGCCCGAGGGTGAACGCTTGCAGTCGTCGTCGTCATCGACTTCCCACGTGGTGTCGACTGACGAGGCACAGCCTTGCCGCTCTCCGCGAACAGAGACGGACGGACAGTCGGACGGTGTCTCCCCAGATCACAAAAAACGAAGACGAAAAACGAGGAACCGAAACGTGAGCTCGTTTCGCCACGGCTTCTCGTCGGCCTCGGACTAGCCTCATTGCGACTCGACCGCATGCATGCAAATCGCGTCCGGGTCGTTTTTCTTTCGTCTCTCACTCGTTTAGAGTGCATGGGCAGAGGTGGGATAGGTGCTGTGTGCGTGGGCGGGCAGGTCGTCACCCGAGAGGCGGATTTGAATAGTGCTGGGTCCGCCTTCAGACGAGTTGAGCCGCTTTGGAGATAATCAAAGACAAGCGACGCGATGATTCGAGAGCGGTGTGAGGACAAGGCCGATTGAGGACCGGCCTGGGCACCGCATGGCACGACTTGGCGGCGGGCGAACGTCCTGAAGGTCTGCGACATCAGACCTGTAAAAGCCAGCCGGCCGGCCGGCCTGGACCATCAGAGACTCCAAAGCTGCAGCTGGTCGATTCGACGCTGGCCGGTTTCTGCTGCGCGTTCTTTTGGTTGCAACTGTACGCGCATCAGCGGTGCCCTGGTCACGTTTGCGAACACCAACGAGCGTCAGCAGCGAAGAGGGGGCTGGTCCCAGCCAGCCCGGCTCTCAGCGTGTGGCGCTTTGGCGAAAGCAAGCCCCTGCTGGCCGTGCTGGGCTTGCCCGCAGGCGAGTTGTCAGCAGGTGCACGAACAAGGGGTGGACCTGATTGAGGCGCTTGATGACGCGACCGTACTGGCACTATATGGTGTGCGCTCGCGCCAGTTGCTTGCTTGCTGCTCGTTTCTGCGTTTGGTGTTTGGGGGGTGGCAGGAGCGGGCTCTTCTCGCTCCACTCGGTCAGGAAGAACACGGCCCAGCCGGCCGCAGAACGAGCCCGGGCAGAACAGCAACTAGCAGCAGCAAGCCGCCGCCGCCGCCGCCGCCAGCGTACGTGTCGCGAGAGATGCCGAGCGTTTCCTCTTGGGCGATCGCCGCACTGTGCGCCTCAAGCGCCGCGGCGCAGCGCGCGGTGCCCGAGGCCTGCACGGGCGCATGCCTCGCCGGGCCGAGCTCGCCCGCCGCGAAGACCATGAAGGAGCGCGTAACGGCGTCGCGCGTGGCCGCCGAGGCGCTGTACGGTGCACGTCGCAGCAACGCGACGGCCGACCTGCCAACCGGGTTTGAGCCCTGCGTGGACGGCATGGCCGGCGGCGTGTTTCCATGCGACAACCTGGACTTGCTGCCGCGTGTCGCTGGAGCTGGGGTCCAAGAACCCGGACAAGCCGTACGACGGCTCTGACATCTGGGGCTGGGCCGACCCCGAGACCGGCGACGAGTTTGCGATCAGCCTCACGATCGAGTCCGCCGTGATCGTGAACGTGACCGACCCGGTCGCGCCGGTGCCCATGTTCCGCATCGCCTCGCGGCCCGGGTTCGAGGCCACCGACTACTGGCGCGACGTCAAGGTGTACAAGAACACGGCCTACATCGTGGCGGACGAGATCCCGGACCACGGCATGCAGATCTTCGACCTGGAGCGCACGCGGACGTACCAGGCCGGCAGCGGGCTGCTCGAGGCGGAGCCCGACTTTGTGTACATGGGCCAGGAGGAGTCGCACAACATCTTTATCAACGAGAAGACGGGCTTGGGTACCTCATGGGCGGCAACCGGTGCACCGGCGGCCTGCACATCGTAGACCTCAAGCAGGACCGCCAAGCCCGAGTTTGTCGGCTGCCTGGCGGACGCGATCCCTTACAACAGCGTGGAGACGCCCGGCATGAAGCGCATCGGGTACGCGCACGACGCGCAGTGCGTCGAGTACCAGGGGCCCGACGCCAATTACACGGGCCGCGAGATCTGCGTCGTCTACGGCGAGGACCAGGTCATCGTCTGGGACGTGACCAACAAGACGGTGGCCGTGACGATGGAGCTGTCGGCCGCCGAGCTGCTCTCCGAGTCGATCTACCCGGGCCGCGCGTACACGCACCAGGGCTGGTTCACGGAGGACCAGCGGTTTGTGCTGGTGGGCGACGAGAGCGACGAGGTGGGCACGGCGTCGGCGGCGCGCACGGCGATCTTCGACATGGCCTCGCTGACCGCGCCCAAGCTGGTGGGCATCTCCATCGGCGAGACCACCTCGATCGACCACAACCTGTACGTCAAGGGCGACCTGGCCTACCGAGCAACTACCAGTCGGGCCTGCGCATCGCCAAGCTGGACTCGCTGTACGCCGGCGCGGGCGCGCAGCTCAAGGAGGTCGCCTTCTTCGAGACGCAGACCAACGACTACCCGGAGGCCGCCTTCTGGGGTGCGTGGTCCTCGTACGTCTACTTTCCCTCGGGCAACATCATCACCATGGACATCGTCAACGGCCTCTTCGTCCTGCGCTACACGGGCAACTCCACCGCCTCGCCCAGCGCGGCCCCGTCGCAAGCGCCCTCGACGCAAGCGCCGACCTCGGCGCCGACGGAGGAGCCAAGCTCCACCGCAGCCGGGGCCACTGCCGGCGTCATCGTCGCCGCCGCGGTCGTGGCGGCCCTCGCGGTGGCCAAGCACTTTTGCTGCGACAGATCGCGCGCCGCCAGCGACATCGAGGCGGGCAAGGCCGCCCTGCACGACGAGGGCACCGCCTGAGTTCCCTCACTCGCGGCAGCGCTGTCTCAGACAGCCGCAGCCTTTCAAAACCACAAGCCCGTTGCATGCATGCATGCAACACACCTGAAGTTGCAACACAACACATGTTGTTGCAACACACCCGTTGTTGCAACAGTTGCAACACGATGAAAAGGAAAGGTGTGGCTGGCTGCTGCCGACCGACCGAAGAGAGAGAAGCCACAAAAAAAACAAAAAAAAAGAAGAAGAAGCGAAACCAGGCGACTCCCACGAGTTCAACATTGGCCGACCGCACTGCGCGCTGCGCAGTGACGCGTCTGGCCGAGCGCAAAAAATTGGTGCTCGCCCAAAGACCGCGACGACCCGCGGTCCGTTATTATCTCACACCGTCTCCCTCCTTGGCCTCCCCTTCAGAATAACGGGGATTCGCGCGCACCGGACCACGCGGAGCGTTCATTCCGCGGCGGTTGTTGCGACACCTGCCGCGCGCACGAGCACCGCCAAGTTCAGGAACTGTCGTCAGATGTCCGACGTGCCGTCCCGCGGTCCCAGGTCATCGCCTGACTGCGTCGTGTGAGTGGCGATGACTGCGGCCAAGGTCTTCGCGATGACGGCCTGCTCGGCGCTTGCTTTCCGCTTTTCCAAGGGTGTGCGCGCGCCCTCGGTCTCGCCGCCCACCCTTCGTGCAAACGAGCACAGCGCCGCGAAGAAGAGAAATCGAAGAGGCAGCACAGCGAACACAGAGCACGGCCTTCCTGCTTCTTCCAGGCGCAAAAGAAGAGCAAGCCGTGCACCCTCCCCCCTCCCTCCCCCCTCTTGGGATGAAAGGATCAACGCCGTTTCAACCACTGTTCTTGCAACGCCGCCGTCGGTGCCAAACACCTGCGCCAGCCTCCGAGCGGAACACGAGCAGCAGGCGTGAGAGCCCGTGCGCGCCAAGAGTCGTCGTTGCTGTCAGTCAGCCGCGAAGAAGTCCGCGAAGAGGCTGAAAGGCGTGGCGCTTGTCTCAATTTTTCGTGCCAATGCATGCGCTGCCATCGTCGCGGCGGCAGCTGGGCGGTGGGGGCAAGCGGGCGACAGCCTCGCCCAGGCTGTGCTCGTTCGTTCATGAAGAGCAAAATTTTGTGACCCTGGGCTCACCTCGGGTCGGTCGGCGGACTGCTTTGCCGCTCGGGCTGGCTGCTTGCTGTCTGGAGGTAGGACCTTCGTGTGCTGCTCGGAAAACAGGGCGTGGGCGTCTCTCCAGGACAGTGGAGTTTGGCCTGCAGGAGCAGCCAGTGTGCGGGCGATCGATGTGGGACACTTGCCACAGGCGCAGTCAGGAGAGACGCGCACACGGCAGCGGCACAAAAGGGCATTTTTGTCCTCGGGAACAACAGGTGGAGCTGGCAAACCGATCGGGCCTGGTGCCGAGCCAACCAAACCCGAAACCAAAAGCAGCAGCAGCAGCAGCAGCAGAACAACATTATGAAGATCACCCTCGCGATCGCAGCGGCGCTTAGCGCCATGGCGCAGGCGCAGGATGAGACCTGCACCGGCCTTTGCGCTGTGCCAGGGTCCTCCCGCAAGGCGGCCAACATGCTGGAGATGATCGCAACCAAGCGCCAGGCGGCGCAGGCCCAGTACGGCGAACTGCGCAAGGAGGTCGAGCGGCCTTGCCCTCCGGCCCGGCCAAGTGCATCGACGGCATGGCCGCCGGCACCTGGCCGTGCAAGGACGTGCACATGCTCAGCCGCGTGTCTGCCCTCGAGCTCGGCTCGGACATGGGCAGCGGCGCTGATGCTGTGCCGTACGACGGCGCCGACATCTGGGGCTGGACAGACCCCGAGTCGGGCGACGAGTTTGCGCTTGCCCTGCTCATCGACATGCTGGCCGTGGTCAACGTCACCGACCCGACGGCGCCCGAGGTCATGTACCGCATGGAGTCGGAGCCTGGCTACACCCGCACGACCTACTGGCGCGACGTCAAGGTCTACGAGAACACGGCGTACGTGGTCGCGGACGGCATCCGGGCCACGGCATCCAGGTGCTCGACCTGGAGCGCACGCGCACGTACGTGCCTGGCAGCGGCATCATCGAGGTCGAGCCCGACTTTGTGTACAAGACCCACGGCAACGCGCACAACATCTTTATCCACGAGGAGACTGGCTATGGCTACTCGGTCGGCTCCAACACGTGCGCCGGCGGTCTCCACGTCATCGACCTCAAGACGGACCGCCTCAAGCCCGAGTTTGTCGGCTGCCTGGCGGACAACGTGCCGCTCGACCCGAACGCCGCCTGGGCGGACAACGTCGGCTACACGCACGACCTCCAGTGCGTGGTGTACGACGGCCCAGACACCGAGTACACCGGCAAGGAGATCTGCTTTGGCTACAACGAGGACAACGTGGTCATCTACGACGTCACCAACAAGACCACGGACGAGAACAACGTCCTCATCAGCCCCGATCCTCTCCGTGTCGGGCGGGTACGGCAACGTGACCTTCACGCACCAGGGCTGGATCACCGAGGACTCGCGCTTCATGCTCGTGGACGACGAGGGTGACGAGTACACCCTGGGCCGCCGCACGATGACGTACGTGTTCGACATCACCTCCCTGGAGGCCCCCAAGTACCTCGGCGTCTCGTTCGCGCCCAAGGTGTCGATCGACCACAACCTGTACATCAAGGGCGACAACGCGTACATGAGCAACTACCAGTCGGGCCTGCGCATCAACTCGCTCGCCTCGCTGTACGACGGCACCGGTCCGCAGCTCAAGGAGGTCGCCTACTTTGAGACGCAGACCAACGACTACCCTGACGCCGACTTCTGGGGTGCGTGGTCCTCGTACATCTACTTTCCCTCGGGCAACATCATCACCATGGACATCGTCAACGGCCTCTTCGTGCTGAGCTACGAGCCGCCCACCGCTTCGCCCACCGCTGCGCCGACCACCACGGTCGTGGCGCCCCCGACCCCGGAGACCCCTGAGAGCTCGGGCGTTGGCGCTACCGTCGGCGTTCTCGTTGTCGGCGCCCTCTCGCTGGCCGCTATCGCCGCCGTCTTCGTGATCCGCAAGCGCGCCGGCGACCAGGAGGCCGTGTCGTACGTCGGCGAGAAGTCGGCCGCCGTCGACGAGTCCGTCTAAGCAAGCCAAGCAAGCAAGCGCGCTCGACTCATTAATCAACAACAAGCGATGTTCTCCCATGTGTCACTCCTACATCAGCCGGCCTCCTCGCCGTCCGCCGCTTGCTCGAGCTCGTGACTGAGCTTGCTCGAGCTCGTGATTGAGCTTGCTCGAGCTCGTGACTGAGCTTGCAGCGCTTACATCTCGGCCGCCGCCAGGGACCGCTTGTTGAGCTCTGGGGGCAGCTCCCTGCGCTTGACGCGGCACAAGACCGCCGTCGCCGCCGCCGCCGCAAGGACCACGGCCGCGCAGCCCCCCCCGCGATGCCGGCGATGCCGGCCGTGGACAGGAGCGCGGCGGCGCGTCATCCGCGGCCGCGTCGGGCTCGCGGTTGGCCCGCTCGTGGGCTGGTTGGCGGCCACCGGCCCGGGGCTGCCGCTCGGGCTCGGCGTGGGCGCCGGCGTCGACCAGGCCGCCGGCGGGGCGGTCTGCGGCGACGCGGTCGGGCCAGGCGTTTAGCGCCGGCGGACTGCTCGCGCAGGACGGACAGGCCGCCGGCCATGTCGTTGACGACCAGGTTGCCCGAGGGAAAGTAGACGTAGCTCGAGAAGGCGCCGCCGAATCGCGCCACCTCGTCGACGCCGCGCACCGTGTCGAAGAAGGCCACCTCGTCGAGCTGCGTCGCGCCGTCGCGCATCATCGCCGACAGGTCGTTGACGCGCAGCCCCGCGCGGTAGTTGGACATGTACGCCTTGTCGCCGCGCACGTAGAGGTTGTGGTCGATGGCCACCTCGGGCGACAGTGACACGCCCATGAACCGCGGCTCGGTCAGCACGGTCACGTTGAACAGGTAGGTCTTGGTCCGCTCCGCGCGGCCGGTCTCGTCCAGCTCGTCGTCCAGCAGCAGGAAGCGCTGGTCCTCGGTGAGCCAGCCCTGGTGCGTGTACGCGGCGCCATTGTACGGCGTGGAGGACACCACGGCGGCCGAGAGCAGCGCGGCCGAGCTGCCGGCGGCTACCTCGCTCTTGTCCGAGACGTCAAAGACCACCACCCGGTCCTCGTTGAACGCGAAGCACAGCTCCCGCCCGGCGAACCTGGCGTCGGGGCCCGAGTATACCACGCACTGCGCGTCGTGCGTGTACCCGCGGCGGCTGGGCTGCTGTCGCCCAGCAGGCCGTCCGAGACGCAGCCCACGAAGGCCGGCCGCAGGCGGTCCTGCCGCAGGTCGACGACGTGCAGGCCGCCCAAGCAGGTGTCCAGCCGACGGCGTAGGCGAAGCCCGTGGCCTCGTTGAGCACGATGTTGTGCGCCGCGCCGTGCTCGCGGTACACAAAGTCGGGCTGCAGCGCCGGCAAAGTCGGCCAGGCCGCGCAGCCGCTCGAGGTCGAACACCTGCATGCCGTGGCCGGTGATGCCGTCCGCGACCACGTACGCCGTGTTGGCGAACACCTTGGCGTCGCGCCAGGCCGACTCGCCGCCGCGCTCGGACATCATAAACGCCAGCACCTTGGGCCGGAACGGCGCGGTCACCTCCACGAACGCCGTGCGGTCCACCTGCAGCGACAGCGCGAACTCGCGCCCCGAGGCCGGGTCGGTCCAGCCCCACACGTCGGACCCGGTGTTGCCCAGCTCGCGCACCGGCACGCGAGCGAGCAGGTCGACGCCGCGGCACCGGTACCCGCTGGCCGACCCGCCCGCGCAGACCGCGCCCGCCGTGGGCAGCGCGTCGGCCGCAGACTCGCGCAGGCCGGCGCGCAGTTCTTCGCCGCGGCGCAGCATATCGCGCACGAACGCAGCGCTGGTGCCGCGCTGGCACAGCCCCTCGCAGCGCCGCGCCGCCGCGGCAGAAGCAGCGTCCGAAGGCGCCGCGCAAAAGGAGGCTGCGGGCCGCAGCAGCGATCGCGAGGCGCGCCGCTCGGACCATATGCCGCCGCGGCCGCTTTGGGCTCACGTCAGACGTCAGTCAGCGTGATTCTGCGCCGCAACATCAAGGTCTCGAGCTCGAGCTAGCTCGGAGCTTGAGAGAGCGGTCGAGGCTTCGTCCGATATGGGCGTCACCAAGCGCCCAAGGAACGCGAGAGCAGCAACAAGGACCGCAGCCGCCAAGTCATCGTCCCGCTGACGGCGCGGCCAGCCCCTGACTCGAGTTGATAGCTGCGCCTCGCCAAGCGTTCAGTCCCAGTGCAAAGCGATGCTCCTCGTTTGGCTCAGACCGCGCTGGCAGCTGAGCGTAGCGGCCTCGGCGCGCGCTAGAGGACGCCAGCGCTGGCAACAAGATGCCGAGCTGGATGGAGCGCGGTGCTTGGTGGCCGGCGCAGGCGATGGGCAAGAGGGCAACAGGACGCAGGTTTGGAGGTCTCGAGAGCCGCAATAGAGGCCCCCGCGAGACGCTGTGGTTCAGGTGGCGCAGTGTCTGCGAGCGCCAGCCTTTCGTCGCGCAGCGCGCTGCGTGAGAGCGACGACACCACAGGCCCACAGCGACTCCTCGTCAGCGGCCTGCGCATTCCCGATGGATGCAACGCCACGCCACGCCCTGGCCCGGGTCGAGCGCCTCTAGCGCGCACTGCTCGCCGAGGCTGCTGCTGAGCCGCACGCCGAGCTCGTCCGCGCCGCGGCAACCGGCGGTGGCGCCCAGCCGCGCAAGCCGTCGCCCAGCACCAACCGGTCGCGCAGCGTGGGGCCCCGCGGCGTGTGTCCCACTCTGCAGCCACCGAAGCAGCTCGATCAGCGGTCGACGAGACGTGCACCGCGAGTGGCGAGGGCTGTTCGTCGCAGCACAAGCCGAGGCCGTCTCGCGCGAGGCGCATAATGGCCCAAGTCGGCGCCGCCGGCAGCGCAACCTCGCGGACGGCGCGTGCTGCCACGAGTGCCGTAGCTTGTCGCGCGCGACATGCCGCGGCCAGGGCTTGCTCCCGCTGCACTCCGCGCTCGCAGCGCTCGCTTCAGGCTCGCGGCAAAAGCTCGTCAATGACCCTTTTGTCCCCCCGCGGCTTGCGCTCAGTCAAGCACACGTGTGCAAGACCACACCTCACGGCCGAGAAAAGGATGAAGAGAGGATCCAGATTGACTTGGTGCACAGACTCGTGCATGGACTTGTGCATGGGCTTGTGCATGGGCTTGTGCATGGGCTTGTGCATGGGCTTGGGTGAGATGGAGGAGAAGTTTGCGCCGCGAGGGTGAATCGCGACTGGCATGTTCCTTGCCAATGAGCCGCGTGGTGGCTCATCGTGTGGCATGGAATTGGTGGCTGCTGCGATCCTCTTCTGCACACACACACACACATGTCAAGAGTGGAGAGACTGGATTCTTCCGGCGCGGATGTGTGCTCAAGCAGCGGCCATCTGTTTCTCGTACGTCCGGACTGAAAGTGTCTCTGCTTGGCGTTTACAAGTATGCAAAGTCGGCGTCACCCCTCCGCGTGCAACCTGCTTGTTGCCTAGGATTCTTATGGTCCCCGCTAAGGCCCCACGAGACATTGTGCAGGCGGTCGCTAATGCAGACCCACTTCAGGGAGTGGCGGGGCGCGGGAGCAAGCAAAGGCGGGCGACGACCCGGACGCGCTCAACGAGGACGATGAAGCTCTTCACGCTCGCCGCGCTCGTCTCGGCCGCCATGGTGCAGGCGCAGAGGCTGGCGCAGAGGCAGGCCCAGGCGCAGTGCGACAAGATCATTGACGGCAGCTGCATCTTTTCGGACGAGGCCACCACTGTCGATGCTGTGTTCGGCGATGAATTCGGACTCGTTTTGTGGCGGAGGGCGCAACGTCATGGGTGACATCGGCGCTCCTGATCCCTTTTCGTTCGGGGAGAGAGTTCTAGTACCGCTTGCCCAAACTTTGACGCCATCTTGGCGGCCGCATGCCCGCTCATTGGCGACGATCTGCTCTACGTCGAGCATGATTCGTCGAGTGTTTATGGCGTGAGGAATGACAACGGCGACGATATTTCACGATCAAGTTCGGCACGAGCGAGCTCGGCACTGTGTCGGCTTCCAGCTGTCTCGGGCTTCCTGTTGGCTACGAAGTGGACATGACTTTCGTTGCGTTCAGCTGGCGCACGCTGCCCCTGGAGCGCTACACAACACCACCGGGCTCCTTCCTGCTCCGCTGCAACGGCGACGGCACCGCTCCGACCGTCTACGCGGTCGAGCGTTCCGTCGGCGCGGCGACGGGCCCGGATCAGCTCTCTTTGCCGGAAAGGCTGGCCTTCCTGGCCACCGTGCGCGAGGGTCTCGTCACGGAGCTGGGCCTGCCGTTCGACTACTCGGTCACCAACTCGATCCCGCAAGATACGGATCGTGTCATCGTGGGCCGCCGGACCAACACCAACACCGGCAACACCTTTGTTGTGTACGACGACTTTGACGGTGGCTCCAGCCCAGGATACCTGGACGCGCGCACCTTCACGGCTGAGGAGCCTGGGTTCTTCTGCTACCTCGGTTTTGTTGGTGGAGTCCATCATCCGAGTGTCTGTCTCAAGCTGGACACGGACGACGAGGCGCTGTGCACCCGCTCGGATCTGTCGCAGAAGACCGGCAAGCTCAAAACGTTCTACGGTGACAACCGCTACTTCGTGGTCGATGGGTGTTGTACGGCGGCACCGGCATTCACGCCAATTTTGCGGGTGTCTCCAACCAGGCCAACAACGCCAAGAACTTTTGCGTTTTCGTGACCGCGAGCGAGCAAGTCAAGGCCCTCAACACCGACGTCGCTGTCGGCTGCGCGTCGGCCCTGCCGACACTCAATGACGAGGAGGCGTCGACGTTTGCTGATTCCGTCCAGGTCGCGAGCCTCTTCAAGGCGGACATGACAATCAGAGTTGGTGGGACTGCTAATGATTTCCAGGGCCTTCCCCCGAATACCGGGTTGAACGTCTTCCGCACGGGCAACGGGGCTGGCGAGAGCATCAGGAATGGCTTTGACACGGGCAACAACTACCCGCGGCTCGATCTCTTCCGACGGACGACGAGACGAGGGCTTCCGCTCGGCTCACGTACAAAACCGGTGATGATTCCTACTACACGTGCAAGGCCGAGACCATCGCTTTTGGCGCCAACGGTGCCTCCGCGACCATTTCGCTCAGCATCGAAGCCAGGCCGATGGTGTTTTCTTCAGTGGCTTTGGCCTCGATGGCGAGGTGCGGTGCGTGGGCGAGTCTGCCTACGAGCTGATGGCCCTGCCCGACGGCGACTCTGCGCAGCCCATCCAGCTTCCCGCCTTCGGAGCTATCTACCCTGGCATCATCTACACGGCCTTCGACATCAAGTACTTTCGCCCGACCACTGCGGCCCCTCCTGCGTCGCCCTCCACCACCCCGACTGAATTGCCGAGCGCCTCGCCGACTCGGGCCGCTACTCCAGCGCTCTCGGCTTCACCACGGCGGCTGCGACGGTCGGCAAAAACCGCTCCGTGACAAAGCTCGTTGAGCTATGATGACCGGCTCAGCAACGACTTGCAAGGTCTACTTGAGGTAGCATGGTTCGACGTGGAGGAGGTCGCTCACTGTGTGCTCTGACTGTGTTGCTCGTCAATCAGACCTGAACGCGGAATGAGTCAGAAGACAGACCTGGACGCAGACTGCATCGGCACTTGCGCCAAGAATTGTGCAAGGCAGTGGAGGAGGACGATCGAGCAAAGCGCGGCGAGGATGGCGGCCAGCAAGCCCAGCAAAGCCTTCAGCAGGGTCTGCCGCTTTGGCGCGCCTGTCCGCTCGCAGATCACTCTGCTTGCGGTCGTGGCGCTGATACTGGTGGCCCTCCTCGCGCTGGAAGCCCCTCAGCGAGCGCCCGAGACGGTCGCAGTGGCGCTAAAGCAGCACTCGCGCGTCCGGTCGCCGCCCACTTCGTCGTCGACGTCCATGGCAGCGGCTACTGCCTCGAGGTCGTCGGCGACAACGACTGCCTCGAGGTCTGGCGAGGCAGGTGAGACGGCAGGTGGGACGTGGCCCGACGAGCCCGACGCAGTGCTCTGGCAGCAGCCGTGGGTCGTGCCAGATGTGCCGAGCGGCGGAGAAGGCGACGACTGGTGGGCGACCATGGCCGGACTGCAGGTGCTCGACAGCCAGGCCGAGCCGGCGCACGTGATGCCGGAGGGCGACGTGGTGATGGGCGCCGTGCTGATGAGCAAGAAGCAGCTGGACGTGTACCTGGAGTGGCGACCCAAGTGCCTGACGCGGTACCTGTGCCCAGCGCCGGAAGGCTTTGAGCGATGCTCGTGGTGCGGTGGAGGCCAATGCCTGCACGGCACGCTGCAGACGAACGGCGGCATCGTGCGCGGCAGCCGCGTCGAGATAAAGCCCTTCGAGCACGCGAACGACGCGGCCGCCGCCTTTGGACGCAGCCACATGCGGAACCGCAAGGTGCAAATGTACCCGCTGATCTTCTCGTGCAAGCTTGCGGCGCCGGTGCCCATGCACGTGGCCGGCGTGTTCACACTGGCGTGGCCAGTCAACGACTCGCCCATCGATCTCGTGCTGTCCAACGCGCTCACACGGCGGCCGCCCGTGGCCCCCGAAGGCTCGGCCGCCGTGTGCGGTCGCGCGGGCTTTGGCGACGTGAGCGGAGGCAGCCTCGTGGCCCTGAGCGAGTACTACCGGTACCACGGGTTCGAGACGGTGTACTCGTACCAAGCGGGGTCCATGACCTGGCTGGACCCCGTGCGTCTGGAGATGTACCGGCGGCAGTTGGCGCTCGAGGACGGCAAGGCGCTGCGGGTGATCGACCTCCGCAACCACCTCAACCGGCTGTACGGCGGCGCGCACGACTTTGCGCTGCTGACGTCCAAGTCGGTCGGGCAGATGTGGGTCAAGTTCGACTGCCAGCTGCGTGCGAGGCGCGACGGCCACGCCTGGGTGCTGCACACGGACCTGGACGAGTACGTCTTCCCCGGGATCGACCTGATCAAGGAGCGCGACCCGGCCACGCCGCTGGTTGGCAAGATGATCGAGCTTGCCGGCGGGATGATGGGCGTCAGCCTCGGCGCGCTCAACACGGACTGCGACGAGGACGTCCACGCCGGCGTCGCCTGGCCGCTCGAGCGCAACGCGAGCGAGACGCGGTGGCGCGCGTTCATGCGCCGCGTGGCCGATAAGCACGTTCGCGAGGAGTACCCGAACGCGGCCAACGTCTTTGCGCGAGCAGGCCCAACAAGGCGCCGTACTGCGATAAGGACGGGCACGCAGACGACGGCAAGTCGAGCTGCAACTATCACTTGGTGCTGCGCGGCTCGGGTACGCGCAAACTGTTCGTCCGGTCGACCATGGAGCCGCAGTCATCCGCGTGCACGAAACCTCGCGCGCCGTGGGCGGCCGCATGCGCAACCTGGACGTGGACGTGCTTCACCACCGCCACTACCGCTGCGTCAACGTGCGCTCCACGCCGCAGCGCGCGATGAACGCCATCTCGTCGATCTGAGAGTGCTCGCCGCTCCTGGCCGAGGCGCTCCAAGACGCGGCAGGATGGCCGCCACGGCGTCAAGCCGATGCTCGGCCGCGGCTTGGCCTGGTCCGGGCATCGATCAGCAACCTGTCGAAGACAACAAGATCTTAAATGTGTTGGTTGTCTGCTGCTGCTGCTGCTGCTGCTGCTGCTGCTGCTGCTGCTGCTGCTGCTGCTGCTGCTGCTGCTGCTGCTGCTGCTGCTGCTGCTGCTGATGATGATGATAAGAATGATGATGATGATGATGGGGTGCATCATGTGGCAGAGCTTCTCTTCGTGCTTGTTCGCAGCATCATGAGCGCCAGCAGCACTTTGACGCGTGGATGTGGTCGAGTATCATCATCATCATCATCATCATCACCTTGCCATCGCCAGGCTCCTTGATGCGATTTCGCGTCGAGCAGAAGTAGAAGGAATTGGAGAAGGTCGCGATGGCGGAGGCGGCGGTGGCGGTGGGCGGGCTGGGCGTGGGCGAGCGCGAGCCTCCGGCGGTGGCACGGGTACGACGCGTTCACGGCGGGGCAGCAGGAGGCCGTCGAGGCGGTGCTCGGCGGTCGCGATGCAGCCGTCTTCTGGGCGACCGGCGCGGGAAAATATCTTTGCTATCAGCTGCCCGCCCTGCACGCGAACCGCACCGCGCTGGTGGTGTCGCCGCTGATATCGCTCATGCAGGACCAGGCCAACCAGCTCAGCTCCACGCCACGCGGTGCCAGCGACCTCGCCGTCGTGCTCGGCTCGGCCGAAATGCGCTCGGATGACCGCGAGCGAGCCCTCCGCGGCGAGTACCGCGTGGTCTTCGTGAGCCCCGAGCTCCTGGTGGGCAGCGGCAGGCTGCTCGCCGTCGCGCAGTCGCCGCTGCGGCGGCAGCTGGTGGTGGTCGCGGTCGACGAGGCCCATTGCGTCAGCGATTGGGGCCACGACCTTCGCAAGGACTACCGCGGCCTTGGCCAGGTGCGCGAGGAGCTCCTCGAGGTGCCGCTGCTGGCGCTCACCGCGCCGGCCTCGCCGCGCGTGCAGCAGGACGCGCTCGGCCAGCTCGGGGTGCACCGCGACCCGCTGGTCAACGCCGCGAGCTTGGACCGCGCCAGCCTGCGGCTGGAGGTGCGCCGCGAGAGCGGCTGGGACGCAGACATCCGCATGGCAGGCGACCTCATCCTTCGGCTGGCAAGGCGACGCCGCGCACGCCGACGTCGCGGACGGCGCCACCATCGTCTACTTGAACGACGTCGACCGCGCCCACGCCGCCCTTGCCGCCCGACCGGCGAGCAGCCCGACCGGCGAGCAGCGGCGTGGGCGTGGTCACGTACCTCGGCGAGCTCGACCTCGGCGCCCGCAAGGACCTGCTGGGCGCGGCGCAGGTGGTGGTCGCGAGGGGCCATTGGCATGGGCATCGACAAGGCCAAGGTGCGGCGCGCAGTGCACGACTTGGTGGAGCATGTCGCCATGACGCAGGCCGAGCTCGAGCTTGGCTGCCGGCGGCGGCCACGGCGCCGCCGGCCGCGGGCGGCGCGGCGAGGGAGGGCGACGATGCGGCTGCCCGCGGCCTTCACCGCCGCGGCCGGCGTGGCGGCGCCAGACCCTGGGCCGGCGAGGCATGGCGAGGCGCGGCCGTGGAAGCGGTCCTCGCGGCCGCGCAGGACTCGGGCAAGCCCGTGCAGGTCGGCACGGTGCGCGGGCGCCTGCTGACGGCGCTGCGGCATGGCCTGGAGGTCAACGTGGCGAGGGTGGCGCAGGAGGCCGAGCCGCCCGTCAAGGAGGAGCGGCAGGCCGTGCAGCAGGCGCTCGAGTCGCCCGGGCAGAGCGTGGAGCCCGGTCCTGCGGCGAGGGAGGGCCTCACGCGCAAGGAGATCGTTATGGCGTGCTCGCAGCCGAACTGGTCGTGGTCGAACGCTGCGAGCAGCTCGAGACCATGCATGACGTTTCTCTCTCGGGCCTGGAAGTGACCATCCCGGACGTGCTCTTTCGGCCGCAGCCGCCCTCCGCTGCAAGCTCCACCGCGCTGGCTCTGGCCTGCAAGGCCACGCTCGGCCGTCTCGCAGGCGGCTTTGGCGGCGGCCTCCTTCTCCGCCAACTGCCTGCTCTGCGTAGCGTTGATGGCACGCTCGAGCTCGATATCCACGAGCCGGCGGACGCGAGACAAGCCGCAGAGCTCGAGGCCACGCTGGCAGAGCAGGCCGCGCAGCGCGTGTACTCGCTGCAGGACCTCGACGCCGTCCACCTCCTCCGTCGCGACGCAGGTGGCGCGAGCGCGGGCGGAGCGCCGTGAGGGCGCGCTGCAGGTGGCCGAGTGCGGCAGCCTGACGAAGCTCGGCCACGGCCTGGTCAGCGCTGCTGCTATCGCCGTTAGTAGCTGCCCACGCTTAGACGGCTTGCCGCGCACGCGCACGCGCACGCGGTCCAGCTCGGTCTCCAGCTCGGTCTCCAGCTCCACCGCCTGCTCGGGCTGTGGCGTGCACAAGCAAAGGCAACAGGCGGTCGAGCAGCAGCAGCAGCATCGGCGTGCGGCAGAGCGATACGTCGCCCTCGTGGGCGTTCGCGGTCTGCAAACCGTGCAGCTGAGCTTGTCGTGCGTGTCCGACTGCCCAAGCCTCGAGCGACTCGTCCTAGAGGGCGTCAAGCCGCGCGGCGAGGTGCAGATAACACAGTGCGAGGCGCTGCGTCGCATTGACGTGCTGCGGCCGCTGTCGCCGTTCGCTCTGCGGCTGGCCGACTTGCCGCGCCTAGACGAGTTGCCAGCGGAGGTCAAGCCTTTGCACAGCCTCTTCCTTGAGCGGCTGGGCATCCGCAGCGTCTGCACGAGCAATCAGGGCCCTTGGCGATGTCTTCGCGTGGTCGACTGCGGCCAGCTAGACGTCCTGCAGGTCGCCCGCCAGCACGGACCGCGTGCTGCTAGCTGGCTGCCCCTACGCGCCCGCGTCGACATCAGTGAGAGTGGCCTCGCAGTCCTCGCTTGCTGCTCGCCTGCGCTGTGCGGGGAGATCCAGGTCGGCCGGCAGCTTGTGCTCAGCCGCGCGCAGGTCTCGCAGGTGCCCTGCGTGGTGAAGGTGCTTCAGGCGGCGCCGCACAAGGCGGATGGGCTGCACGAGCTGGTCCGGGAGGTGCAGGCAATGCTGGCCGCGGAGGAGGAGGAGGAGGGCGAGCTGGGCGTGGCCCGCAACGTGGCGGACTGCGTGAAGCGCGCTCGTGACATGGACCTCGACGAGGTGGTCGACGCCGTGCTCGAGGTGCACGGCAAGGGCAACGGCAAGGGCGGCATGGTCGAGCTGATCGAGCGTCTGCTGGAAGCTCTCCACACCGCGCTAGAGCTGCAGTGCACTCGTGGCGCCAAGGACGCGCAGCACGCCGGCGACATGCTCGCCGCTCGAGAGCTCGGCGTGGAGCTCGGCGGCATCGCTCGCGGGCTCAATCTGTGCCGAGTGTCCGGCAACGTGGAGGTGCTTCCGGGTGGCGCGTTATCGATGGCTCGCTTCGCGTCGCCCACTCTGCCGTCCGCAGTATCGGCAGCGGCCTGCACGTGGACGGCGACCTGGTGCTCGAGGGCTTGCCGCTGCTCGCAGCGCTGCCGGAGGACCGCGTATGGGTCACGCCGCTCACCTGGCGGTCGTGGACTGCCCGCTGCTTGACCGGCTCCCGCCGCAGCTGCTGCAGCGCGCGCGGACGCTAGACTTGCGCGGCAGTGGCGCGCTGGAGCCGCCTTCGCGAGCGGAGATGCCGCTCGTGCAGCTCGTGCAGAGCGTTGTCATGAGCGATGGTCGCGTATGGCATGTGTCGCAGCAGCGGCTGCTGCTCCCAGCGGATACGATGGCGAGGATGACCGTGGCGAGGAGGCGAGAAGCAGGACATGTCGCTGGCCATGTCAGGCGCGGAGAATGACCTCTGGTCGCGCTTGGAAGAGCTCGCGAAGGCGGCGAGTATCGGTGAGCTGCTGGACGAGGCGCTGATGACCCCAGAGGAGCTTGTGGGCGACGTTGTGCTGCGCTTGCGCAAGAGCTTTTCCGGGGAGATGGACGCCATCACGATGATGCTGCCACCTTCGGCACGCTTGCTGGACCGGGAGGAGGAGGAGGAGGAGCGGCAGCAGCACGACGACGCCATGGTCAGCTACTCGGACGCCGAGCGTGCGCGGGTCATCGCTGTGCACGTCGCTGGGGACGAGGAAGGCGGCGTGACAGCGCCGTCGTCGAAAGCGCTGCCCGGCATTCTTGGCTTGAACGACGACGACGACGACGACGAGTCGGACGAGGACGAGGCGGATCTCTTGCTGGAGCTGGAGCTCTTGCCCGTGCTCGTACGCGTGCCTAAAGGATGCGTCGAGGGTGACGTGGTGGACATTGCCGGCGAGGGCTCGAGCGTGCACCCGGTGGAGGTGATCGAGCTGCGTCGCGGCGGCAAGGCAGCGCTCGTGCAGCCGCTAGCGCGGCCGCTCGTCCCGGCGTCGCAGCTGTACCGCGACCCAGGGCAACTCGCCCGCGCACTATGGCGCAGCTGTGAGGCACAGCGTGGTGCTGCTGGCGTTGTGGAGTCCCGCCTCTCGCCGTCGCTGCAAGGCCGCGTGGCCAAGGCGTTGCACGGTCACGACGAGCTCGTGCCGCCCTTGCGACGCCGTCCGTCATGGCCGGCAGCGAGATGGACGTGGCTCGCGACGGGCAGGACTGCGCGTGGGCTGCTGGTGGGCTCTGCGGCGCGAGCGAACAAGTGGGTGGCGCACTGGAGGAAGCGATGGAGGCGGCGCTGCCCGTGCTGGAGGCGGCGCTTGCGATGGGACTAGAGCGCCAGCGCGTGGACCTTGGCGTGGGCTCGCTGCGTGGCAGGCGCCTGCGTTTGGTGGCTCGCTCGCGACGCATCGAGCTCGCGGCTGGTGACGAGCTTGACGAGGCGGCGGAGGAGGAGCTGTGCAGCTGGCAGCAGGACGGCGACGGAATGCAGGGCGTGGTGGCCACGGTGGTGGTCGTGGCGCAGCGAGGCGACGACCTGGAGGGCGGCGAGCTGCACTTTCGTCACGGGACACCTCAGCAATGGCCGCTCTCGAGTGCGTTATGGGCGGCACCGCGGGGGATGATGCAGCGCGGCGTGCAGCCGCTCGGCAAGCTAGAGACGCCTCGCGGTGCGCTGCTGGCCTTCCCGGCGTCGCACCTGTTCCGCCTCGGGGCCTTGCGCAACCGGGGCCGCCGCACCGAGGGCTTGACGCTGCTGTTCGTGTCGCTGTTGGACCCGGACTGGGCAGACGCGCCGGTGGCTCGTCCTGGCGAGCCGCTGGAGCCTGAACGCGTCGCGCGAGAGCAGGCGCAGCGAGAGCAGCGAGAGCAACGGGCGCGCTTGCGGCCGTGGCCGCCGCCGCCTTCTTCGTGCGCAAGCAGTCCAAGCCCGCTGGCCCAGCCGCGTACGACGAGGAGGCCGTCAAGGTCGCCTCCGTGGCCAGCGACAACCCAGGTTACGGACTTTGATCTAACACTGGCAAGCGCGCAACCACGCTGCGGCCGCCAGCTCATGGCTTGGCACGTAAGCGCGCAACAAGAAACCAACAAAGCGAAGCCCTCTCTCTCTTCCCGTTGCGCCTCGCGGCACTTGCGCAAAGTTGATGATCACGACTCGTGACTCGTAGTCCAGCGCGTCGAGCGTCGCCGCCCCACCGCCCCGCCGAGTCTGCCGCAGCCGACCCGGACATCTTCCCGCGCGCCCTTGCAGGCAGGCAGGCAGGCAGGCAGGCAGGCAGGCAGGCAGGCAGGCAGGCAGGCAGGCAGGCAGGCAGGCAGGCAGGCAGGCAGGCAGGCAGGCAGGCAGGCAGGCAGGCAGGCAGGCAAGCGCGCCGGCCCGACAGAGAGCGCAAGGAGACGGGAGAGAGCAGGTTGGGAGCTCAAGGTTGCGCGCGATAGGAACAAGATGATGGCCAATTGGCACCTGCTGCTGCTCGTCGCGCTAGCACTGCTGGCAGAGGTCCGGGCTAGCTACACCCAAGTCAATCGAGGCCTCTGCATGTTCATTCACCAGGCCGCCTCCCACACCTTTGAGATCGAATACGCGCCCTATGTAACCAGGGTGGTGGACACCTTGGAGGCCTGCACGGTCAAGTGCGACATCAGAGACGGGTGCATTGGGATTACGTGGAATACCGTGTAAGTGAGCGTGTTGGGGCTGGTGCTTGGAATCGGCGGCTTCTGACACACCTGGCTACGAAGTTCCAAGGACTGCCGGCTGCATGTCGAGGGCGGCAACTTCAACAAAATCGCCCACTACGGTCCGCGGAATGGTGATTGGCAGTGCCACCGCAAGGACTGTGAGTTTCCGCTCTACCGTGACGCCGATACGGACATCTGCAAGGAGTGCCCGCTCGGCAACACCCTGATCAGCGAGGGCGGGCAGACCGAGGCCAGGGCCTGTAAGGCTTCATGCGATCTCAGCGTTGACCAGGACGTGCGTTGCAAGGCCCACTGCGTCGGCACAGTTCCGTGCGAGTGCGACAGCAGCCTCGGCTTGGAGTACGTCGGTGGCGCCGAGTGTAGCTGCAAGTCTGGCTTCGAGCCCGCCGAGAACGTGCAAGGCTCCACGGCGTGCACGGCCTGCACCGCAGGCACGGCATCTAGTGATGGCCAAGCGTGTGCCCCGTGCGGCGCCGGCAGCTTTTCCGCCGCCGCTGCAAGCACGTGCATTCCTTGCAGCGGCAACGAGCACTGGGACGGCAGCCGCTGCGTGGCCTGCGACGCCAGCGAGGGCCTCGTGCCCTCCGCGGACCAGCTTGGCTGCGTGTGCGACACGGCCGGAGGCCAGTTCCAGCATTCGTCGTCCCCGTGCCAGTGCCCTGCAGGCTATGGCGCGGAAGAGGTTGGCGGCAAGCTGACCTGCAGTGTCCGCCGCAAACCGCTTCGCCGGGCGGCCGAGGTCCTTGCACAGCGTGCCAAGCCATCCAGTTTGCCGCAGCGGGTGCGGCCGAGTGCGTGGCGTGCAGCGAGGGCCAGTTCTGGGCTGGCACGCTCTGCCAAGACTGCGGGACCGGCAAGATCTCCGACGGCACGGCCACGGTTTGCACCACGTGCGAGGCCGGCACGTTCAAGCAGGGCCTGAACAACTGCAACCCGTGTGCGCCCGGCACCGTCTCGGCAGGCGCTCAGAACCAGTGCTCTGACGCTCCGGCCGGCCACGTCAGCGCGGACGGCATCACCACTATCGATTGCGGCGAATTCGCTGAGCCCAACCCGGAGCGCACGTTGTGCGTGGAAATTACGCCTTCGCCGACTGGCTCGCCTTCTTCTACGCCGACTGGTTCGCCCTCTTCTATGCCGACGAGCTTGCCGACTGGCTCGCCCTCTTCTGCGCCGACTCGCTCGCCGTCTAGTACGCCGACGACGACGCCGACTGGCTCGCCCTCTTCTGCGCCGACGACCTCGCCGACTCGCTCGCCCTCTTCTGCGCCGATTCGCTCGCCGACTCGCTCGCCCTCTTCTGCGCCGACAACCACGCCGTCTGGCTCGCCCTCTTCTGCGCCGACTCGCTCGCCGACTGGCTCGCCCGCTTCTGCGCCGACGACCTCGCCGATTGGCTCGCCCTCTTCTGCGCCGATTCGCTCGCCGACTCGCTCGCCCTCTTCTGCGCCGACGACCTCGCCGACTGGCTCGCCCGCTTCTGCGCCGATCCGCTAGCTGCGGAGTCGCAGTCGCAAGCGCCAGTACCAAGCGCCGCGGCCTTCGATGCCTTCGATACCGCAGCAAGACACACGATGAGGCCAACACCGCCCAGACCCACTTCAACCAACCCTTGCTCCGCTTGCGTGCGCGCTAGAGGTCCGGGGCCCTGCGCGGCCGCACTCTGGGTCGCGCCAGGCAGCATGCCGCGCTCGCTCGAGAGCGCTCTGGAGCAGAGCGCTCTGCAGCAGATCCACCCGCGGCCGCGGCAAGAGGTTGCCGGCGCTGGCAGCGAGGTGCAGCGCTTGCACGCGGTGGGTGGTAACAGGGAAGGAAAGCAACGAGGCGTCTGGCCGCGGAGGACGGCACTAGCTCTCGCAAGGCCGCAGTGAGGCTTGGCGCGGTTGCGGCAACGCAGGCAGAGCTCTCCTTCGCGCGGAGGCGGCGAGCGTCAACGGCGGATCGAAAGGTTGAGCAGATGCAGATGCTGACGGCGTTGAGCGATCGATAGATGATGTCCAAGCGCCAGGTCGAGATTGGCGTGTAGACCAAGCGCCAGGTCGATCGGCAAGGCCTAACGTGGTGCCTTTCTTTATCTCTCGCGCTCTCTCGTCATCACGCCACCGTCTCGGCCTGCGGCTGCGCCACCGCCACCGCATAGACGGGGTTGTCGCAGCTCTTGTCCATCTCGCTGTCCCGCTGCTGCTGCTGCCGCTGCTGCAGGCTTTGCCGCCGCCGCCTGGCCACCACCGCCAAGGCAGCCACAAGCACGACCGCAGCTCCCGCCGCCGCCGCCGCGGCCACCTCGGCGGCCTTGCCGTGGTCGTCGTCGTCGTCCTCCAGGCCGACGTCAGCCTCATCGCCGAGCCCGTCCTCGACGTCGCCGGCAGCGTCGCGCAGCACGGAGTGGCGGCGCAGCTCGCAGCCGGTGACGGCGGCGTCGGCGTACCTCAGCCTCGCGTAGAGCGCGAGCTCGACGGCGTCCTCCTCCGCGGCGGCGTTGATGGCGGCGACGAGCGCGGGCGGCAGCTGGAAGTGCAGGCGGCCGAGCAGCGGGTAGGTCTTGCGCGCGACGGCGCTGCCCGAGAGGCAGCCGCGGTGCGCGCCGCCGCGGAAGACGAACTCGGCGCGCGTGTTGCTCGGGCAGGAGGCCGCCGCGCCGCCGCCGGGCACCACGGTGAGCCGCCTGAGCGTGGGCTGGCTGCCGGCGTCGGCCTCGCTGTCCACCACGAAGGCGCTGCGGCGGCCGCTGCTGTCGGCCTTGACGAACGGGCCGACGTGGTGCACCACGGTGTCCTGCGACCACTGCGCCGCTGCCGCCGCCGCCGTCGCCGCCGCCGCCGCGCCGCTGAGCGGCGTGTCGGCCGCGGCCGAGACGCGCTCGAGCACCGGCACGACGTCCAGGAGGTCGAACTGGCTGCCGCAGGCCGCGAGCTTGGCGGCCACGGTGCTGGCGGCGTCGCGCAGGTCGAGCTCGAAGACCGCGGCCGGCGGCACCGCGCGCGTCGCGTTGGCGCCGGTGGAGTAGCGCAGGCGCAGGCCGAGCAGGTCGTCGACGCGCAGGCGGTGCACGAAGTCGCTGCGCGAGGGCACCGCGAGCGCGCTGCGCAGGTCGGCGACGACGTCGTCGCGGATGCGCTTGAACGGGTCGCCGGGCGCGGCGAGCAGCGCGCCGGGGTCGAACAGGCAGGCGTCGGGCTGCGCCAGCAAGGTGTACTGCAGGTAGTTGCACGTCTCGCGCACCACGCCCACCTCGCGCACCACCAGGTCGCTGCCGCGCTGCGCCGAGGCCGAGTAGGCCACGCTGCGCGCCAGCGCCGCGCCGGCGTCCGGCAGCGCCGCGTCGAGGTGCGGCACGAGCCGCCGCACGGCCGGCAGCCGCGCCAGGAAGGCCTGGTGCAGCGCCTGCAGCTCGTCGCCGCCGCCGCCGCCGCCGCCGCCGCTGCCGCCGGCGGCCAGCAGCGCCTGCGTGGCCTGCCAGGAGGCGATGTTGGCCAGGTGCATGCCGCGCCGCACGCGCTGCACCTTGAGCTCGCGCGCGAGGTCCACCAGCTCGACCATGCTGCGGTGCATGGCCTCGCCGAAGACCATGGCGTCGCCCACGGCCTCGAAGTAGAGCTCGTACAGCGCCAGGCCGGCCGCCGCCTTGGGCTGCGGGTCGCAGTCGGGCACGTCGTTGTCGTCCTTGCCCTTGAGCGCCCGCGCGAACTGCTGCTGCTGCTGCTGCTGCTGCACCAGCTGCTGCTGCTGCTCGCGGTCGAGGTCGTGGTGCGCCAGCTGGCGCAGCTTGAGGCGGCCGCCGGCAGCGGCGGCCGGCAGCGGGCGGTGGCCGGCGTCGTCGTGCAGGTCGCGGCGGCGGGCGTGCGCGAGCTTGCATGTCGGCGTACTGGTCGGTGCTGCTGAGGAAGCGGATGATGGCGTTGCCCATGTCGGCCCAGCGCGTGGGCGAGGCGCTCTGCGCGACGGAGGGCGTAGCCGGCGGGTCCGCGGCCAGCATGACGTCGCAGAACTCGAGCACGAGCGTGGCGGCGAAGGCGGCGATCTCCTCGACCAGCGCGCCCACCTCGAAGAACACCTCCCGCGCGCGGGCCAGCTTGGCCTCGGCCTGGTCGTTGATGCCCTGCACCTGGTCGTCGTACCGCGTCAGCGCCAGCACGCCGCCGAGGATCTCGGCCGCGCCCTCAGCGCCCGGCACGCCGGCGTCGCCGGCCATGGCGAACACGGCCTGGCCGGTCTCGAGCCAGCTGTCCGCGCTCTTGATGTCCAGGCTGGCGAAGACGTCGGCCAGCTCGCGGCCCTGGTCGACCAGGCCGAGCACCTCGTCCCTGCGCTCGAGCAGCTCGAGCGGCAGGTCGTCGCTGCGGCGCAGCTTGTCCTCCAGGCTGGCGAAGCCTGCGCGCGGCGAGGCGCGGAAGGTCCGCGTGAGCTTGCGCGCCTCGGACAGCGCGCGCGCCGAGGTCTGCACGGCCTTGGAGGCGCCGCCGGTCAGCACGAAGGCGCCCACGTCGGCGATGGCCTTGACCGCGCCCTTGATGATGTTGAAGATCGCGTTCAGCCGCTGCTCGGCCAGCGCATGCAGCTCGCTCTGCCGCACGCACTCGAGGAAGGCGTAGGTCCTGCTGGCCAGCTCGCCGCCCAGCTGCTCGACGCTGTCGAAGATGCGCTCGAACTGGCCCTGCTCCTCCTTGATGCGCGTGACCACCGCGTCGAAGCTCAGGTCCAGCTGCCGCAGCCGCTCCTCGGTCACGGTGAGCCGGCCGCGCTCGGCCTCGAGCTCGGACGCGGCCATGGCCGCCAGGCCGTCCATCGTGGCCGCGAACTGCTCGCGCTGCGCCTGCTCGAGCTGCAGCGCCTGCTGCGAGACCAGCTCGCCGAGCGCGACGATGGCGAGGTTGGCGTTGGCCTCGGCCTCGGCGATGCGCGCCATCGTCTGCGCGTTGCCGGCCTGCACGAGCTCGCCCAGCCCGCGCAGCAGCCCCTGCAGCTCGGCCGACAGCGCCTCGAAGCGCAGCGCCTCGCGGAGGTCCGCCACGGCGGCGGCGTCGTCGTCCCAGGTCCGCGCCACGCGCAGCGCGCTGCCGGCGCCGAGCTGCCGCGCCACGTCGAGGTCGGCGCGCAGGCGGTGCATCAGCGGCAGCGCCTCCGCGGCCAGCAGCCGGAACTCGCCGGCGGCCAGCTCGACCGCCGGCTCGGCCGCCGCCGAGCCGGCGGCCAGCTGCGCGGCCAGCTCGCTGCTGGCGGCGGCGGCCACGTCGCGGACGGCCGCGAGCAGGCCGAGCATCTGCCGCTGGTCGCGCAGCTGCCACTCGCGGGCGGCGGCGCGCGACACGGCGCAGTGCTGCGCGAACTGCGCCAGCTCGAGCGACTCGCGCGACCCGACGAAGCCGACCGCGGAGCTGCAGAACGCCGCGAGGGACATCAGCCCGCCGAACTCGCCGCTGGAGCTCACCAGCGAGCACTGCCCCTGCCCGACGTACTTGAACCCGCACCCGCACGTCAGCCGCGTCGCCACCAGCTGCGTGCACCTGTCCACCAGCTCCGACCGGCTGCCGAAGGCGCTGCGGAAGGCCTCCACGTCCAGCTCCACGTCCACGTCCACGTCCACGTCCACCTCCACCTCCAGGTTGCTCGTCGAGCTGGTCGTCGAGGTCGAGCTGCTCGTCGAGGTCGAGGTCGAGGTCGAGGTCGATGCCGAGGTCGAGGTGGACCGCGAGGTCGAGCTGGTGCCGGCCGGGAGCGGGCCGGGCACCGGCACCCAGGAGGTGACGCCGTCCGTGGCGAGCTCTGACGGCGTGTAGCGCACCGTGGCGAGCAGGTGGGCGACGGCTGCGGCGGCGTCGCGGTCGGCGGCGGCGGTGGCGGCGGCGAAGGCTGCCTCGAGCCGCGCGTCGGCGGCGTCGCGGAGGCGGCTCGACACCGGTTCGCGGCGCGAGAGCAGCGCGTGCATGCAGCCCGTGAGCGCGTCCGCGGTGTCGCGCGTCGCCACGCCGGACACGAGGCCGTGCGCCACGGCCTCGACCACCAGCTCGGGGAAGCTGCAGGTCGTGCCGTTGATGACGATGGGCGCGCACTGCGTCAGGTCCGGCGTGACCTGCTCGTCCTCTGCGCAGCAGCTGGCGCCGCCAAAGGTCGAGGCCGTGCCGCTGGGGCAGGCGTCGCAGGCCGAGCTGCCAAAGCCCCTGGCGAAGGCCGTGCCGGCGCAGGCGGTCTTGACGCCGTCCGCGCAGGCGTGGCCTGGCGGGCACACCTCGCACGGAGCGCCGCCGCCAGGGCTGGAGCTGCCGGCCGGGCAGCGCGCCGGGGCGCCGTCGTCGCAGACCGCGCCGACGGGGCACTCGCTGAGCGGCCGGCAGGTCGGCGAGCCGGCCGCCGCCCACGAGCCCTCCGCGCAGCGCTGCTTGACGCCGCTGCCGCACGCGAAGCCCGCCGGGCACTGCGACAGCGGCGAGCAGGCGGCGGACCCGGCCTCGCTCCAGCCCTGCGAGGCCGCGCAGAGCTCCTTCACGCCGCTGCCGCAGGCGGCGCCGGCAGGGCACTCCTCGAGCGGGAAGCACACGGACGGGTTGCCCGCCTCGGCCCAGTCCGTGCCCGGGCACGCGTCGCAGCTCGTGGCGCCCACTGCGGTCGACCTCGCGCAGGGCTTGCAGCTGGCCTGGCCTGGCTCGTCCTGGTAGGTGCCGGCCGGGCAGGCCCTCTGGAACAGGTTGGTGCACTGGTGGCCAGGGCTGCACGGCTCGAGGTGGGCGCAGCTGTTGCAGTACAGCTCGTGCTCGTCCTCGTCGCGGAAGCAGCCGCAGGACTCGGCGTCCCGCACCTTGAGCCCCGGCTCGAACTGGAAGCGAGGGCGGCGCTCGCACCAGCCTTGGCAGTAGAACCAGTAGAGCGCCTTGCAGCCTTCCTCTTCCTCCAGCTCGAGGCACTCCTCCGTCAGCGGCGGAATTCGCTGCGCCGTGCCGACGTTGTCGAGAGCGCAGCCGGTGGCGAGCAGCAACGCCCACCGCTTGAGCATCGTGATCTCTCTCTCTCTCTCTTCTCCTGCTTGCGCTTCCTCGCTTGCTGGCTGTCCAGCTCGTCCTGCGCGTTATGGGTCTGCTTGCTTGCTCGCTCGCTTGCTCAAATGCTTGCTCTTGAAATCGGGCACCAAGATCGCAAGGGCAGATGGGTTGGCAATGCCTGGCTTTGCTCTTCCTGGAGCGAGCTCCGGTCCACAGATTCCTACCGCCCCATCGTATGCCGTCCTTCAATCAACAAGCATCGAAATCGCAAGGACAGATGGGTTGGCCATGCCTGCCTGTGCCTGCCTGCCTGCCTGCCTTTGTACTTCCTGTAGCGAGGTCCGTCCTCCTTCCTTCATTCAGCGCATGGAACGACGTTGCAAAAGTTGCACCTGTTGCAGCCATGGATGGCCATTGCAATTGCCATTGCAGTCTTGCTGCTGGAACTCGTGCTGGCCGATGACACTCTCGTTGGGCTCAACTGCGAGCGGAACAGAACCTCGTTGCAGTTTTCGCATCTTCTGTTTGTTTGTTTGCTTTTGGAAAGTGGGTGTGTACCCCTTCGGACTCTCCCTCCTTTGCAGGAGGGTGCAGCTTCTGAGTTGTTGCAGGACACACTGTTGCGCTTGTCTGCTTGAGAGCGAATCGGTGTTGTGGAAAGTGAGCACAGAATGCTTCACGACCCCCTCTGCTGCCGCCACAAGCGGAAGAGCTTTGGTTGGCTTGCTGTGCGCCAGTTGGGCCTTTTCGAAGCACAATGCACGGCGTGCGTGCATGAGGCGGGATTCGGACTGGCCTGGGCGTTGGCACTTCGACATCGCTGACCCGGCTCATCGCTGCGTGAGTCGTCAACACAGTGACGCGCTGCAACCATCGCTTGGAATTATGTTTGGTTATATTGTTCGTTGGTCACCCTGGTTCCATCTCATCAGTCCGCGTGGCGCAATTGGATAGCGCGTCTGACTACGAAGTTCTAAAGTTTTCAGTAACTCATGAATGCAGCCGATCAGGAGGTTGTGGTTTCGAGTACCACCGTGGATATGATTTTTTTTCTTTTTTTTTTGGCTGCCCTGTTTCGAGCTGGCGTTGCGCAAGTGATTGTTGCTGACTGACAGCGAACACGTTGTGCCGCTTGCTGTGAGTTACACGTCAGGCAGTCACATGTCACACAGTCACAGTCAGCTCATGTCCGCCCAAAAAAAAAAGAGAAAAAAAAGGTAAAAGAGAGTCTCGCGAGGCGGATTTGAACCACCGACCTAGAGAGGATTATGGGTCTTAGCATTTCTGCTAGTAAACGTTACAATCTCCCGCTCTACCAACTGAGCTATCGCGAGGCTGATCCGTTGAGTCCTGTGGTCATACTAAACCGAAGACACAGGACCGTTTACTCTTAACACGTCCTTGAAGAGTGACTTACTCAATGACGTGAGAGACAGTGAGAAAGAGAGAAGAGAAATCGCAAGCGCAAGCGCAAGCCAGCAGAGACGGTTGGTTGGCCAATCGAATCAGATTCATCATCGAAGCACGCAGAGTTTACACGGCCGCAAGCCGAAGGTGTCCACAACACGTACGCCCGTGGTCGCCCTTCGCAGTCCGCTGCAGCTGGCGGTGTTGGGTAGCACTTGCCGTGCGTCGTGCCATAGTACGGCCCCTGCGCGACGCGTGGCGCCTCGCCGCCCACGCCGCGATTGCGCAGGTGCTGCAGCGGCCGTGGCCATACCGAAAGCTCGGGCAGGTGCAGGTCTCGGCGTCGAGGTCGAGCGTGTAGAAGAGCTCGCGCTGCGAGAAGCTCTCCACGCTGACGCACCTTGGCCCGGGCACGGCGCTCGGCAACGGCGGCGGCGCAGGCGGCGGCGAAGGCTTGTCGACACGGCGGGCCTCGAGCTTCACGCGGGCGGGTTCTCACTCAGCGGCAGCCGGCCGGCAGCGCCCTCCTGGCCCGTGGGCTCGTGCAGCGCCTTGGACCAGCCGATGAGGTCCTTGGCGTGCACGCGAGCGCCATTGTCCAGCAAGAGCTTGGCGACCTCCTCGTTGCCCTCGTGGCAAGCCACGCGCAGCGCCGTCCAGCCGCTGCTGTCCTTGGCGTGCACGTCGGCGCCGACGTCGAGCAGCTGCCTGGCGGCGCTCACGTCGCCCGCCTTTGCTGCCTGGCGCAGCAGCGCGGCGGCGGCGCTTGCCGGAGGTCTCTGCGGCGGCGCTCTCGGGCGAGCGGGAGCGGGGTGCGCTTGCTTGCGGCTTGCCGTGTCGTCGTCCTTGGGCCGCTTGTCGACGACGGCGTGCTTGCTCAGCAGCGCCGCCGCCTTGCTGCCGTCCACGCGCCCGGCTCTGCACATCTTGATCACGGCGCTGACGTCGGACGTCAGCGCCTGCGCCGTGGCGGACTCGGCAAGCAGCCCGGACAGCACCTTGGCGGCCTTGTCGACTAGCTCGACCTTGTCGTCCAGCGCGCGACGACCAGAATCGTCGCCCTCGCCGAGCGCGACCATCTCCTTGACGAGCAGCGCCAGGTCCTGGCTGACCTTGCGCAGCTCGGCGTGCGCCCACGTGGCGGCCACGTACTCGTGCAGCATGTCGCCCAGAGCGGCGACCACGGCGCGGATGCCGTGCCGCTTGGGGTCAAAGCGAATGTCCAGCTCGGCGAGCTTGGTCGTCAGCTTGGCAGTCTCCGAGGCCAGCGCGCTCTGCAGCGAGACCTTGCTGCTCTTGCTCGTCGTGTCGCGGTTGATCACCGGCACCACGCGCTGCACGCTGTCGCCGGCCGGCACGAACTCTGGGTGCTTGTTGAGGATGTCGACGAGGTCCTCGGCGCTGTGCCGGGTCCAGTCCATGTGCGTCAGCGCCACCACGGCAGGGCTTGCGCTCTCGCGCACGAGCGGCCAGACTGGGCTGGCCTTGACCGACGCCTCGCTGGCGCAAGCGACCACCAGCAGCAGCGTGTGGTCCTTGGCCAGGAACCGCTTGGCCAGGGTCACGGGGACGGCGCTGTCCGCGGCCTGCACAATGCCGGGAGGTCCACGAGGTCGATGGTGGGCACGTTGGGCGCTTGCAGCATCACCTGGAGCTCGTAGCGCCCGTCGACGGCGAAGCGGTCGCCCTGGTGCTTGGAGGCGACAAAGTCCTTCATGATGGCCTTGATGGCGTCGGGCAGTGGGACGCCCTTCGGGACGCTGATCCAAGTCGGCAGAAAGCCCGCGAGCTCCTCCGTGTCAAAGATGCGCGCCTTGGTCTCCTGCTCGGCGCTGTTGCGCAGCATGAGCCGCACCACCATGCGCGTGCAGAGGCTCGAGTCGCGCGGGAAGACCTCTCGTTGCGCAATGCGCTCGAGCGTGGACGACTTGCCGTGGCTCTGCGCGCCGCAGACCACGATCGTGGGCAGCGCGAGCTGCGCTGAGCCGCGCAGCGCTGTCAGCGTCTTGAAAAGCCGTCCGTAGGCTGCGTCGTCCCCGAAGAGCAACGTGGAGATGCAGTGCGGCAAGGCCTTGCCCCCCGACTCGCGGCCGTCCACCGCTGCTTCGAGCTCGTCCCCGCCGTCGCTGTCGCTCCCCGAGCACAGCACCAGCCAGTCCCCCTCATCGCTGCCCATTGCGCGCTTGCACGGGGAGAAGGGGCTTGCGCTGCTCGCTCTGGCCGTGCCTCCCACCGCAGACCTGAGCGTGCGGCTCTGGCTTCTAGGACCGGACGAGTCCACCAAGGCCGATCGATCGATCGATCAACCCACAATGCCGACAATGGATTCGAGAATGGACACCCCTCGCTCGCTCGTACAGCGATCTTGCTCGGTGGCTCACTGACTCGCTGCGCAGCTGGCGGTACCGTACCTGGTACCGGTACCGTGGCCGCCAGCTGCGGCGAGCGCGCAGTAGCGGTACGTACCGATACGCGCGCAACGAGCAGGCCCAGGGCGCTGACTCGGATAGCGCAACAACTGCGGTCAGCGAGCGGACTCGGGGGCAAAGTGTCGCTCAGCGCGCCCGATGTGGACGGAGTCGAGCAGCCCTTCTTCGCCGCGCGCCGCCTTCAGAAGGCACAGCGCGGCAAGCACTGCCGTAGGACGCGCCGGTGAATGATACACGAGTACGAGAGTCGAGACATGTCGGGGCTTTGGCGTCGTGCTGGTCGTCCTCGTGTCAGCCCTCGGCGTCATAGGAGGCTTCTCAAGCCCACCGCGAGCCAGCAAACTTCCAAGCGCAACTCCTCGACCGCGACAGACTCTAGAGGATAGGTTGGTGTTTTCAGTTGCTGCGACGACGCCGCTTGGCTTGGAGACCGCCGCTGCGAGAGCCTCGCGTCCGCTTGCGGGCAGGCGGCTCAGACGATGGGGTCGCCGGAGCGCCAGTGGCCTCTGCCGACTTGTCACTGGTGCTTGTCGGGTGCACGATCTTAAGGTGGCGCTCGAGGTGCTCAGGTTTCGTGAAGGTGCTGCAACACAGCTTGCACGAGTGCTCGGGCAGTCCTTCGTGCAGGGCCTTGATGTGCGTCCGGAGGTCGCCGGCCGCCGTGAAGGCCTTGCCGCACAGCTTGCACGAGTGCTCACGCAGTCCTTCGTGCACGGCCTTGATGTGCGTCCGGAGGTGGCTTGTGCACGCAAAGGCCTTGCCGCACAACTCGCAAGAATGCTCGCGTAGCCCTTCGTGCACGGCCTTGATATGCGTGCGGAGGCTGCCAGCCCGCGTAAAGGCCTTGCCGCACAGGTCGCACAAGTGCTCACGAAGGCCTTCATGCACGGTCTTGATGTGCGTCCGAAGGCTGCCAGCTGCCGTGAAAGTCTTGCCACAGAGCTCGCACGAGTGCTCACGCAGCCCTTCGTGCACGGCCTTGATGTGCCTGCGAAGGCTGCTGGCCTGCGGAAAGGTTTTGCCACACAGCTCGCACAAGTGCTCACGCAGCCCTTCGTGCACGGCCTTGTTGTGCCTGCGAAGGCTGCCAGCCGCCGTGAAGGTCTTGCCGCAAAGGTCGCACGAGTGCTCACGCAGCCCTTCGTGCACGGCCTTGATGTGCCTCGTGAGGTTCTGAGCCGAGGCAAGAGTCTTGCCGCACAGGTCGCACTCGTGCTCGCGCGGGCCTTCGTGCACAGCCTCCCCATGCCGCCTGAACCAGTGCGCCGATGCGAGCGTCCTGCCGCAGAGCTCGCGCTCGTTCTTCCTCTTGCGGTCGGGGAGAGGGTTGATGCCGACCATCCCCGCTGGCCTGGTCCTCGTGTCGCTGCTGGCGCCGCTGCTCCTCGTGCTGCTCCTCGTGCTGCTGCTCCTGCTGTCCCTGCAGAGCCTTGTGCCAGGCTCCTTGATATCCAGGTAAGATTGCATCATCGACTGACGTGACATGGGGTCGAAGTGACGTCAACAATGACCTTGACTGCCGTGTGATCGGCGAGCAACAGGCAGCTGGCAGCGTGATGGCCGACCTGGCGCTGGAGGCGCGCTCGGCGCAGCAGCCGCTCCAGCGCGAGGACGAGCTTTGGTCTAGCGGAGACGAGGAGGCCGCCGACACCGAGGACGAGAGGGCCGCCGGCGCAGAGGACCGGGAGAATGACGGTCCCCAAAATGACAATAACGGCGGTCGCGATGATGGCACCGACAGTGAGTCCGGGGCGGGCGCTGAGCAGCCGTCGCGCGTGCCGAGTGCGAAGGGGCCGCGGAGGCGACGTGCCGTGCGAACGGGTGCGAGCAAGAGACTTTCGCGCGCGGTTTGTGCACGGCGCACCACGAGGTGGAGTTCTGCAGCGCGGCCGGCTGCAGCAGGCGCGCCATGACGGGCGGCTCGTGTCAAGCGCACGGAGGACAGAGCTATCGCTGCAGGATCGTGGGCTGCAGCGGAACTCGCCTGCACGGCGAGCTCTGCAAGCGCCACGGCGGCAGCCGCTGCCTCGTCTGTGGCCACCGTGGCCCGAATCTGAGGGACTCGCTGTGTTTCTTTCCACGACGTGGACGGGGACAGCCGCTGCCCCGCCCCAGGCTGCGGCAAGCGTGCCAGGAAGGGTCGCTTCTGTTCCGATCATGGCAACGGCAGGCGCTGCACCGTCGACCGATGTGCCAGGCACGTCCTGAGACATGGCCTGTGCTGCGCCCATGGCGGCGGTACGCCCTGCAGCGTTGAAGGCTGCAGCAAGCTTGCCAAGCTCGGCGGCATGTGCGCTGGCCACGGCGGCATACGGTTTTGCAAGATCGATGGCTGTGATCGAAACGTCAGGTTGCGCGGCCTGTGCAGAACCCATGGAGGGTTCAAGCGCTGTGAAGTCGAGAGCTGTGGCAAGGCGGTTGAATCGGCTGGGCTTTGCAGTGCTCACGGGGGCGGCAGGCGCTGTGGCGTCAATGGCTGTCGCAGACGTGCCCAGGCGGGTGAGGCTTGCTATGCCACGGCGGCGGCGGAGGCGGTGGCAAGCGTGGGCGACACGAGCCCTAGCCCTGCGAGAACGAAAACGCTTTGCTTTCCTCCTTGTCTCTGTCGAAACTGGTCGCGAGGCTGCGCGCTGTCAGAGCAAGAGGTTTCGCTAGTGAAGGGCAAGGCAGCGTTCAGACCTGGACGAGCACAATTAGCCAGGCCCTTGAACGCTTCGAGTACTTCAGGCCGCTCGCAGGCTGCACGCGTCGTGGCGGGCTGCTTTGTATAATCCTCTCCTTGCTCGGATCACCCGCTTAATCCTGCGTCGTCTTTGACGTCGAACAACTAGGTAGCCTGTGCTCTTGCCAAAGCCGCCCTCCCGCGACGGCGCTGTCGGATCGCTCGTGGCCGCGCTCGTCGCGCGGGCGGAAGGCGACACCGTCAAGCTGCGGTCCAAAAACGCAAGCGCTGTTCCTGCGGCGCTCGCCCCCCACACCCGCCGCCGCGGCACACGCGCAAGACCTCGGTCTACACCAGAGGCAGCCCCACTCCACATCCAAGTGATTGTCGGCAGCTCTTTGCCTGTACCGGTACACACGGTACCGTACTGGTACGTACTTGGCTTCTTCCCACCAGTCAGGCTGCCACCAGTCGACGCTTGGTGCGCTCCGCAGGTGCGCAGAATTGTGCAACAATGGTTGCGCAGACAGAACACAAGTCAGAACCACAAGGCGACAGAGTGCACGAGGGAGGCGGTGTGAAGCGTGCAACACGATGGCGGAGGACAAGCAGCGACAGCGGCAGCACCAGCACCAGCAGGGCCCGATGATCCGCCTCTCGCCCGGCGAGGCCAAGGAGCTGCTGCTGCGCGGCGAGGCGCCCGCCGGGATGCATGTCGACGGCGACGTTGACCTTCAAGGCTGCTCGGCCCTGACTAGCGTGCCGGACGGCCTCAGCGTCGGCGGCGACCTCGATCTCAGCCATTGCGACAACCTTAAGAGCCTGGGCGACGGCCTAAGCGTCGGGGGAGACCTCAACCTTCGAGGCTCGGAACTAGCCAGTCTGGGCAACGGCCTCAGCGTCGGCGGTCTTCTCCATCTTGGAGGCTCGTCCGTGATCAGCCTGGGCGATGGCCTTTGCGTTGGCGGCCGGCTCGAGCTTCATGACTCCTTTGCCCTGGAGGACCGTCACCGCGGCGACATGGACGCCTTCTTCGAGCAGGTCTCGGCGGTGCTGGGGCCCAAGGCCGGGCTCTCTCTCCTCGAGTGGGATGCCGTCGAACAAGTGCCCGATGGATTCAGCGTCGGCGGCGACCTTAATCTTTCGGGCTGTTCGGCCCTGACCAGGCTGGGCGACGGCCTTAGCGTCGGCGGTCATCTCGATCTGGGGGCTTGTTCGGCCCTGCAGGAGCGGCACCGCGGCGACATGGGCGCCTTCTTCGAGCAACTTTCGGCGGTGCTGGGGCCCAAGGCCGGGCTCTCTCTCGAAAGATGGGATGCCGTCGAAGCAATCCCCGACGGCTTTGCCGTCGGCGGTGATCTCAGACTCGCTCGCTGCTCTGCACTGACCAGCCTGGGCGACGGCCTGAGCGTCGGCGGCAACCTTGACCTTTCTGACTGTTCGGCGCTGACCATGCTGTCCGCGAGTCTGATCAAGGTTCAACCTTAGTCAACCTGAAGGGTTGCCGGGAGGTCGTCAGCGTGCCCGACGGACTCTGCGTGGATGGCCACTTGACCAGCTGCGCGGCTCTGGCAAGCTTGCCGACGAGCCTTCGCGTTGATGACACGCTCGACCTGGAGCAATGCACGGCATTGGAGGCGCAGCATCAGGAGGACATGGCGGCCTTTCTGGTGGCGCTGCGGGGGATGATTGGGCCAAGTAGTGGTCTGAAGCTTTGCGGTTGGACAACCATCCGCGAACTGCCTGACTGCTTCGCCAACATTGGTGGCCAGCTGGACCTGTCCGGGTGCACCGCCCTTGCTCGGCTTCCTGAGGGCTTGCAGGGGAATGACATTTTGCGTCTACAGCGATGCACAGCGCTGCGTCGTCTACCAGATGGCCTTCAAGTGGATGGCGGGCTTTCTCTCAGGGGCTGCACGTCGCTCACGAGTCTACCAGCCGGTCTTCGAGTGGATGGCGCCCTTGACCTCACGGGCTGCACGTCGCTCACGAGTCTACCAGCAGGTCTGTGGGTCTCTAGTCACCTCCAAGCCATGCAATGCACATCTCTCACAAGTCTGCCCGAGGACCTGTACGTCGATGGATCACTTTTGCTTGAGCAGTGTACTTCGCTGGAGAGTCTGCCGGCCAGCATTCTCGAGTGGCCCATGAACGAGCGTGGCAATCCGCGCGTCATCTACCTGGGCGGCTCGGGGCTCTCGGCGGAGACGCTCGAGTGGCTTCGCGAGGCAGACGCGCCAGGTCTCCGTTTCCACGTCGACCTTTTTTGGGGCTGGGGCTTGCGGGGCCAGTCTGAAGCGAGGCCTGGTTTCGCGAGCGCTGCAGAAGCCGCGTCGTTCTGGAGCAGCGAGGCTCAAGTGGAGGAGTTCGTGGTTGTGCCAACGGGGGCCGACGACGCGACCCTGGTGCGGTTCTTGTCGCGGCTACGCGACGCCAAGGAGTTTGGCATCGCCGAGACGCGCAAGGCGCTCGCCAAGCGCGTGGTCGATGTGCTCGAGCTGCTGTCTGGCGACGAGGAGCACTTGCGCGACGAGCTGCTGCTGCGCATGACCGACTCGCTGGACGCGTGCGGCGACAAGCCGGTGTGGGCGCTCAACCAGATGCACCTGGTCGTGGAGGTCGCCAAGGCCCGAGAGAGCGCCGAGCAGTTGCGGGACCTCGGGCGCAGGGTGATGCGGCTTATGGTCGTGCACAAGCACGCCAAGCGCAAGATCGACTCGCTGCGCTGGGTGGACGACGTCTGCGTGTACCTGCGCTTCGAGATCGATCTGCGCGAGGCGCTCGACCTGCCCGTGGCGGCCACGGCCATGATCTTCCCGAGCTACATCGACGTGACGGATGCCGAGCTGGAGGCGGCCAAGGATGACGCGCTGGCCATCACGGACGCGCAGTTCGAGGCGTGGCTGGCCGAGTGGCCGGAGTGGCAGCGGCACGAGCGGCACCAAGTGGTCGCCGAGCTGACGTGGCAGGAGCTGGCCGAGGTCAAGCGGCGGCAGAGCCTCCGCAAGCGCGCGAGCCGGCGTCTGAGCCGACTGGTGAGCGTCACGGGCGACAAGGTGGGCGACCCGGTGACTCTCGACGATGGCAAGAGCGTGTGGAGCTTGAGCGACTTGCTGCGGCACTGGGAACGCACGGGCCTGGACCTCCACAATAGCACCGTGAGTCCTGACAAGCTCAAAACCAACCTGCGCCGCGTCGTTGACCAGGGCAAGTAGAGCTGAAAGGAAGGGAGGGAGGGAGGAAGGAAGGTTCATCTCCCGTGCTTGCTCCATCTTGCCTGTTGGTCAAGCAAGTCGACGCAAAGGGACTGCCGCGCAAGAGGGCGACGCCCAGACGGTCAGTGCCGTAAGCAAAGATGCTTGCTTTGGGTCCGTGTTTCGTCGCGATACTCGTCGCGATTCAGCTAGCGTCCAGGTCGTTCCGCTTCTGTGTCTTACCGAGCGTGTCAGGGCCATGTGCCGCTGCAGTCCCGCAGATCGCCTTCGTGGCCGTTCCAATAGGCCTTGAGCAGCGGCGTGCCGCCATCGTTGTTCTGCGCGTGCATATCGACGCGCCTTTGACCGGCAGGACTTTGGCGGGCGCAGTGCGAGGTTCCCGCTTGATCTCATTCGAGCGGACACAAACCGAGTCGTTGTCCGCATAGCCGCTCTTGGGCGCGTCCGCCTCTTTGCCAATGTCTGCAACGACCAGCTTTGACTTGCACTGCAGCTCTCGTCGCCGCGCTTCATCAGCGTCCACGACTCTAGTAGTAGGCGGCACGTCTGTTTCGAGCTGCGACTCGACAGCCGACAAGCATGTGCCACGCCGCAACAGACTGAACGCGACGACTGTGCGTGAACACAAGCGCCCCGACAACACGCGTGAGTGTGACGACCTCAGCGTGGTCCATTCGCGGCGTGCTGCTTGCCTTGGTGTTGGACTCTCTAGCTAGTAGAGAGATGAATCAAGACCGGTCGCGGGGTCAGTCCACAACCCACTTGAACGCCCAGCAGGGCCGCAACGCAGGCTGCCACTGGTGCAGACCAAGGTGAAAGGAGGCACCGATAGTGCTTGGAGGAGATCGTCTCGACGAGGAGGCGATGGCTGGCAGCTTGGCCGTCGAAAAAGGCGTGTCGAGTCGTCGCGAAGGATGCCCCAGAGCTTGGGCCTGTCACCGGCAGTTCCGCCAGCAGTAGTGAGGACTGGGACCAGAAGCCTGCAGTCGGGGCCGTGTCACTCGTTGATTGATTGGGTTGCCTGGCTCTGGAGGAGCTGTGGCTTCCAGAGTGGTCATCTGGAGCTGGGAGAAGGTCCGGTACCGTACGGTACCAGACGGTATACATGTGAGAGAGTGGAACGGGGTTAAATACAAGACTTGGCATCGGGGGGGTATAGCTCAGTTGGTAGAGCGCGTGCTTCGCATGCACGAGGTCTCCGGTTCGATTCCGGGTGTCTCCAGAAATCAATCGCCAGGATTTTTTTTTTGGCTGTTTTTTTGTTGTTGTTTTTGCGGGCTTCCCAACTCAACCGCTGGTCGCCACGGGATCACGCAGAGCCTCGTGCTGCTTGGCCCTGCCACCGCATTTCCCAGTACCGATCCCACCGCAGCGAGCGACTAGCGCGTGTGCTCAGTGCGCCAAGCCCTGGGCTCGGGCTTGGGCTCCGGCTGCAGCTCTGGCTCTGGCTTGGGCTCAGGCTCGCCCAAGGCGGCGCGGCTCGCGGCACCGGTCGCGTTGGCGGGTGGTGGGAACGACCCAGGCACGCTAGCGAGCGTGAGCGTGGTCCTTGAGGATTTTGCAAGGGCACGCGGAAAGCACAGCTCGGAGCACCTTCGCCTCCGTCAGCATGCTGCAGACCCGAGGGCCAGCAAACTCGGTGACAAGGTCAAGCGGGCCTTTGGGGACAGCGCGTCAGCTCGCGTGCGTTGTGCCGCCGCTGTGCATCGCAAGCGCTGTCGCCGGAGGGTGTGGTTGCGATCGCGATCGTGATGGCGCTGCAGCCACCCTGCCGCTGCTCATTCAATACTGAGGCTTTCGGACGCCCGACAATGACGCCTGTCGCGGCGACCTCGACTGTGGCTCCGCACATCGCTCGATTCGCGACCAAGACCTTACATTTAAAACTAAAGAATGGCGGCACGAGTCACGGCACGCGCACGAGCGCTTGCCGACGCACGCGCAGAGGCAACAGAGCGCGCGGCTTCGTCCCTGCGCCACAACTCTTTGTTTGTGGGAACTGAAATAAGATTGCCAGAGTGGTCCAGAGTAAGAAAAGATGCGACATGATCGTTGACTGTGCTGGCATGGTCTTTCCAGTTGAGAGCCACGCGTTCCGCAGTTTCCGCAGTGCCAGTACGGTACCATGGGGTCCGGTATATCGTGACAGCCCTATGTAATCGGGCCTTAAGCAGGCGGACCGCTCCGAAAAATTCGTGACACCCACTGCCGCCTGCTTTCTCCCCATCAACGCAAAAGATTACAGCCAAGCACATGTTTGATTGGATGATCGAGCTCAGGGCGGCCTGGAGGCGGCAGCAGGTGTTGTCGGAGGCTCTCCGGCGGTGGAGGCACGCAACAGGTTCATATTTTCTGGAACGCGCTGCAGGACCTCGAGGAGCCCCGCCTTGAACGGCTCGCCCTTCAAAAGAACGGCGCCCTTCAAAAGATGGGCCGCCTTGGCCTCGGCCTTTCGGTCTGGCAGCGATTGGGCTTGCAGCGCTTGGGCTTGGTCCCCTCGGGTCACGCTGAGCTTGTTGATGTTGTGGATGGCGCCTCCACCGCCGGAGAGCGTCCAGGCCGCCCTGAGCTCGATCATCCAATCAATCATGTGCTTGGCCAGCATGGCTGTAGTCTTTTGCGTTGATGGGGAGAAAGCAGGCGGTGGTGGGTGTCACGAATTTTTTGTGCTGCTGGGTCAAGAAAACGCCTGCTTAGGGCCCAAATTACATAGGGCTGTCACGATATACCGACCCCATGGTACCGTACTTGTGCCAGTCAGAACGATACCGCAAACCGCAGGGGGGCTGAGAAGCAGGGAGGTGGCGTGCGGCTTGGAACACGATGGTGGAGGACAACCAGCGGCAACACCAGCACCAGCAAGGCACGATCTGCCTGCCACCCAACGAGGCGCGCGGGCTGCTGTTGCGCGGCGAGGCGCCCGCGGGGATGCATGTCGACGGCGTACTCTGTCTCTTCGACTGTTCGGCCCTGACCAGCCTGCCAGACGGTCTCAGCGTCAGCAAGGACCTCATTTTTTGGGGCTGCTCGGCACTGACTAGCCTGCCAGACGGCCTCGGCGTCGGTGGCAACCTCAATCTCGATCACTGTTCGGCCCTGACCAACCTGGGCGACGGCCTCAGCGTCGGCGGCGACCTCAACCTTCGCCGGTGCTCGGCCCTAACCAGCCTGGGCGACGGCCTCAGCGTCGGCGGCCATCTTGACTTCGACGACTGCTCGGCCCTGACCAGCCTGAACGACGGCCTCAGTGTCGGCGGCGCCCTTTATCTCAATGATTGCTGGGCCCTGACCAGCCTGGGTGACGGCATCAGTGTCGGCGGCGCCCTTTATCTCAATGATTGCTGGGCCCTGACCAGCCTGGGACGGCATCAGCGTCGGCGGCAACTCGGTCTTCGCGACTGCTCGGCCCTGACCAGCTTGGGCGACGGCCTAAGCGTCGGCAGCCACCTCAATCTTTGTGGCTGCAAGAAGCTCACCAGCGTGCCAGAGGAGCTCGTCGTGGATGGCGACCTGAGCTTGATCGGCTGCACGGCTCTGACAAGCTTGCCGACGAGCCTTCGCGTCAGTGGCACGCTAGACCTGGACTTGTGCACGGCGTTGGAGCAGAACCAGGAGAACATGGAGGACTTTCTGGTGGCACTGCGGGAGATTATTGGGCCAAGTGGTGGCCTGCGGCTCCGCGAGTGGACAACCATCCGCGAGCTGCCTGACTGCTACGCCGACTTTGGGGGCGAGTTGGACCTGACCGGGTGCACCGCCCTCACTCGTCTTCCTGAGGGCCTGCACGTGCGTGGCAATCTGCGTCTCGTGAGGTGCACAGCGCTACGTCGTCTGCCAGATGGCCTTCGCGTGGATGGCTCCCTTCTCATCATGGAATGCACGTCGCTCACGAGTCTACAATCCGGTCTTTGGGTCTATGGTAGCCTCGACGCCACGGATGCACTTCTCTCACAAGCCTGCCGGAGGACCTGCACGTCGGTGGAGACCTTAAGCTGGAGCAGTGCACGTCGCTCGAGAGTCTGCCAGCCAGCATTCTCGAGTGGCCTGCAGTCGAAGACGGCATTCCGCACACCATCTACCTGGGCGGCTCTGGGCTCTCGGCGGAGACGCTCGAGTGGCTCGAGCGCGAGGCAGACGCGCCAGGTCTCCGTTTCCACGTCGACCTTTTTGGGGGCTGGGGCTGGCGGGGCCAGTCTGAAGCGAGGCCTGGTTTCGCGAGCGCTGCAGAAGCCGCGGCGTTCTGGAGCAGCGAGGCTCAAGTGGAGGGGGTCGTGGCTGTGCCAACGGGGGCCGACGACGCGACCCTGGTGCGGTTCTTGACGCGGCTGCGCGACGCCAAGGAGTTTGGCATTCTTGACACGCGCAAGGCGCTCGCCAAGCGCGTGGTCGCGGTGCTCGAGCTGCTGGCTGGCGACGACGAGCACGTGCGCAAGGAGCTGCTGCTGCGCATGACCGACTCGCTGGACGCGTGCGGCGACAAGCCGGTGTGGGCGCTCAACCAGATGCACCTGGTCGTGGAGGTCGCCAAGGCCCGAGAGAGCGCCGAGCAGCTGCGGGACCTCGGGCGCAGGGTGATGCGGCTCATGGTCGTGCACGAGCACGCCAAGCGCAAGGTGGACTCGCTGCGCTGGGTGGACGACGTCTGCGTCTACTTGCGCTTCGAGATCGACCTGCTCGAGGTGCTGGACCTACCCGTTGACGCCACGGCCATGATCTACCCGAGCTACATCGACGTGACGGATGAGGATCTGGAGGCGGCCAAGGACGATGCCCTGGCCATCACGGACGCGCAGTTCGAGGCGTGGCTCGCCGAGTGGCCCGAGTGGCAGCGGCAGCAGCGGCACCAAGTGGTCGCCCGAGCTGAGGTGGCAGGAGCTGGCCGAGACTAAGCGGCAGAGCCTCCGCAAGCGCGTGAGCCGGCGTCTGAGCCAGCTATTGAGCGTCGTGGGCGACAAGGTGGTCGACCCCGTAACGCTCGACAACGGCAAGAGCGTGGAGCTTGAGCGACCTGCTCAAGCACTGGGAGCGCACGGGCTTGGACCTGCACAACGCGCCGGTGTCCGTCGAGCAGCTGCGCAGCAACCTCAAGCGCGTCGCGCCTGAGCAACCAGAAGAAATGAAGAGTCCAAGAAATCTTTTTGCCTGCTTGGCACCTGCTCGGCGGTACCATTTAATCTCTGCCGACCTCGAGCGCCCGCCGCCAACGCGCCTTGCCTCTCCGCGACCCCATGCCAGGCGGTTGGATCAGTGCACCCATCCAAGCAAGCCTCACGATGCGCAGCCAAGCCAAGACCTGGGCTCCATTCCGAACCAGTGGATCAACGAGAAGCAGCATTGGGAGCACGTGACCCCAGGAACCTGAGGTCTCGCCCACACAGAGGCTGCCAGGCCGTCTGCCAGAACCGCGGCGCATCGTAGTCGCAATCCCAAGAGAGCAAGTCGATGCGTGCGTGTGAGCAACACAGAGCTCAAGCGGCACGAGCAGATGGCCCGCGACGTGGACGGGCTGTGGGACCTCCTCAACCACGAGCCGCCCATCCTGGCGGGCGAGGTGCGGCGCCCTGTCGTCGACGGCGAGTGGACGCTGCGCAGCTTTGTGTTCAACCAGCGGCCGGGCCTGCACGAGTTTGTAGGTCGTGCGCTCGAGAAGGCGCTGGGCGGCTTCAACGCCATTGAGCACACCAGGCCGGCGCCAGTGCCAGCAGCGCGTTTTGCTGCTGCTACTGCCAATAAGTAGACGATGGTTTTCTCAATCTTGGTCTTGACGCAAGGCGGAGCGCTGGCCGTTGCTGGAGTTGGGCGCGGAGATCAGCACCCAGCGCAATAGCTTGCCGGTACTCGAACAGCTCTTCCTTTTACGAGCTCGACCGACACTGGCCCGGCGGCGGAAAAGCGGGCGGCGGCCAGGCGAGAAGCGCTAGCGCTGAATCCTACGTGCGGCATCAGCATCTGCGCGAGCAGCTCGCTCTCGTAGCAGACTGGTTCATACGGCGGCGACGCTGAACCAGCCAGTCACGAGCCTTCTTTCTTTGGGTCCACGCGCCTCGTGGCCCGGCCACGACCACGCGACGTCGCCTGGGCACAGACAGCAGCTCGATGATGCGGAGGCCAGCCTCCTCGATCCACAACTGTTCACATGGCATACACCTACTATACGTGACAGCGGGTCCGGTCTGAGACGGAACTTCGGAAGTGACAAGGAATTCACGAGTGACATTTGATGACGCGAGATGATGTCACCAATGGGACCTTGAGTTCAAGTATCCGGTAGATGACTCTTAACAAAGACACAATTCGGACGCAGAACTATGCGGAACGCTTTCCCGGCCCTGCTTTCGTGCGTGTGGGAGTTGGCGGCAACTCGCGTTCCGGATTGCTCGCAAGCCAGCGTCGCAGATAGGAGTGCGGGAGGTCCCTGATTGGGGCAACTCGACCCAAACGAGCAACACAGCGGAGAACGCACTTTTCGAAGTGAACTGCCCACTCCAGGCAAAACCCCAATCCACCACCAGCACAGCAAGCAGCAACACCACCACCAAACAACAACAGAGATGGCCCGCACGACCCGTAGCAGCAGCAGCAGCAGCAGCAGCAGGAGCGCCTCGAGCGTGTGCAGCGCGACATGCAGCCGCACGGCGCTCAAGAAGGCCGCCGCATTGCGCAGCCAGCGGCGCCACAGCCCGCGGCTCGTGCGCCGCAGCCCGCGCGGCCTCGTCGCCCTGGCGCAGCTGTAGTGCGACGCGGCACTTGTACAAAGCACATCTTTTGAACATGATTGTGAAAGCGCTATTGCCTCCTACACCTGCAGAGTTCGGCCAGAGCCAGAGCCAGAGCCCGCTCGGCGGAATGCGCTTACGCCGTCCGCCACCCACTTGCAATGCCGCTGAAGCAGTGCAACCCCTCGACTGACCGCTGCAAACTGCTGGATCCGCCCCCGCCCGCAATCCAAGAGCAGTCCAGCTGGACTCTGGACTCCCTCCTCCAGCGTCAAAGGCATGACTGCGAGGCTGCACTTTCGTTGACGTTTCCGCTTCTCGCGCCACCTCGAAAAGCATCAATTCAGCGCCCTTTCTCTGCTGGCTGGCTGGCTGGCTGGCTGGCTATAGCTGGTGTCGAGAGTGCCAGACCTGAGGGCCGACCGCAGTAGGAACTGATCGGCGCCCAGGCCAGGACGCAGGGGAGCTGCAGCAGACAAACCCCAAACGACAAACCGCAGACGAGAGCGATTCTAAAAAAAATAGTAAGCGAGCAGGACTCAGACTTTGATCTTGATCAAGATGATCAAGTTGTTCTGACTGCCAAGCCCGACGGGGCGAGCCGAGTGCTCGGCGCTCGGGTGCAGGCTGCGTCTGGCATCAAGCATCCCTTGAACCGTACGTCATGATGCTTCCGTCATGTCCGCTCTGACCGCGCCGTGGCACTGGCACAGGCGCGTCCTCACGCCTGGCACAGGTGTCCGTCGAGCTGGGCAGCGAGACCGCCAGCACTGGGCTGGCGCCGAACGCCAAGATCAAGGTCGACGAGGGTCATCGCGATGGTCATGGACGCCACCGAAGGACGGACGAGGAACGCGTCAGCAGCGCCACGAGAGCGCCGGCAGAGCCCTCTGGCGGCACGACATGGGCAGCCTCGTCGCCACGTTGGCAGAGTTATGGACGCAGGACGATCTTGCCAAAGTGCGAGGACGTCTGCAGCGCCTCGTGGGCGCGACTAAAGTCCTCCAGCGGCATGACATCGCACATGCGCGGCAGGTCAATCTCGCCGTCCTGCAGTCGCGGCCACACGTGTCTCGCGAGGTCGTCCCTGATGTCCGCCTTGACCTGGTGCGGCTGCGAGCGCAGGGCCGAGCCCGTGATGGTGAGCGACTTGAGCAGCACGCGCGACATGTTGACCTGCTTGCTGACGGGGCTCTCCAAGAAGCCGATGATGACGAGGCGGCCGTTGTCGCGCAGCAAGGCCAGGTTGCGCTGCAGGTACGAGCCGCCGACCACGTCGAGGACCACGTCGGCGCGATCCACGCGCGCCCACCAGTCGTCCTCGGCGGCGTAGTCGTGCGCCACGACGCGCAGCTCGCGCTCGAGCATCGCGCAGCGCTCGGCGCCGCGGGCCGAGGTCTGCACGAGGGCCGCGCCAAAGGCGTTGGCGAGCGCGATGGCGGTGGTGCCGATGCCGCTCGCGCCGCCGTGGATGAAGACGGACTTGCCGCGCAGAGCGTCCGCGTCGCCGGCGAAGAGGTTGTGCCACACGGTGAAGCATGTCTCGGGCAAGGCTGCCGCGCGTCAAAGCGGTCTGGGCCCGAGAAGGGCACGGGCAGGCAGTGCGCGCGCTCGACGAGGCACTGCTCGGCGTACGCGCCGCCTGCGACCAGCGCGCACAGCTCCTCGCCCGTGGCGGTGTCCACGCCCGCCAGCTCGAGGCCGAGAATGTCGGTCATCCCAGGACGGGCAGGGTAGGCGCCAGAGTGCTGCAGCACGTCGGGCCGGTTGACGCCGGCGGCGCGCACGCTGACCAGCGCCTGCGTGGCGCTGCTGCGGCCGGTGGGCAGCGCCACTCGCTCGAGGCCGACCGTCGCCCTCACCGCGCGCATCATCTCGACAGCATCTGTTCCACAAGATCAGGAGCAGAATGGCGCAAGGTGGAGCGCCGCGCAGGTCCGGCACGAGCGGCTGCGGCGTTGCGGGCTGCTCGCGCCGCGCTGCGACAGCGTCGCCTCCGCCGCACGCCTCGTGGTCGGCGCGCAGGCCCAGGAGGCCAACTCTGCCTGGCATTCGCTGTGGATCCGCCTTGGCGCACGCCGCGGACCACGCTGGAGACGCTGCGCCGCGGCAGCGGCGACGGCCTTGTGCGCACCACGGGCAAGCGCACCACGCTGCACTTTTACGCGGCCGAGGACTGGCCGCTCGTGCGCCGCGTGCTCGCGAGCGACCTGTTGCAGGCGCGCATGGCCAAACTTGACGCCACCGGTCAGCGCGACGAGTGCGAGGCCGCGTGGCGGCGTGCCAGGCGCGCTGCGCCAGGTCCAGCCTTGCAGCGCGACCTGCTGGCCGACGTGTCGCCTGACCTGTACTGGGCGTGCGGCTCGCGATTGCCTTCCGCGGCATCGCCACGCGAACAGACTTTGGCGCCGGCCAGCCAACGCTCGCGCTTGCGTCGCCGGACGATGCCGCCGCCGCCGCCGCCATAGCAGCGACGGCAGCAGCCTCTTCCGTCGACGAGCAGCAGGGTCAACCGGACCTAGACAGCGCGATGGAGGCCATTGCGCTGCGATACTTTGCCGCCTTTGGCCCCGCGACGCACAGGGACTTGGCCTTTTGGCTGGGCGTGCGCATGACGCCCGTCAAGGCCGCCACGCAGCGCCTCGTGGCGGCAGGACGTCTCTGCGAGATCGACGTCGATGGCGGTGTTGAGGTCGACGGTGACGACGGCGCTTGCGCTGCGGAGGCATGTAGGAAAAGCAAGCGGCGCAAGGTGACGGCGTGCAGCTGGTCGTACGACCTGGCGCCAAAGATGCTCGTGTGTGCGGACAGTGGGACCGCGCCGCCGGCCGTGCCGCCGGCGACAGAGTGGCCAGCGAGACTGCTCGGTCGGTACGAGACGGCGCTGATGGCGCACAAGAGCCGCCAGTGGCTGCTGCACCCACTGGCTCGCAAGACGGTCTTCCAGGTGGGTGCGCGCATCGGGCCACGGTACTCGTGCAGGGACGCGTGTGCGGCACGTGGACGGTCGCGCGGGACGGCGATGAGCTGCGCGTGGAGGTAACGCCGCTGCCGGACGAGCAGGGCGGCGCTCTGCTGCGCTCAGGCCACACCTGCAGCGCACGCTCGAGCAGCTGCGAGCCTGGGCGGAGGACCTGGCGCACTTTCACAGTGCCAACTCTTTCACGCTGCAGTGCTTGCTTGATCTTGGTCTTGGTCTTGGTCTTGGTCTTGGTCTTGGTCTTGTCAAGCCCAACCGCAAGGTGCAGGAGGACTGCCAACCCGCGCCGACATCATCTGGCCCAGCTTTGTCTGGCAAGGCCAAAAAAACACATCTGTCGCGGCGCCGAGCCTCGTCGTGGTTGCCACTGTCTCCGTGCCTGAGCCCAAGCAGCGCCGTAAGCCAGGCCGCACCAGAAACGGTCTCAGAAGATATCGAGGCTCGCCGCGCGGCCCCTGTCCGTTGCGGGGCCTGCGCTCAGGCTTGCGCTCAGCTTGCCTTACTCCGAAGGCACAACGGGCCGGCCGCCCTGCTGGAGCGTATACACGGGAGCCAGAGTTCCGTACGTATCCGCGGCGAAGACCAAGGCCGCCAGCGCGGAGTCTGGTCCGCTAGAGGCGGAGTCCGATCCGTTTACGCCAGCATGAACGCATCTCCGTGCTTGACCAAGAGCACGCGTACGTTTCTCCTTCTGGCAAGGCCGGCCTAAAAACACATCTGTCGCGGCGCCGAGCTCCGTCGCCGTTGCCACGGTCTCCGTGCTTGGGCCTAAACAGCGCCGTCACCAGGCCGCACCAGAAAAGGCTCGGAGGCTCGACGTCCGCCGCGCGGCGCCCTGTCCGTTGCGTGGCCTGCGCTCAGGCTTGCGCTCAGGCATTGCCTTCAGGCTTTCCTTCCTCCGAGCAGGTTGTTCCTGAGGAAGATCGAGCGCGCTCGAGAGATCCGTTGCACAGCGATCGAGAGATCCGTTGAGCAGGATTCGGGCTCGATCGTCGGCTGCCTTGGCAACGAGGAGCAAAGCCGTTATCGTCTATGCGAAATCCGCCGTGTGCTGTCGCGGTCTTTGTTGGACAAAGGGTCGAGAGCGACGCAGCGCAGACCCGAAACTCGGAGGCATAGGAGGACGTGGAGCCAGAGCAGAGCGAGAGAATGGGCACGGGCAAGGTCAAGCTGGCACTCGTGGCGGCCCTCGGCTGGCGCCGGCCGCGGCTCTCGGTTTTTACCCGGATGGATACCACGATTACACCGGCATGTGCACGGACGCCAGCGGCCAGTACATGGACAGCTGCCAGATCACAATGCGGGCAACGACGACACCGTCTTGCAGAGCTGCGTGGACCTTTGCGTAGAGCCATGCATCGCGTCTACATGGAGTAAGTTTGCGAGCGCCCTCCTTTCAGAACCGGCTGCCGGCCTGGCGGGTCGGCTTTGGCTAGCGGCCGGTCAGTCAGTCCACTAACGAGAGCGTGCCCCGTACAGAGCCTCCCCGTACAGCTTCACCGAGTGCTACCTCCTGTTCAGCGACGGCGTGCTGACCACGGAGGTGGCGACTGACTTTGCCTGTGAAGCGACGCACACGGGCTACTCGGGCACAGACAGAGTCCTGGGCGCGACGACGCCCGACCACGAGCCGGTGGGCGACATGCACTGCCTAGCTAAAATAGTGCACACGAAGGACATTGACGGCTTCGCGTACATGGGGCCCGACTCGTGCGTCGACACGGTCGATGCTTCGTACAGCAAGATCAATAGGTTTGACAGGTGCATAACCGAGGTCACTGGCACGACCGCGGCAGCCCAGCGCGAGTGCGCGGCCCTGTGCACGGGCTCTTGCCTCGGCGTGTTTCTTGAGATCCAATATTGGGCATCGTAAGTTGAGCAGCGTAGGCCTTGCGAATACAAGAGGCCGCTCTAACCTATGTGAACCACCGCAGGTCTGGGAAGACGTACTGCAAGCTACTGTTCTCTGACGGCGACCTAGACGGCGAGCATTCGTTCGCCTGCAACAGCGTTGATACTTCGTACGGCGGCACAGGGGCTGTCGTAGCGTCAGGGATGCCGTACGAGGAGCCATGGGGCGAAATGCAGTGCTATGCGCGGGACGACCAGCCCACTATGTCGCCGTCTGCGGAGCCGACCATGTCGCCGTCTGCGATGCCCTCGACGACACCGACAATGACGCCTTCTGCAACACCAACGACGGCGCCATCGACCACGCCCACGGCCTCGCCCTCAACGTCGCCGTCTGTGGAGCCGACCATGTCGCCTTCTGCGACGCCCTCGACGACCCCGACTACGGCGCCATCGACCACGCCCACGGCCTCGCCGACAGTCGCGCCGACAGTCGCACCGCCAGGCTACACCAATTTGGGACAGGGTCATTGTGTGACGGAGGGAGGCAACCCCGCCAACATCAAATTCAGCCAGGGGTTGACCCCTGCCAACGTCGTCGAGGAGTGCGCAGCCAAGTGCACGAAACGCGCCGGTTGCATCGTTTCACCACAACAGTCGTGAATGGCAGGGCTGATTGCTACCCCTCTTTCGTGACCGGCACGATCAACCAGGACCCTTACACCGCAGAGGGCACGGAGTTTCGACTACAACTCCGGGGTATGTGCAATCGTTTCCACCGGCATGTCGTCATTTGCGACGTGCTACAGGCGAGACTCGCCTTGCACACCACGGAGGCGCCTACGGCCGCGCCCTCGACCGCGCCCTCGACCGCGCCCTCGGCCTCGCCCTCGACCGCGCCCTCGACCGCGCCCTCGCCTCGCCCTCGGCCGCGCCAACGACGCCCGCGCCGACGGCCGCGCCCCATCGTCGCCACGCCGTCCGCCTCGCCGACGGCAGCGCCGACGCCCTTTGGCTTTTGCACGGACGCGCGCGTGGTCCTCGCCTTTGACGTCAGCGCGTCGCCCGACGCGCTGCAGGCGCAAAAGGACGTCGCCAAGGCGCTGCTAGACACGCTGCACATCGACCCAGACTATGGCGCGCGCGCGGGCTTGGTCATGGTCGGAACTGCCGCTCAGCAGACCGTCACTCTCGTGCCCAGCGACGGCATCAGCAAGATGGAGAATGGCCAGCTGCCGGGCAAGGCCAGCTTCATCGGCAAGCAGCTCACCGACTACCTGGACGCGCTCTCCGGCGCGCAGGGCTGGACGGACCTCAGCACCCTGCTCGACCATCAGGTCGGCGGCATCGCCAAGGACCTTGATGGCCTGCCCGAGGACAACCCGGTCATCGTGCTGTTCACGGAGGGCCTGCTGGACAACGCGCCCGATGGCACGCGCGAGGCCATGTGCGAGGCGCGCGAGAAGCTCGCGATCAAGCGACCGGACGTCACCGTGGCGTGCTACCAGTCGAGCGAGGCCGAGGACCTGTCGCCGCTTGGCTACTGCGTGTGCGACGTGGCCTGGCTGCGTGGCGAGAAGGTCAAGGGCGAGACCGCAGACGAGTACGCGCTGCAGATGCGCAACGCCGTGTGCGAGCCTGTGATCAAGCAGGTCAACCCGTGCTTGGCCATCACCGCCGACAAGGGCTTGCAGGATGTCGAGCGGCCCGACCACTGCAAGCGTCAAGCGCAACTACCGCGGCGAGAAGACGCGCAAGAATGACCAAGTACAGGCGCTCATGCGCCACCACTGCTTTTGGGACGACGAAAAGGAGGTCTGCGACGCTCTGCCGCGCTTTGCCAACCTGTACGTGGCGCCCAAGGAGGGCGACTGCTGGGGCTTTAATCGCCGCAAGTGCCAGAAGAAGGACGACACCTGCCTCTGGGGCGTCATCGAGGACAGTAACGGCGTCGAGGTGTGCTACCGGATCCCGACGGCGGCGAGACCTCCAACAAGTGCAGCAAGCTGGCCAAGGGCAAGTGCAAGAAGAAGGACACTTGTGAGTGGAAGGCCGGCAAGAGCAAGGGCTGCTACGAGAAGAAGGAGGACTCTGGTGACTCCGTCTGCGAGGGTCTCAACAAGAAAAAGTGCAAGGCAGCCACGGACACGTGCGAGTGGGGCGACTACTTTGACGAGCTCAAGGGCAAGACCAAGAAGGGTTGCCTCGACAAGTCCACCGGTGGTCGTGACACCGTAGCGACGGCCTCGACAAGAAGGAGTGCAAGCAGCAGCCGGATGACGTCTGCAAGTGGGGTCGTTACCTCGGCAGCGGCCTTCGCGAAGACCGCAAGCGCTGCCACGCCGTCGACGTCGCCCCCACGGCCGCCGCCGATCCGTGCGCGAGCCTCACCCGTCGTGAGTGCAGGAGCGCACCCGACTGCGTGCTGTTCTTCGCCGACCGCGGCATCACCTGCCAGACCACTCCGTAGAATGTAGAATGAACCCAGATGACTCTTGTCGATAGCCGTGTTGCTCGCCTGTCTCCCCTCAGGACTAGCAGCGGCTCTCGCGTCATGCCGTCGCTGTCGTCACCTTGTTAGGGAACGTCCCTGAGTGCGCGTGCCCGAGCACAAGACACCAAAGCCGGCCACATCGGCGACCTCCAGCCCAAGCGCCACGCCCAGCGCCACACCCAGCGGCCTCCCCAGGCTTTCAGATCTCTCGCTTGGGCGCTGGCCTGAGCGCTAGCGCCGCGACCATGGCGGCCGTGCAAGCGCCGCCGGCCGCCCGCCAGCTGGAGCCTGGCCCGCATCGGCCAGCATGAGCTCGGAGAACCCGAACCCGCTCGAGGACCAGACAACCAGGGCCACGCCGGTACGGTCGGCGAGTCGTCCACGTACGGCGTGGCGCGCGGCGCCGAGATCTGCGGCCTCACGGTGCACAACCACCAGGGCTCGAGCTCGAAAGGCCACCAACATCATTTCGGGCGCCTCTATTGTCACTCTGCACGTCGCTGGCGTGGCCGCGGTGCTCCCGAAAAGCACGACCTCGACAAGGCCGCGGCCGTCGCCGAGCTCTTGGGCGTCGCGCTGCCCAGCGCCCTGGAAAACGAAGAAAGAAAGCTGAGGGGCCGCGCCGTATCTCGAACTGGGGCGCTCCAGCCCACATGACTCCACAAGTGCTTTGTCAAGTGGAGAGACGCGGCAGCGCAAGGCAAGCAAGATAAATGTCTGGGTCTTCATTCAGGGTTGTAAACCCTTGCGCTCTTCGTGATGCAATGGCCTTTGCGCTCTCGTTTGCGACCACCGCACCCGCACCAGCAAGAGGAGCAGCACCAGCCGGCACAGTCGCCCCTCGCTAGTAGCTAGTTTGATGACAGCAGCGCTTGGGTTGAGGATCACCTCTGGAAGCGCCTCGCGTCCGCTTGTCGGCAGCAGGCGCCCAGATGAACAGGCCGACGAGGCACCATCGCTTGTCGTCGGGTGCAATGCCTTTAGGTGGTTCCTGAGGCTGCACAACGACGCAAGCGATTCACCACACAGCTCGCACGTGTGCTCACGCAGGCCTCTGTGCACGGCCTCGATGTGCCTGCGGAGGTTGCCAGCCCTCGTAAAGGCCTTGCTGCACAGCTCGCACGTGTGCTCGCGCCGCCCTTCGTGCACGGCTTTGATGCACACGGAGGTTGCCAGCTGTCGTAAAGTCCTTGCCACAGAGCTCGCACGAGTGCTCGCGCAACCCTTCATGCACGGCCTTGATATGCCCGCGCAAGTTGCAGGCCGTCGTGAAGTCCTTGCCGCACAGCTCGCACGTGTGCTCGCGCAGCCCTTCGTGCACGGCTTTGATGTGCACACGGAGGTTGCTTGCATCCGTGAAGGCTTTGCCACAGAGCTCGCACGAGTGCTCGCGCAGCCTTCATGCACGGCCTTGATATGCCCGCGCAAGTTGCACGCCGTCGTGAAGGCTTTGCCGCACAGCTCGCACTTGTGCTCGCGCAGCCCTTTGTGCACGGCTTTGATGTGCACGCGGAGGTTGGCAGCAGTCGAAAAGTCCTTGCCGCAGAACTCGCACGAGTGCTCGCGCAGCCTTTCGTGCACGGCCTTGATGTGCTTTCGAAGGTCGCCGAGCCCCGCGAAGGCCTTGCCGCACAGCTCGCACGTGTGCTCACGCAGCCCTTCGTGCACGGCCTTGATATGCCCGCGAAGGTGGCTAGCCCTCGCGAAAGCTTGCCGCACAGCTCGCACGAGTGCTCGCGCAGCCCTTCGTGCACTGCCTTGATGTGCACGCGGAGGTGGCCAGCTGTCGTGAAGTCCTTGCCGCACAGCTCGCACGTATGCTCGCGCTGTCTTTCGTCCAAGGTCTTGACGTGTACGCGGAGGTTGCTAGCCGTCGTGGAGGCCTTACGGTACAGCTCGCACTCCTTCATCTTCCCAGCGCCCGGAAGAGGGTTGATGCCGCTCATCCTCGTTGCGCTGCTGGTGCCGCTGGTGCTCCTGCACGTTTTCCTCTCGCATCGACTGAGCTCTGGAGGAGCCGCCAAACCCGAGAACTCCAACCGAGGCCCTGACTGTGAGACAGCGAAGACCTAAATCGCTGAGCGCCAACCAGAAAAAGCGCTGTTCATGAAATACAGGACCAGGAGAGAGTCGGGTCGTACCTCGAACGCGGGACACTGTTTCCGGTGTTTAAATCGTGAGGGAATGCACCTCCACATGCTCCGCTACGAGGTACGGTACGGTACCGTAGTAACAGTTTGTGGAGGCCCCCGGAACCGGAAACTTGGAATCCGGATCCGCCTTGCTCACTGTCAGCCAAGTGTCAGCCAGCCGAACAGGTTTTGCCAGCCTTCATGAACACACATCGAAAAATTCATCGAAATCTCTCTGGGGCCTTTCGCTCAATCAATCAAGGTTCAGGGACCAGGACCAAATAGACCCACACCTTGGGCGCATCACGCCGTGTGCGGTGACATAACCAACCGCAGCCACAGTCGTTTTTCGTGCAGAATGAGAGAAGTGAACCAGTTGTCGATGCGATGTTTCGATCGAGCGTTGACACTGGGACCGACTCGTCCCAACGAATAGGTGGACAAACAACTCTCTCCCCGCCCTGGGCCAAAAAACGCCCAACGAGGCCCCAAGCCGTTGACAAGCCGTTGTGATGGTGCCTCGATTCATCTGCGCCAGAATCGTCGTTTTCAGCCAAAACGCACAAGCAGAGGCCTGCTCTTGCCTCCCCCTTGGACTGAAGGATGAACGGATCGGCGCGGAGGGCCAATGATGAAGGCCGCGGCCGCCACTTCTTCTCCTCCTCCTCCTCCTTCATTTCTTCGTGCAGAACAACAGCGACAACCGACGGGCTCAAGGACCCGCGAATCGTCCTCTCTCCTTTCCTGTTTGAAGACAACCCCGCCTTGTTGTCTTTGCCTCTCGCGCGCGCGTGGCGTTCCGTCGCCTCAACGGCACGCACGCTACTCGGCGCGACATCTCGCTTCTAATCTCGTCCATTGTCGTTTGCATTGCCTGTAAAACAGGACGAGATTCAAACACAGAGTTTGCGCCAGATGTCGATATCGATCCGTTGGATGAATGCGTAACTGTGCACTTTGCCTTCCCTCCAGCTACCGTACCTGGTACCGTGCCGTAAGACGCTGCGAGAGATAAAGCTTAAGCCCGAAGTTAAAGCCCGATCGCCTGGCAGAACCTGAATTGGAGCAAAAGCGGAGCGAGAGCGAGAGCAAGAGCAAAAGCATAGCACAGAGCGAGAGCGAGAGCGAGAGATCATGAGCACCATCGCAATCATGAATCAGGACAGCGGCGACGGCGGCGGCGGCGGCGACAACGTTTTCCCGGGTCTCAGCGACGGGGGCGGCGCGTTCGCGATGCGGCTGCTGATGGCGCTGTACTCGATGGCCTGTCCTTCTTTTACGTGTATCAGTACAAAGGCGGGACCTGCCTGCTGTATCTACCGTTCAGCAGCATCATCCTGACCATCGTGTACTTTATGGTGGTTATTTGGGGCGACGAGTTCCAGACAGCCTCCGTGATGCTGCCGGATGGCATCCGCGAGCTGCCCATCGGGCGCTACATGACCTGGATCTGCACCTGTCCGGCCATCATGATGGCCTACTACAACACGATCGGGCTGATGGGCCCTCGCATCCCGTTCACCAAGATCAACTTTCTCGTGACGCGGTACCTGATCATCGTCGCGTGCGGCGTGGAAGCCTCCTTCCAGCAGTCGCCGCCCTACAAGGCGCTCCTTATCGTGACGAGCTTTGCCGTGAGCATCTCGGTCATCTGGGACACGGTGCGCCTCGTGCTCAACCGCCGCTCGGCCTACCCGGGCCGCCTCTGGGCCTGGATCTTTGGCGTCACGGCACTCTACCTGCTGTCCTGGGCCGTCTTCCCCGCGCTCTTCTTCCTGGGCCCGCCGATTTTTCGGCCTGCTCGGTCCTGGCGGAGACGCCGCGGCTCACGCCCTGGCCGACATGGTGGCCATGAACACGCTGGGCCTGCTGATCTGGTACATGCGGTACCGCGTCATTTACACGTACATCCGGCAGGAGGAGGCCAAGTTCACCGGCACCAAAAGCCAGTTCAACAAGGAGGACTTTGACCCGACCGAGAAGAATCAGGAGGGCGGCGAGGGCCCGCAGGTGCAGGCCACCGTGCTGGTGGTGGAGCCCAACGCGGCTTACCAGCGGCTCGTCATGTACCTGTGCGAGCACACCGGTGTGACGCCCGTGATGGCCTTCAGCATGGAACAGGCGCGCCAGACCATGTCGCGCAGCCGCCTGCACGAGTTTGACGCTGCGCTGGTCAACCTCAGCTCGCACTTTGACGCGCCCGACGAGATCGCCGACTTCAAGCGCACCTACGCCCGCAAACCCTTCTCGTTGCCCATCCTGGGCTACTGTCTGGACGACCAGTCGCAGGACCGCATCGCCGACCACGGCGAGGAGGAAAGCCAGATGGCGCACTCGGTCATTCTGCACCCGTTGGACGAGCGCTTCCTAGCGAACGAGCTCCAGCACTGGAACGCATCTCGCAGATCTGGCGCCGCGAGGGCTTTGGCGGGTTCTCCAACGGTGTCGAGGAGCTCTGCGACCCCTTCGAGCCGGACCTTGGCAACCCCGAGTACAGCACACCGCGCGCGTCCACGAGATTTAACGTCTCCGGCTCCAACCCACAACAACAGCAGCAGCTGCTGCTACTGCAGTCGCACCTAGAGCAAGAGCCGCAGCAGGAGCAAACCCGGCAGCAGCGACCGAGGCTGGGCCGCTCGGGGAGCGCCGCCATCATCGACACGGACGACCCTTTTCGGCAGTACTATGACCCGGCGCAGAGTCCGCGTGGGCCGGACTACAGCAGATTTGACGTCACCAGCCGCCAGCTGGCGGGCGCCGCCGTGCACCCAGACGAGGTGCCGCCCGCGTCGCCCTTGGACAAGCCGGTACACTGTTTCGGGGCGCGTAGATCCCGCGGAGATGCGCTCCGGGCAGTGGGATACGGCGCAACGCCAGCAGCCGCAGCAAAAGGAGCAGCCGCAGCAGCCGCAGCAGGAGGATGAACCGCAGCAAAAGGAGCAAGAGGAGCAACCGCAGCAAGAGCAGGAGTTGCAGCGGGAGCAGGAGCAGGAGCAAGAGCAAGAGCAGGAGCAGGAGCAGGAGCTACAGCAGCGGTCGAGGCCGAGCCGCATTTGTGGCTCGGGGAGCGCCGCCATGATCGACACGGACGACGCCTCTCGGCAGGACTACGACCCGGCTCAGAGTCCGCGTGGGCCAGACAACAGCCACTCTGACTTTACCAGCCGCCAGCCGGCGGGCGCCGCCTTGCGCTCGGATGAGGTGTCGCCCCGTCGCCCATCGACATGAGCCGGTGCAATGCTTCGGGGTGCGTGAATCCCGCGGGGATGCGCTGCGGTCAGTGCCGTACGGCGCAGTACTGCTCCCGTGAATGCCTGATGCGTCACTGGCAGCAAGGACACAAGGAGCAATGCAAACCCAGCCTGCTCTCTACTCTCTCGCTCTTGGAGAGTTAGAGAGCTAGCTAGCTAGAGCTCTACCGTTACCAGGTGCCGTACTGGTGCCGGTACCCGATCTCGAGTATCGATGCACGAAACCAGATTGATTCTGCTACCGGGTTTGCTGCTGTCTGCGACCTTTCTTGGCGCTGGCCTGGACACCTTGTGATACTACAAGTTGGCGAGCGCAGGTCTGCGACATCAAAACCAGTGTGTAGATCGCCTTGTACGTGCATTCATGCCACACAGGCATGTGAGCGCGTTTGAATCAAAACCAGAAATCGTTTCCTTTGTTCCGAGGGAGCGAGCAGCGCGCGCTGACAAGCCAGCTTGCTCGCTTGCACGCTCACATACTGGGCCTGAGATGAACGAGGCGGCTGCAATTCGGACAAGCAAATGGGGGCTGCCCCTCTGTTGCGCGCGACTCAGACGGCAGGTGGGCGCTCGACGGCCCCGGCGACGACTGCGTTAGAGACGGCATGTCGCTTCAAGACTCGTACGGAGCTGATGGCGCCGGCACAAGTGCGGTCAAGGCATTACATGATCGACTTCTCGGACGGTCGAGGAGTGGCGCGAGGACCAAGTTGCTCGGCGCCGCGGCGACGAAAAACCGCTGCTCTATCGCCACGGGCCATGACATCGGCGCGGACAGAGCGCCAGCACGGCCACGCCACGCAGCAGCAACAGCGGCGGCAGCTGTGGCGAGCAAGAGCCGAAAGAGCGTACTCCAAGTACCGCACTTTTGTACCGGTAATCCGACAGAATCGTCAAGGAGCCTGGTGGAACCATGCAGCAGAATGGGAAAAAGCAAGCGCAGCGACCAGAAGAGCCAAAAGGAGTGCTTTGCGGGCGGAGCAAAAACAAGCAACACTCGCGCTTCCCACCTGGTCCCCCACGGTAGTACTAGACGAGCCCTACAGGGCTTAATTACGGAGTTCGAATGAGATCCGAAGATATATATATATATATCTAACCTTGGCACTCAGTGCGCAAGGGTGTGGAGCGGCTACGCTACCCCAGGCCGAGCGGCACCTGGGCCAGGGGTAACGACGCACCTGCTCTGCTGGAGCAGGTACGCAGAATGAGATCCGATGAACTCCTGTGGTATGATCGCTTGTGCTAGTGTTGGAAGCATGCGCTTATATTGCCAGCCACTCATTTTGAAGTCCTTAGGAGAATCATATAGTGAAAACACTAGGACTCGACCAAAGAAGCGACAGGAACGCAGACTCCACGACGGATCTGGATCTTAAAAGATCTCTTTTTTCTTGACGAGGATAGCGCCTCTCCGGCTTGGACACCGAGCAGCTGCTTGCAATCGCGGCGCCGCGGTGAGCGGAGGCGCCGCTGGTGCCGCATAGGCCGTCGGCCCTACGGTGCTAGACCGCCAAGTGCAAAGCTATAATCTTGTCCACGTTGATTTTGATCAATTTGGGCTCGACGCGACTTGGTCAAGAGTGCCTTTTTGCTTGCCGCTGGCCGCAGCAAGAACGACGATGGTGGTCAAAGCTAGGAGCTATTGCGAGTAGACAGACGCTGCCAGGCCGTCTGCCAGGCCCGTAGCGCATTGTGGCGCGTCCAAGGAGAAGTGCAAGTTGATGGTTGGGCGGAACACAAGGTCGGCGCGCGCCCGAGCAAGGTCGAATAGAAGACGAGAAAGATGTCAGGAGGCTCGATGGTCTCGGCGGGGAGGTGGTGGAGGCCTTTGACGGCTTGACTGCCTCGCTTGTCGCTTGAGCGCTCCGTACAGCGCGAGCCAGAGCGAAGAGTTGGCCTCCGCGTCGAGGCGAACGATCGACGAGTGGCGAGTATTGAGGCCAGGACGCAACGATGGGTGCGGCCTCACTCTGGTCGAGGGTGCCAGGCACTTTGCCGGGCTCTGGGCGCGATGTGACAGGCGCGAGGGCAGCAAATTGATGCTTGCCCAGAGGAGCGGCAATGAGCTCACGCTGAGGCCGAGATACGGACTGAGAGGCCCGTTGAGGGCCTTGTTTGCTTTGTCGAGCGAGTGAAGAGGCCCACTGACTGTCTCGCGGCGCGCCGTATCAGGAAGCTTTCAAAGCTTCCTCTACAGCAGGGCCCCAGTCCTAGTGAGTCTTAGGCGTTCTTCCTATCTGTATGCTTAAATCCCTATGTATTAAATCGCAAGAAATGAATCAGAACCATTGCGGAACCGGTGCCGGGCGGAGGAGAGGCAAGAAGATTGATCTGATCAAGATGAGCAGTTGCTTTAGTGCGGTTGAGGTTGGTGAAGAAGCACAGCACGCTGGTGATGCCCTGCATGGATTCGCTTGAGGCTGATGGACAGGTTGTTCATGCGCGCGAGCTCTGCGGCCTTGTCTTTGCTGTGTGCCACGGCCTTGCGGATCTTGGCCTCGTTCTGACGATCAATCTTGCGAATCAGGCCGATCTGGTTGATGTCTTGCACTCGCGAGAGCATGACCAACATGGATTCACTCTTGATGCTCGCGCCGCTCGGCGGGTTGAGATCCATCAGGACCTTGGCCGGGGACTTGATGGTGACGCACTGGCAGTTGTAGTCTGTCTTGACGCAAGCTGGCCAGATCTGGGTGAAGCCGACGCGGGTCACGGAGAAAGGTCTGCCATTGTCGGGATTGACGTTGAAGCTGGTGGAGGACTTGAAGAGCATGAGCTCGTTGTAGCCGAGCGAGTCGTGGATGCGAAACCTGATGGGCGGCTTGGTCTTGACCTTGATGGCGAGGGCTGGTGAGAGAGACGCACGACTCCACCCGAGTCCAAGAGATGATCGTCTGGATGCAGCTCGATTGCTAGTCCATGAGCCTCCCCTTGATTGATCCAGCCGAGCATGGGCAGCTTGTTCTCGTGGAAGACGTACGGGATACCCGTGTAAAAGACACTCGTTGGGAACGTCTTGGTGTCCTTGAAGTGAAGCTTGGCCGCCTTGATGCGCTCCAAGTGCGTCAGCTCGAGGCCCTTGGTGTTGAGGTCGAGCGAAGGCCACACGTACACGGTCTTGCCACTGGCCAGCCCTGCAGACACTTGCATGGAAACCGCCGCCTGGTCGAGTACGTGGTTGCGCGTGCTGAGCAGGGTGGCTTGCCGCCACGAGCTGTCCACGTCACTGTTGCAGATGACTCGCTCGTTGAGGGACTTGATCATGTCCACATCCATCCTGCCAGCGCGTAGCTTTTGCACGATGGAGGCCAACTTGCGCCCCCCATCTGTGTCAGCAAAGCGCCGCACTTCTTTGAGTTGGCAAACCTCAAAGCTTGTCCAGAGCTTGCGAGCAGTCACAATGGTGGTCTCTGTGCTGTTGGCACGCTCGGGCAAGTTCACGGCCCCTGCTTCGCAGAGTTCGTCTCTTGTTCTGGTGTAGAGCGGCATGCCAAGCGCAAGCTGGCTCTGGTCGCCAAAGAAGAGGACGCAGCGCCCGGCAAAGGGAATGTCGCACCTTCGCGCGCTCGACAGCTGTTGCATCTGCTTGTCCATCTTGACCAGAAAGTCCGCTGGGATGAGAGAACACTCGTCCACGAAGAGAAACAAGGCAGACGAGAGGTTGCGGACGACATCCTCCCGGTGCTTGCTCTCGTTGGCACTCCGAGTCCTTGACGCAACGGGAACCGAGAACAGGTTGTGGTTGGTGCGCCCGACGAGCACCGGCGTGGACATGTTTGCAGCCGCCCGGGCCGTCTGCGCCGAGGCGCGCGCAAACTGAATCAGGCCATGCTGGAAGAGCCAAACTGCATGGCCTTGAGCACTCTGGACTTGCCCGCTCCAGGTGGCCCATCGATGACGAGACGCAGAGGGTCCGGGGCCAGCGCTGCCAAGTCTTCGCTCCCGCTCGCGAGGAAGGCCTTCATCTTGGCGGCGTGGCTGGCAAAGATGAAGAACGGGAAAGCCTGCTCGACTGTGAGAGTGAACGCTCGTGCGATGGCCTCGTCTGTTGGGACCTGGTCCAGTCGCCCCCAGCGGTCTGCATCCGGCATCTCCTCGAGTGTCGGCGGAGCTAGGCCTGTTACGAGTTGCTCCCCGTCACCGCCAGCAGCCGCGCGAGACGCAAGCTCTGCTAACGCCTCCCACGTCAGGCCGTCGATGGCCTTTGCGCTCTCGTTCGTGTGCCACTTCAAGTCGGACACAAAACTCTCTCCTGGCCGAGCGATGCCAAACATGCTAGCCTCCTTGAGCCGAGCGTTCTCGGAGTTGCAGAGCTCTGTAAATTCTGCGGCGGAGCTGCTGACCGGTGAAACGTCTCGTGCACAGCCAATGGCCAGCCTTTGCGTTGGGGTCTCCTTTCTAGCCGTCTCGCCCAGCGTCTGGCACAGCGCCGGACAAAAGGACGCGAGCAGCGTGGATTGGGTCCCTGACAGGAGATTGCACAGCCGAGCGAGACTTGGGCGCGCCCAGTCCCAGAGCTGTCCACAGTAGACACTGTCTGTGCACAGCGCAGCTTCAGCCTCAGCATCAAAGTGGCGATGGAAACTTGAGACGTCTCCATCTGCCATCTCAAACATCTGTTGCATGGCTGTCTGGCTCGCGCGGCCAGAGCGCTGTTCACCAGAGACAAAGTACTCGGAACGCTCAAAGACCGTGGGCTCCACGCCGTCCTCATCATCTTCGCTGTCCTCCTCGTCCGTGTTTCGTGGTTGTTGGGCGGCGTCCTCTGCAGCATTTGCCCAAAGCTCCATCCGGCGAAGTGCAGCGCATACCCACTTCCGTGATGTCGCTTGCTGCCTGTAGGCCTCCACGAGCTCCGGCGTCACCTTCCGAGGGCGTGTTCGCACGTCTGCGACAAGCGTCGAGAACACACTTGCAACAAAGACGCTGTACGCCGGATCTGACGGTCGTGGAAGCACGAAACCTCCGCTCAGAACAGGAACGACGGGCTCAGTCCTCTTGCACAGGAAGCCTTGCTTGCCCCCTGCGCATGCAGGGTGCGCTGGGTCGAGCAGGATCCTTTCTTCGGCCCTTTTCGGTCGCCGTCGTTCGTAGAGCATGACAAGCTCGTAAGGCGAGAGCTTCGACTTGGCCAAGGTCTGGTCGTCCACCCGAGAGTACGAGCCCGTTGAAGTGACCTTGAAGCGCCGCTGGCCCAGGTCATCAAGACCGTGTTGTGCTGGCCAGAATGCCTGCTCGTCCTGCTGGTCCCGAATCTCAGCGAGGACCCTTGCGAGATCTCGCCAGTCCAGGTACTCCCACTGGTGGCTACAATGAAAGTCCTTGAGACCCAGCATGAACTGTGCGATCTCTGTGCCTGCAAAGCTCCGCGCGCCAACCAACGCGTTCAGGACGGACGAAAACACGGAGGGCATTCTCTCGTTTTCGCCATCGATCCGCAGCAGGACGCCGCTGACCTTGTTCTTGAGCTTGGCGATCGTGTGCTGGTCGCGAAACTCGTTGTCGTCGGTTTTGTGCAGGTACTTCATCGTGTAGTAATGAGCACGAAAACAGCCACCACAGTGGAGGAATTGCACGTTGCAATTGGAGGCGCAGGCCAAAAGCAGCGGTAGAGACGTCTGCACGAGGCGGCGATGGTTCCTCCTCAGAAGCACCACGCCTTTCTTGCTGATGCTCGTACGCAGCCGCAGGCGCTTGCGATCCATCCGAAATCTGCAGCGCCGCTCCTCGCCCTTTCTACACTTTTTGAAGCACGTCGCCATGCAGCGATGCATGAGGTAGCCTCGTCGAAGTAGAGCAAGGAAACGTCGAGCCCTCTTGCTGCTCAGGCCCTTGGACACGGACAGCGCTGGGGGAACGCCCATCAGAGGCGGTTCATCGTCTGGCATTGGCTTGCACAGCCGCTGCTTGCCCGGCTTGCGTCGCTTGAAACCAGCGCTGCATCGGTGCCTTTCTTCGTCCTGGAACCGCTCGGTCAGCAAGTCCTGGCCCCGGTCGCTGACGTCGTACTTGTCGTCCATGCTCGCACTGACGCACGAGTCGAGGAACGCGCACAGCTGCTCCTGAAAGCCCGTTGTTGCCAGGTGCTTGGAGATCAGACTCTCGTCGTAGTTCTCGATGCGCATGAGCGAATGCAGATGAAGCGACGCACGTCCATTGAGCTCTGTCTGGCTGCAATAGTATGCAAGGCGACCGAGGATACCGCCTTGCTTGCTCCCGAAACGGAGCAGGTGCTTGTGGAAGTTGCGGACGAAAAAGTCAAAGCATGAAGCATTCGCGACAGCGTCGGAGCATGCGAGCTGTCGGCGCTGCCTTTCTGTCGTGTTGTGCTCGACTGCCCTCCACCCAAAGCGCTTGAAGTTGTGCCCTTCATCGAACCCAGGCCGGTCAAATCGAACATTGACGCCCGCAAAGCTACAGAAGACGACAGACCGAGCCATCTCCCAGTTTACAGTCACAAAGCAGTTTGGTGGGCCCTTGTGGATCACCAGGCCATTGCTGATGATGTGTCGCCGACTTCGCATCGTTGCAGGCGACCTCGGCATCGGCGTTGCGGCTTGCCTGACCACGCGCTCGAGTTGTCGAACACGCTCTGGGACACGACCGTCGCTCGGGCGGATTTCTTGCGCCAGAACCTTGGTCAGTAGTTCCCGCTCGTTCGCGCTGAGGAGCCTCAGCCGCTCAATCTTCTCCTTGTCGAGACTAAAGTGCACCTTGCGGGCGACACGGCTCCGTAACGAATGGTTGAAGGCAAAGTAGATGAATGTTGGATCCCGCGCAAACCTTCTGTCCCTTCTTCGAAAAAGGGGCTCAGCCAGCGGTCCACAGAGAGAGCACGCTTGCCATTCGATTGCCTTGCTGGCTCGCCACGACCGTACGGAAACAGGTGTGTAAAAGCACAGATCCAAAAGCGATCGGCGTGAGCGTTGGCCGGTCGCATCCCGGTAAAGACCACTCGCCGCGAAAGAACGGACGCAGCAGGGCCTACACCATGTCCGCTGGTGTCCACAGTGTACGCCATGGTTGCAGCAACCTGCCCATCGTGAAAGAGCCCGTCGCCAGCTGCTGCATCCACAGGAGACTCGTACGCCTCCCCAGTGTACGAACTGTGGGAAACCCTCTGCGCAAACTCGTCTGCTGATTCGAGAGACTCGAGCTTGCCGCTGTTGGCGCTCGCAACGAGAACCTCGGGAACTCCGTTCTCGTGTGGCAGAGCACTGCTTGCAGAAGTCATCATAGCGGCCGAGTAGTCTGGACAATCGGGCCAGAAGCGCTTGATGAAGTCGAGCCAAGCCTTGATGGTTCTTGCGCAGACTTGAAGGTCGCGCGATGCTCGAATGTATCGTTTCACTGCGCGTTCGTCTTGCATCGGACCGAGAAACGTGACACGGATGACTGTTGTCACAGCGTCGATTCCATGGCAAATTAGAGGCGTTCCTGACTCGCCTGCTTCGAGAAAGAAGCACGTAGCCGAGCCACGCGTGAATGCAATCACGTTGCCTTTGATCCTCGGCATTCTCTCGTCAGCCCTGACGCCGCCAACAGTGACGTTGTACACGAAAAGACTGCAGCGTAGACGACTGATGAGTACCGCCTCCGCAAACGTCAGTTTCGGCAGATGCTCTGGCCGTGGTCCTGGGTCGATCATCAGCAGGGACAGCTCTGGGACTACTTTCCGCTCGAGAGCCTCGTTGCAGTCTCGGCACACCTGTGCTCGTGAACCACAGGCATCCATTTGGACTCCATGCTCATCGAGATGCCAGAAGCGCCCGCCGATGACAACTAATGTCCTACTTTCCCGAGTCTCCCCCCCTCACGACCCGGCGCGTATGCCAAGACGTCGAGACGGTTCATGCCTACCCACAGCAACTCATCAGCTGTGCAGAGCTGTGAGCAGCATGCGCAAGCGTGTACAGGGTGGTTCTGTTGACTGTACACCTCCTCTCTGAACGCGTTGACGCAGTCAGCTTGCACTTCCTTTGAGATGGGCTTGAGGTCTTGCATCTTCTCCTCCTCGGTTCGATCGGCGCACATCAAAGCGCCAACAAGAGCATCGGACTCTTGAGCGGCCTGCTCAGTTCGATGTGCTGTCTCTCGCTCACACGTTCGCTTCGGTCGACCACAGCGTGACAGACCCACCGCAGTGCAAGCACAATCACGACCTTTTGGGCGACCCCGGTGCCTTTTCGCTCGGGCACAATGGGAAGGCGGCTTGTCACACCGCTCCTCGCATAGACAAGCTTGTGCTCGCTTGCGGCCTGGCGACATTCTGGTTCTGCTTTTCGATTCTGCAAGTGCAAGAATGGGTGGCTGTGACGTGCCAAGCAAGAATGGACTCGATTGGTTGATGAATTGATTGATTTACTTGATTGATTGATCGATCTCGCTGTCAAGGCACTCTGCTCCGGCGCCTTCCAGCTCAGTGACGAGCGCGTCACAGTCGCAGCTCTTGGTAGCGAGGACCGTTTGTTGGCAGGTAGAAGCGCATCCCTGTCGGAACAAGACGGTAGATGCGAGCCTCCTGGCTCTGGTACTTCTCGACAATAGTGAGGCGCTCAATGACATCCTTGCCTGCCAGCATTTTGTTGAGGATGAGCTTGACCGGGCCTTTGACCTCGCTCACGTTGGAATCACTCTTGACCGAGCACAGTACTCCAGCTAGCTCACGACGCGCGATGATGTAGTTGTTGACGACCGCGTCTGTGGTCTGGCCCTGCTCAGCATCGTCCGGGTTGTGAAAGGTCACATACTTCAAATAGCTGTCCAAGTAGCCCTTGTCAAGCTGCGGGATCTCGAAGCAGGTCGACGAGACCTTCTCGGCAGGCACTTTGTCCAGCAGGAAGTTGACAAGGCCTTGGCTCACAATGGTTGGCATTGCACATTGCAGAACCAGAGCCAGTATCATCATCAGCGCACGCTTCTTGTCCATGGGACTCTTGAGGATCAGCCGCCGATGAGCCCGAAGATCCAGACGGTTGGCGTCGCGGTTGCCTGCTTCCCGGGTCGGCACGTCTGGGCGCACGAACTGCCACGCCTCCAGCTCCAAGTTCCGTAACTGGTAAGAGCTGTGAAGCTCGACCCGTGCGGGATCTTCCAGAGTCGCTGGAACAAACCACAGCGTCAACGGTGAGCGCTGAGCCGAACCGTCGCCAGGCGGACCCAACAGCCTTGGATCGAGCTCCAGGAGCGCCTCTCTAGCTGCTTGGCGGTCTTTGAATTGACCTGAAAACACCTTCGGCGGCTTGTTGCCCTGTTGCAGGCTCGAGATCATGTCCTCCAGATCGGGCAGGCCATCGCTTCGCTTAGCATCAGCTTTGCCTTGACTGGATGGCGGCGGCGCGCTCGTCGAAAGCTCGAACTCGACCTCGCTCTCGGCCTCAGCTTCGACCGCGAGTGGCTTGGCGGCGGCGGCGACGGCGGTTGGCTCGCTCGGAGTGCCACCTTCGCTGCGCTTGGAACGCTTGCCCCTTCCTCAGGCGCTTGCTCTTGCGACGCTTGCTCTTGCGACGCTTGCTCGACCGCTTGGCCTTCTTTTTTTTGCTCTTGCCGCTGCCACCGCCTCCGCTGGTGCCATGGCCGTCGCTGTCACTGTCGCTGTCGCTGCTGTCGCTGCTGCTGCTGCTGCTGCTGCTGTCACTGCTGCTGCTGCGATCCCGACGGTTATCCTCCGCCTCCTCCGCCTCACTTTCGATCAGCTTGAGTGGCATTGCTCTCTTGATTGCCTGTGAGCGCGCTGCTGCCACCAAAAAGGCTTCAAACTGCGCTGATTCCGAACTGCTCGAGTTTGACGCGGACGCTGGCTGGGCAAGATAGAACTTGCGCTGCTTAACGATACGTCGCCCTGCCTCTCGGCGAACAAAACTGGGTTGGACACGATCAGAAGTCCACATTTCGGCACTAAGGTTGTGCAAAAAGCGTCGCTGATTCTTTCTTTCTGTTCCATTCACACGTCAAGTCGTCCAAAACAAAACGGTCGAGCTGACGCGACTTTTTCGCTCTTTTGTCCGGGACGAGCTCGATTCAGTGTGAATTCAACTGAATCTTTCGGCGCTTGCTGCCCGAGAGCCGAGAGTGCGACAGAAAGGTGCCGTGGCTTGAAGCCACGGCAATCAAAGAGGCGGCAAGCAGGGCGAGGCTCGATTTCCACGGCAAAGTGATTTTTCTGGCTGCTTGGGGCGGTATTTGAGCCCCTGAGTGCCGCACGGAGCTCGCTACTCATCGGCTCGACCAACATTCCACCCGATCTGCTCGTCTGGGGCCTCGTGCTGGCTTGTCAGCCGCGATCTCGGCTCAAAAGTCGCTCCTTTTGTCCGGGACAGCGACTTTTGTCCGGGACAAGCTCGATTCAGTGTGAATTCAACTGAATCTTTCGGCGCTTGCTGCCCGAGAGCCGAGAGTGCGACAGAAAGGTGCCGTGGCTTGAAGCCACGGCAATCAAAGAGGCGGCAAGCAGGGCGAGGCTCGATTTCCACGGCAAAGTGATTTTTCTGGCTGCTTGGGGCGGTATTTGAGCCCCTGAGTGCCGCACGGAGCTCGCTACTCATCGGCTCGACCAACATTCCACCCGATCTGCTCGTCTGGGGCCTCGTGCTGGCTTGTCAGCCGCGATCTCGGCTCAAAAGTCGCTCCTTTTGTCCGGGACAGCGACTTTTGTCCGGGACAAGCTCGATTCAGTGTGAATTCAACTGAATCTTTCGGCGCTTGCTGCCCGAGAGCCGAGAGTGCGACAGAAAGGTGCCGTGGCTTGAAGCCACGGCAATCAAAGAGGCGGCAAGCAGGGCGAGGCTCGATTTCCACGGCAAAGTGATTTTTCTGGCTGCTTGGGGCGGTATTTGAGCCCTGAGTGCCGCACGGAGCTCGCTACTCATCGGCTCGACCAACATTCCACCCGATCTGCTCGTCTGGGGCCTCGTGCTGGCTTGTCAGCCGCGATCTCGGCTCAAAAGTCGCTCCTTTTGTCCGGGACAGCGACTTTTGTCCGGGACAAGCTCGGTTCAGTGTGAATTCAACTGAATCTTTTTGTCCCGACAAAGGTTGGATCGAATCACAAACCGGAGTTGCACAGAAGGTTGTGCAAAACCCCAACCTCAGCAAATGAGTGAATCAAGTGAAGTGGCTGCAATCTGTGCGCAAGCTGAGCAGCACAACAATGCTGCTCCTGCTGCTCCTGCTGCCGCTGCTCCTGCTGCTGCTGCTCCTGCTGCTGCCGATCTTGCTGCAAATGACAACAACTCGTGTGCGTCCTCTTCCTCCTCGACCGCTGGGCGGCTTGCAGGTCCATCTCGCGTCGGCAAATGCGCAAGCAAGGTCGACTTGCTTCGCACAGCATCAACCAGCAAGGGCAGCAACCAAGCCGAGAGCGCCGACGAAAGTGAGAGTAGTTGCGACAGCGACTGTGACACGGGAAGCCACGTCGGCGCGAAGCGGCCGAGACCACCCCGCACAACAACGTTTGCGACGACCGTAACTGACTTTGGCTCTGCGCTCTCGGCAGGTCTTGGCGAGCTCTCCGATCTTATCACTGCGTACAACGATCGAGTTCGCCCCGCCGCTGAATTGCTTCGCTCCTCGGTGGCTCCTCATGCTGACCTCATTCAAGCCTTCGAGACTGCGTCGTCCGTCGATGCAAAGCGTGCACATGGACTCATCGCCATCGATCGTCTTTCAGTGGCCATGGCTCGTGCGTGTGCTGATGCCAAAGAGCGTGGGGAGCAGTTAGCACTAGCTGACAAAAACGCCCTGGAGTCTGTCGTCGCCCAAGCCGCTGCGAGAAGAGCGACACTCGACCAGCTGCTCCTCAACATGACTGCTCTCGCCAACCGTGACTCTAAGCCGTTTAACGTGCCCCAGCTTGAGAGCGCTTATTCCCGAGCGACCACGACTATTGCGCAGGTCAACATTTGTCGCGTCGCCCTGGTCCATCATCTTCTCATTGACGATAGAGGCGTATTTACAGCTCTGTATCGTCTCCTCGGAGACAAACGCGACCGTTCGACGAGAGCCCGTTCTGTGCTTGAACTGACTCTGAATGCAACCGTTGATAGTACCTTGTGGCGTGAGATTCAGAAACGCACTCGCCATCCTGCTGCAAAGCGAGCTCGTGCTATTGATTCAGACGAACAAGAAACTTAATTTCATCTTCACAAAGCTGCTGGCCGCCAAGCGCGAATCTGCGGCACAGCCCAGCTCTTGAGCGTTCAGCGCCAGCGCCGGCCAGCAAGACTGTCCACAAGACTGTGTAGCTGCTGGCCGCCAAGGGTCACAAGACTGCGTAGCTGCTGGCCGGCGTTCAGCGTCAGCGCCGGCCAGCAAGACTGTCAACACGACTGCATAGCTGCTGGCCAGCGTTCAGCGCCAGCGCCGGCCAGCAAGACTGTCAACACGACTGTGTAGCTGCTGGCCGCAGACTCGCGGCGGAGCTGTTCAGTCCGGCTCTCAAGACCGCGGCTTGAGCTCCAAGCCAGCTGTGTAGATGCTGGCCGCAGACTCGCGGCGGAGCTGTTCAGTCCGGCTCTCAAGACCGCGGCTTGAGCTCCAAGCCAGCTGTGTAGATGCTGGCCGCACCTCGCGGCGGAGCTGTTCAGTCCGGCTCTCAAGACCGCGGCTTGAGCTCCAAGCCAGCTGTGTAGATGCTGGCCGCAGACTCGGCCGGACTGAACACCGCGGCTTCAGTGCCAGAGCCAGCTGTGCTCTCAAGAGCCGGACTGAACACCGCGGCTTGGCCACGCGAGACATTTAGACCGAATCCCGCTCTAACGGACGGCAACGGCCATCCCATTGCGTTTGTCCGTGCCGTCCGTTGAATCTCACTGCACTGGTTGACTGCGAAAATGACAGTACCGGTACTGGTACCGTATTCAAGTACCGAGCCAGAATGGTACCGGCACTGTGAGCACGGAAGGTCCAACACTGAACACCGCGAATTCACGAGCCAGCAAGACTGTCAACACGACTGTGTAGCTGCTGGCCGCAGACTCGCGGCGGAGCTGTTCAGTCCGGCTCTCAAGACCGCGGCTTGAGCTCCAAGCCAGCTGTGTAGATGCTGGCCGCAGACTCGCGGCGGAGCTGTTCAGTCCGGCTCTCAAGACCGCGGCTTGAGCTCCAAGCCAGCTGTGTAGATGCTGGCCGCACCTCGCGGCGGAGCTGTTCAGTCCGGCTCTCAAGACCGCGGCTTGAGCGCCAAAGCCAGCTGTGTAGATGCTGGCCGCAGACTCGCGGCGGAGCTGTTCAGTCCGGCTCTCAAGACCGCGGCTTGAGCTCCAAGCCAGCTGTGTAGATGCTGGCCGCAGACTCGGCCGGACTGAACACCGCGGCTTCAGTGCCAGAGCCAGCTGTGCTCTCAAGAGCCGGACTGAACACCGCGGCTTGGCCACGCGAGACATTTAGACCGAATCCCGCTCTAACGGACGGCAACGGCCATCCCATTGCGTTTGTCCGTGCCGTCCGTTGAATCTCACTGCACTGGTTGACTGCGAAAATGACAGTACCGGTACTGGTACCGTATTCAAGTACCGAGCCAGAATGGTACCGGCACTGTGAGCACGGAAGGTCCAACACTGAACACCGCGAATTCACGAGCCAGCAAGACTGTCAACACGACTGTGTAGCTGCTGGCCGCAGACTCGCGGCGGAGCTGTTCAGTCCGGCTCTCAAGACCGCGGCTTGAGCTCCAAGCCAGCTGTGTAGATGCTGGCCGCAGACTCGCGGCGGAGCTGTTCAGTCCGGCTCTCAAGACCGCGGCTTGAGCTCCAAGCCAGCTGTGTAGCTGCTGGCCGCAGACTCGCGGCGGAGCTGTTCAGTCCGGCTCTCAAGACCGCGGCTTGAGCGCCAAAGCCAGCTGTGTAGATGCTGGCCGCAGACTCGCGGCGGAGCTGTTCAGTCCGGCTCTCAAGACCGCGGCTTGAGCTCCAAGCCAGCTGTGTAGATGCTGGCCGCAGACTCGCGGCGGAGCTGTTCAGTCCGGCTCTCAAGACCGCGGCTTGAGCTCCAAGCCAGCTGTGTAGATGCTGGCCGCAGACTCGGCCGGACTGAACACCGCGGCTTCAGTGCCAGAGCCAGCTGTGCTCTCAAGAGCCGGACTGAACACCGCGGCTTGGCCACGCGAGACATTTAGACCGAATCCCGCTCTAACGGACGGCAACGGCCATCCCATTGCGTTTGTCCGTGCCGTCCGTTGAATCTCACTGCACTGGTTGACTGCGAAAATGACAGTACCGGTACTGGTACTGTATTCAAGTACCGAGCCAGAATGGTACCGGCACTGTGAGCACGGAAGGTCCAACACTGAACACCGCGAATTCACGAGCCAGCAAGACTGTCAACACGACTGTGTAGCTGCTGGCCGCAGACTCGCGGCGGAGCTGTTCAGTCCGGCTCTCAAGACCGCGGCTTGAGCGCCAAAGCCAGCTGTGTAGATGCTGGCCGCAGACTCGCGGCGGAGCTGTTCAGTCCGGCTCTCAAGACCGCGGCTTGAGCTCCAAGCCAGCTGTGTAGATGCTGGCCGCAGACTCGCGGCGGAGCTGTTCAGTCCGGCTCTCAAGACCACGGCTTGAGCTCCAAGCCAGCTGTGTAGATGCTGGCCGCAGACTCGGCCGGACTGAACACCGCGGCTTCAGTGCCAGAGCCAGCTGTGCTCTCAAGAGCCGGACTGAACACCGCGGCTTGGCCACGCGAGACATTTAGACCGAATCCCGCTCTAACGGACGGCAACGGCCATCCCATTGCGTTTGTCCGTGCCGTCCGTTGAATCTCACTGCACTGGTTGACTGCGAAAATGACAGTACCGGTACTGGTACCGTATTCAAGTACCGAGCCAGAATGGTACCGGCACTGTGAGCACGGAAGGTCCAACACTGAACACCGCGAATTCACGAGCCGCCAGCGCCAGGCTCGCGAGCGGGCAGCCGCTGCCAGCGCGCGCGCGCGTCGACGGCGACGTCGTGTTGCGCTTCGTCAGCGCCCCGCTGTCCCTGCCGCGCGGGCTGCGCGTTCTGGGCAATCTCATCCTCTACCGCTGCACCGGCCTCGCCGCGCTGCCGGCGGGCCTCGACGTCGCCGGCGACCTGCAGCTGCGCGGCTGCTCGTCCCTCACCGCGCTGCCCGCCGGCCTCCGCGTCGGCGGCGACCTGGACCTCAGCTCGCTCGCCATCGACGCGCAGTACGGGCCCGCGCACCTCCATGCCGACGGGAACTCGCCGCCGCTGACCGCGCCGGAGGACCTGCAGGTTGGCGGCCGGCTGGACCTGCGCGGCTGCGCGTCCCTGGCCGCCTTCCCTCGCGAGGTCGTCCTCGGCGGCGACCTGCTGCTCGGGCACTGCCACGCCCTGCGGCATCTGCCGCTGACCGAGACGCCGGGCACGCTCGACATGGCGCACTGCACGGCGCTCGAGACGCTGCCAGCGCCCTGGGCTCTAGATTCACTGAAAGCTTCCGTTCTCCTACAGGGGTGCACCGCTTCTCCTTGCCAAGTGCTGTACCGAGCTAGCCCCGTCTACTATCGGCTTGCGCACTCTGAGCAGGTCGACCGAGACCAGCAAGCCCGTGACGGTGCGGAAACGATTCAGCGGCAAGGAGCGAGTAAAAGGGGCAGCAAACGCAACGCTGGGCGCGGCCTCGCCTGGGCAGAGGGCGCTAGAGCGTTTGCCGGGCTCTGGGCGCGATGTGACAGGCGCGAGGGCAGAAAATTGATGCTTGCCCAGAGGAGCGGCAATGAGCTCACGCTGAGGCCGAGATACGGGCGGAGAGGCCCGTTGGGGGCCTTGGTAGCCTTACTGGACGAGTGAAGAGGCCCACTGATAGCCTCGCGGCGCGCTGTATCGCCTTGTTCACCCTGAGCAGGTCGACCGAGGCCAGCAAGCCCGCGACGGTGCGGAAGCGACACAGCAACATGGAGGGGGTGCTGGGAGCAGGGAACGCAACGATGGGCGCGGCCTCGCCTGGATAGAGGGCGCTAGTGCGTTTGCCGGGCTCTGGGCGCGATGTGACAGGCGCGAGAGCAAGAAAATGATGGTTACGCAGAGCGGCGGAAACGAGCTCATGCTGAGGTCGAGATACGGGCGGAGGGGCCCGTTGGGGGCCTTGGGTGCTTTGTCGGGCGAGTGAAGAGGCCCACTGACTGTCTCGCGGCGCGCCGTATCGGCTTGTGCACTCTGAGCAGGTCGACCGAGGCTGGCAAGCCCGTGACGGTGCGGAAGCGAATCAGCGACAAGGAGCGAGTAAAAGGGGCATGGAACGCAACGGTGGGCGCGGCCTCGCTCTGGTCGACGGTGCCAGGCACTTTGCTGGGCTCTGGGCGCGATGTGGCTAGCGCGAGAGCAGCAAACAGATGGTTACCCAGAGCAACGGAATCGAGCTCACGCCGAGGCCAGGGCGCGGACTGGGGGGGGCGGAAGGAGGGCTTATTTGCTTTGCCGGGCGAGTGAAGAGGCCTACTGACAGCTTCGTGGCGCGCCGTATCGGCTAGTTCACCCTGAGCAGGTTGAACGAGGCCAGCAAGGCTGTGACGGTGCGGAAGCGATTCAGCGACAAGGAGCGAGTACAAGGGGCAGCAGACGCAGCGATGGGCGCGGCCTCGCCTAGGCGGAGGGTGCTGGGCGGTTTGCCGGGCTCGGCGCGACGTGGCTAGCGCGAGGGCAGCAAATTGATGGTGACACAGAACAGCGGAAGCGAGCTCACGCCGAGGCCGAGATACGGGCGGAGAGGCCCGTTGGGGCCTTGGTTGCTTTGTCGGCGAGCGGAGAGGGCTGCTGACTGCCTCGCGGCGCGCCGTATCGGCTTGTGCACTCTGAGCAGGTCGACCGAGGCTGGCAAGCCCGTGGCGGTGCGGAAGCGACACAGCGACAAGGAGCGAGTACAAGGGGCAGTAGACGCAACGATGGGCGCGGCCTCGCCTGGGTGGAGGGCGCTAGAGCGCTTGCCGGGCTCTTGGCGCGATGTGGCTTGCGCGAGAGCAAGAATTTGATGGTGACGCAGAACAGCGGAAACGAGCTCACGCTGAGGCCGAGATACGGGCAGAGAGGCCCGTTGGTGGCCTTGGTTGCTTTGTCGGGCGAGTGGAGAGGCCTGTTGACAGCTTCGTGGCACGCTGTATCGGCTTGCGCACTCTGAGCAGGTCGACCGAGGCCAGCAAGCCCGTGACGGTGCGGAAGCGAATCAGCGACAAGGAGCGAGTACAAGGGGCAGCAGACGCAACGGTGGGCGCGGCCTCACCTGGGCGGAGGGCCCTAGGTCGTTTGCAGGGCTCTTGGCGCGATGTGGATTGCGCGAGGGCAGCAAATTGATGGTGACGCAGAACAGCGGAAACGAGCTCACGCTGAGGCCGAGATACGGGCTGAGAGGCCGGAAGAGGGCCTTGGTTGCTTTGTCGGGCGAGTGGAGAGGGCTGTTGACGGCTTTGTGTCGCGCTGCATTCGCTTGCGCACTCTGAGTAGGTCGACCGAGGCCAGCCCAGCAAGCCCGCGACGGTGCAAAAGCGAATCAGCGACACGGAGCAAGTACTGGGGGCATGGGGCGCAACGGTGGGCGCGTCCTCACTCGGGTGGAGGGCGCTAGAGCGTTTGCCGGGCTCTGGGCGCGATGTGACAGGCGCGAGGGCAGCAAATTGATGCTTGCCCAGAGCAGCGGCAATGAGCTCACGCTGAGGCCGAGATACGGGCAGAGAGGCCCGTTGGTGGCCTTGGTTGCTTTGTCGGGCGAGTGGAGAGGGCTGCTGACGGCTTCGTGGCGCGCCGTATCGGCTTGCGCACTCTGAGCAAGTCGAACACGGAGGACAAGCCCGTGACGATGCGGAAGCGACACAGCGACAAGGAGCGAGTACAAGGGGCAGCAGACGCAACGTTAGGCGCGGCCTCGCCTGAGCGGAGGGTGCTAGGCGATTTGCTGGGCTCTGGGCGCGATGTGGCTTGCGCGAGAGCAATAAATTGATGGTTACACAGAACAGCGGAAGCGAGCTCACGCTGAGGCCGAGATACGGGCGGAGAGACCCGTTGGGGGCCTTGGTTGCTTTGTCGGGCGAGTGGAGAGGGCTGCTGACAGCTTCGTGAAGCGCCATATCGGCTTGCGCACTCTGAGCAGGTCGACCGAGGCCAGCAAGCCCGTGACGATGCGGAAGCGACACAGCAACATGGAGGAGGGCCTGGGAGCATGGAACGCAACGGTGGGCGCGGCCTCGCCTGGGCAGAGAGCGCTAGTGCGTTTGCCGGGCTCTAGGCGCGATGTGACAGGCGCGAGGGCAGCAAATTGATGCTTGCCCAGAGCAGCGGCAATGAGCTCACGCTGAGGCCGAGGTACGGGCGGAGAGGCCCGTTGGGGGCCTTGGGTGCTTTGTCGGGCGAGTGGAGAGGGCTGTTGACAGCTTCGTGGCGCGCCGTATCGGCTTGCGCACTCTGAACAGGTCGACCGAGGCCAGCAAGCCCGTGACGGTGCGGAAGCGACACAGCGGCAAGGAGCGAGTACAAGGGGCAGCAGACGCAACAGTGGCGCGGCCTCACCTGGGTGGAGGGCGCTAGAGCGTTTGTCGGGCTCTGGGCGCGATGTGGCTAGCGCGAGGGTAGCAAATTGATGGTTGCGCAGAACAGCGGAAACGAGCTCACGCTGAGGCCGAGGTACGGGCGGAGAGGCCCGTTGGGGGCATTGGTTGCTTTGTCGGGCGAGTGGAGAGGGCTGCTGACAGCTTCGTGGCGCGCCATATCGGCTTGCGCACTCTGAGCAGGTCGACCGAGGCCAGCAAGCCCGTGACGATGCGGAAGCGACACAGCAACATGGAGGAGGGCCTGGGAGCATGGAACGCAACGGTGGGCGCGGCCTCGCCTGGGCAGAGAGCGCTAGTGCGTTTGCCGGGCTCTAGGCGCGATGTGACAGGCGCGAGGGCAGCAAATTGATGCTTGCCCAGCAGCGGCAATGAGCTCACGCTGAGGCCGAGATACGGTCGGAGAGGCCCGTTGGGGGCCTTGTTGCTTTGTCGGCGAGTGGAGAGGGCTGCTGACAGCTTCGTGGCGCGCCATATCGGCTTGTGCACTCTGAGCAAGTCGACCGAGGCCAGCAAGCCCGTGGCGATGCGGAAGCGACACAGCAACATGGAGAAGGGCCTGGGAGCAGGGAACGCAACGGTGGGCGCGGCCTCACCTGGGTGGAGGGCGCTAGTGCGTTTGCCGGGCTCTGGGCGCGATGTGGCTGGCGCGAGAGCAGCAAACAGATGGTGCACAGTGCGGCGGAAACGAGCTCACGCGGAGGACAGGCTATCGGCGGGGAGGTCGGAAGAGGACCTTGGTTGCTTTCTCTGACAAGTGGAGATGCCCACGGACAGCCTCGCGGCGCGGCGGATCGGCTTGCTCACTCTGAGCAGGTTGAACGAGGCCGGCAAGCCTGTGACGCTGCGGAAGCGAATTAGCGACAAGGAGCGAGTACAAGGGGCAGCTGACGTAGCGATGGGCGCGGCCTCGCCTGGGCGGAGGGCGCTAGTGCGTTTGCCGGGCTCTGGGCGCGATGTGGCTAGCGCGAGAGCAAGAAATTGATGGTGACGCAGAACAGTGGAAACGAGCTCACGCCGAGCGCAGGCTATTGGCGGGGAGGCCGGAAGAGGGCCTTGGTTACTTTGTCGGGCGAGTGGAGGGGGGCACTGACTGCCTCGCGGCGCGCCGTATTGGCTTGTACACTCAGAGCAAGTCGAACACGGCCGCCAAGCCCGTGACGGTGCGGAAGCGAGAGAGCGTCAAGGAGGGGGGCCTGGGAGCAGGGAACGCAACGATAGGCGCGGCCTCGCCTGGGTGGAGGGCGCTAGAGCGTTTGCCGGGCTCTAGGCACGATGTGACAGGCGCGAGGGCAGCAAACAGATGGGTGCACAGTGCGGCGGAAACGAGCTCACGCGGAGGACAGGCTATGGACTGGCCGGGTGAAAGGGAGCTTTGTATGCTTTCTCCCGACGAGTGGAGAGGCCCAGTGACGGCTTCGTGGCGCGCTGCATCTGCTTGCTCACTCTGAGCACGTTGAACGAGGCTGGCAGGCCTGCGACGCTGCGGAAGCGAAACATCGACAAGGAGCGAGACCTGGGCAGGTAGCGCAACAAAGGGTGTGGCCTTGCCTGGGTAGAGGGCGCTAGAGCGTTTGCCGGGCTCTGGGCGCGATGTGACAGGCGCGAGAGCACCCGAATCGATATTTCGCGGCCTTGGACACTGGAAACGCACGCCGAGGCACCAGGATGCAGGGTAGAGGACGGAGCAGCGCCCTGCACTCTCGACACACAGGTGAAAAGCACTGCCGCCGGGCTCGCAGCTCCGCGTTTCACTTGTGGCGACCTGTCGAGCAGGCTTGAGACGAAGAGTTACCCGAAGACGACCTATCTGGGCTGGTAAAGAGCGCTTGCAGCGCGGCAGAAAGCGCGGCAACGCTCGCGTCCGTGTGGTAGACTAGCGGTTTCATGAGCTGAACTCGTCGCTCCTCGAGGCTCGATCCTCTCCAGCGGGCTCGTCATGGTCGTCGTCGTTCAGGCTTGATGGACTTGTGGTGTGACGGCTCGCAGGGGACCAAGAGGGGCAGGGGCAGGGGCAGAAGACGGCATGGGGCTTGGGCCGGCAGGCGGTGACGGTCACTGGCCAGCTTGACGACTCGTTGCTGGGCGGCAACAAGTCCGCGGCGGTGCTTGTCGCCTTTGATGACACCGACGTGGTGGGCTTGGCCAAGGAGCGGCGACCAAGTGAGACGAACTGGCGAAGGGGCCGGGTGCCTGGGCTCTGGGCCAGGATATGGAGCGCGTCGAGGTGTTGCGACGGTTTGGCGACGCCCTGCAACACTGTGGCGCCGGTTGGACCTGGCATGAGGAGGACGACGAGGACGAGGACGATTGTGGCCACTTTGATGATGCACCATGGTGCGAGGCGGGCGAGTACGAGACGTCGAGGGCGTTCATGGCCACGAGAGGGAGATGGAGGCGTGCATGATCGTCCTCGCCGCATCATTCATCGTGATGGCAACCCCACGAGACGCTCCACGACGACCAAGATGAATAGGTGAAGAAGCAAAGGAATAGAAGGACATCAACCAGTGCAAGGTGCTGGCATTGAAACCAGGCTTGGTCCGGACCGTGGCAATAGCGGTACGCCAAGCCAACTGGGGCGCTGCGGCTCTGGCCTGGTGCGGCCTGGCTTGGCAAGCTGGACGAAGAGCAAGAGTGAAGCCGACGACGACGTCCAAGGCGCAGGCCTCGTGCAAGGCAGAGAGCAGACCCACAAGCAGCCTGGGGAGCTTGAATGACTCGATGTGCAGATGGAGAAGAGCGCAAGCAGTGCCGCTGCGTGTCCAGTCGGTCTGAAGGCTGGAAGCAACGAGATGTCCAAGGTGGACGTGCTGGTGATCTCGTCGATGGAGATCAAAGCCATCAAGGAGGGCGATGGCGCGGCCGGAAACACGGCAGGCTCAGCAGGGCGCGTGGGAGAAGCGCTTTGCGGGCTGCAGCGCTGTCGCAGCATGGCGCGACGAGCTTGGAGAGACATGTTGCCAGCATCGCAGAGAAGAAAGCAAAGGTGGGGGCGGAGCGCGCGCAAGAGAACTCGATCGCGTCGTGGCGCAGGTAGACGAAGGCTGTGTAGCGCTCGGCGGCATTCGGTCCGGCTCTCGAGCGGTTCTTGTGCCGCCGCGGTTGCTTGGAAGGGCAGAGGTGCGTTGCCCGGGCTTGGTCGTGAGTGATCCAGGAGACGCGATGACAAAGAGGTGGAGGAGATCAAGACGGAGGGGGGGAGGAGGTCGAGGCAAAGGCGTTGGATGATACTGCACGACCAAGTGCGTCATGTTGCGTTGCTGGGCGCCGTTCGTGGCGTTGACGAGCTGGAAAAAAAATGGAGGATGGTTGTCAGCAAGGTCGCAGGGCATGCAGACGCAAGGATAGAGGACCGAGAACACGATTATGAGCAGGATGTACGGTCAGGGAAGGCCGTCAAGGCGGCCATTGGTGACATCGTCGGCGTGGGTCATGGCGAACTCGAGGTCAGCAAGTGGCGGAGAATGAACGTGTCGGCGGCAGGGCTCGTGCGCAAGGCACACAGACGGATGGAAGTCACACAGGCGGGTCTTTAGGGAGCGGGACATGGGCACAGACGATCGCCAGCGGTGCCGCGGATTCTTTGGTTGCGTGGTGCGCTTGGAGCATGATGTCCGAGCCCAGCAAGTTGGGGTGAAGAGGAGGCGGTGTGGCGAAGGGCAGGGGCGTTGCGGGGCTGATAACAAGGCGGTCACCATCGGTCACAGCAGGGAAATGCACTCCAGTCTCTCGTGTCCTCTTGCGTGTCCCCGAGCAGTGGAGTTGGCGTGGCTGTGGCTGTGCTGGAAAATACCTCTTTGCGGCACGGCCAAGGGGAGAGCGACGGGTGGAAGGGTCATGGAAATGTGCGATGGCGACCCGGCCAAGGAGGCGGTGACGCCAAGCGAGTTTGTCGCTGCGGGCCGAGAAGTGGGGCTGTGGGTTGTTGCAAGTTGTGAAAGTGTTGAAGATCTCGGGTGTGGCTTGGCTGTTCCGAGAGGTGAGCACGAGGCAGTAGGCGGTGGCCAACAGGTGAAAGAGCACAAGGCGGAGGCAGAGATGCTGGTTCCGATGCCAGCCGACGCGTTTGCTGTTCTGGGCGCATTTGGCAGCGTCAGCGACGACGGAAGTGTCTCCGTGATGGCAAGGTGACGCCGTAGAGCGTAGAGAACCGCCGAAGGAGGGCCAGGAAGGCGGCGCAGGGTGGGTTGGAAAGAAGACAGAGGCTACGAGCGTGCTCATCAGTGCCGTAATGGACCAGGGCGTGCTCAGGAGCAAGGAGAAAGCTTGATCTTGTTTGGGCTGAGAAGGAGCAGAGGCCACCTGTGCAAGAGGAGGCGGTGTAGCGCCAGGCGAGGAGTGTAGGGAGCCAGAATCTGCGCGATGGAAGAGATGGGGCGCCGCCCACGCGTCTTGCTGATCGGATCGCGCGTCTTGGAGTGTCAAGAACGAGAAGAGGGCGGGCGACCAGGGAGAGGGTTGAACGCACGCACGCGCAAGCTAGGCTGCGAGAGGAAGAGTGCGATAGACGGACTGGCGAGGGCGCGACAGATAGAGTGCGGGTCATCGTGGTGCTTGGCCGCAGGCTTGGTTGCCTGGGCGGCTGCAAGGACAATCTGACTGCTTGGGTGTGGTCGAGTTGGGCGTCTAGGGGGAATCGGAGGCAGTGGACGGCATGGACGGGTTAGGTGGCGCAGGACGAGGGTGGAGAGGCCCGGCAGCCGGGTCGAGTCGAGTCGCCATGGCGCTTGTCGAGGTCGGCTGGAAGGCGATGGTGACGGTGGCAAAAGGTGAAGAAGAGCCGGAGAGCGAGTGGACGGAGGGCAAGCAAGCACGATAGACGGACGGCGGGGTGGCGGTGACGCAGACCGAGGCGATGAGCCGCACTAGCGGCATTGCTGTGAACCATGGCGTGATTGCAAAGAAGCACACGGCCACGCAAGCAAGCGAAGAAGAAGGATGGTTGGAAGCAGGCACGACGAGATGGCTTGAGAAGCAGCGCAGACGGGGTACAGGGCCGCGGCGGGGCTCGGGACGCAGGTGAAGTTGGCAGCCAGCGCCACTGCCGCTCCTTGGGTCGTGGTGCGGCGTTCGAGGAGTAGCACAGAGAGCGAGAAGGTTGTCGAGGGTGGGCATATGCCACAGAGGAAAGGGTTGCACGGGCTGGAGACGAGTTGAACGCCGCGAATGGAAGCAGGAGCGGCTGTTGATAGGCTTTGCTGGTGGCGCGGCATCGTTGAGGACGAGCGAGTGGCTGAGTTGGGCGAGATGAGGAGTTGTCGAGAGTGCATGGGCAAGCCAGGCGGTGGCGAGAGGGAGGAGAGTGGATCGAAAGGCCTGGCGGGGATGTGGCACAGGTGAATCAGAGCATCGGCACGCCCGAGAGCTCAGAGATCCGGCGCAGGTGGCTGCTGTAGGTGGTTGAACAAACACAGCACTTGTGGTTGTGCGGTTGGTCAGTCTGGGAGGCGAGGTTGAGATCAAGGGTGGCGGTGAACAGGTCGAGGAGCCCGGGCAGAGGGTGAGGTGAGCGGAGCCAACTCGACACGGCGCTTGGTGGGTTTGGCAAGATCAGCAGCGTCGGCGACTTGCGCGCGCTTGAAGACGCTGATCGAGATGGGAGCGAAGGAGCCTTGCGTTGTGAAGCAGGAGGGCTCGGAAGACGGTATGGAACAAGAGGCACGGGCGACCGAGGCGGCAGACTCACGGGCAAGCGTTAGAATGAGCCAGAGCGTGGTCGCGAGCAGAGACAAGACGGTTGATTCCTGGGGTCGTGTAGCGCTTCCGAAACGGAGAGAGTGCGAGGCTGAGAAGAGGTCGGTCGCGGTGAGGCGACGGAGGTGGCCGTGGTGGCCATTGGCAGCCTCGCTACTCTCATGGCCGTGCGCGAGGAGGTCGTGGACTCGAGTGGCGCTGGTGGTCGGTCGTCGTTGTTGTTATGAGAAGCACGTCGACAAGAGCGCACGGCTCGGCCGAGGACTCGGTTGGGCAATCGGCCAGGAGCCGATCCATGATTAAGGCCCTTCCTCGGGAGCCAGTCTGTCCACAGATCGGTCAGCGAAGATTCGGCGAAGAAAGATCTTTTCACCATCAAGATCGTGAGGAGATTTGGGCGAGCACAGGCCGCCACGAGGCGAGGCTGCGATGGCAAGAGCGGAGGGGTGTGCGTGCGGGCGCGGGGCTGGTGTCCACCAGCTCTAGCACACGGGGCTCGACTCGAGACAGAGCGGTGGTGCGGAGTGCTGGTGTTGGAAGAGCAGGCTGGTGAATGAGTGAATGAATGAACATTGGCGAAGGGAGGTGGCAAGAGACGAGTTGTGGCGGCGGCGGTGGCGGCGGCGATGGTCGTCTCGGGGCGTCGCGTACGCGGGCGTCGGCACAGCA